>CM053559.1:11914159-12030945 GCA_028646485.1 Cryptoprocta ferox
GAGAGAGAGAGAGAGAGGGAGCATGCCCACACACCCACAAGTGAGGGATGGGCAGAGAGAGAAGGAAAGAGAGAATCCCATGCAGTCTCCATAGTATCATTGCAGAGCCCAATGCAGGACTTGATCTTATATCTCATGAACTGTGAGATCATGACCTAAGCTGAAATCAGGAATTAGCCACTTAATTGACTGAGCCACCCAAGCACCCCAGGAACAGAATTTTTAAAGGGGAGGAGGACAACATTGTTCTGCTTTAAACTGTTATCTTCGTGTATATGTCAGGCATTGTATGTTTACCTTACACGTGTATAAAGAAACAGATTTGGGTTTTATTCTGACAACAGTATGTAGGTTGGAATTCTTTCTCTCTCTCTCTTTTTTTTTTTTTTACTATTTATTTTTGATAGGGAGAGAGAGAGGGCATGCAAGCATGAGCAGGGAGGGGCAGAGATAAAGGGGGACAGAGGATCTCAAGTGGGCTCTGTGCTGACAGCATAGAGTGTGATGCGGGGCTTGAACTCATGAACCATGAGATCATTATGCAAGCCAAAGTCAGACACTTAACAGACTGAGCCACCCTGGTACCCTCATAGGCTGAATCTGATGAGGGTCTTACTAGAAACAAAAGAACTTAGAAGTTATTTTACAAACTGCAATATAGATGATTTTGAAGGGAAAGGGAAAGAGTCCAAACTTATTTAGGAGATAGAATAGGTAAGATTTGACAATTGCTAGAGTCTTATGGGTAAGAAAAATGGACAATTATAGAATAAACTATTTCCTAGAAATATTTGACTATGTCTAAGTAAGAATGGATTGAACTGCATATGAAACACTGATTCGCCCTAGTTTTTGTAAAATTAAGTTAGACAAAGCAAATGCTATAGGAATAAAGTTACTCAAAATTTTCTCCTTATTCTGTTATATAAAGTGAGGGTTAACAATTATTTATTGTAATTCAGAAGATTTCATTTAACAAAGAAAATGCATTTTATACAGATTTCATTGGTTTTCAAGGGAAAGTAGACCCTGAAATTTTCCTATTGAGTAGGTATAGTAAGTAAATTAAAATGAAATGCTTGTATCTATTTTACTTAAAGTATATGAACTCTGATAGTATAGTTACATCATGTAGTATAGTTAGAATTTTATTGTTTATATTTTTTAGTAATCTCTGTCCTCTAGCTTTCATTTTTCATGCATTTTTTGTTTAAATAGGAATTCTCCTTCCATAGGAATTTTTATTACCTTCAGTTAATGAACTACGAATAACATACTTCCATGGTATATATTTCTTCTCATATGTTAGTTTCCTTAGCTATAATTCTATACTTTTATATTATACATATTACACATGATTAAATATTGTATTATTTAGCATTAACAACACAGTATTCTATTCAGAAATCTGTTGATATTACAGAATGGCATTTTTGAAATCCAGTCCAGGATCTTCTATCTATCACATTGCTACAACTTTGAAGTTAATACAATTTAACTAAAGGAGCTAAAGCTGAAACACTGTGCCTAAACGCCAAATTATTATTATTTTTTTATATTTTAAATTGTATAAAAGCTAGAAGTCAGGGAGTCCTCAAATTCACTAAAGTAACATTTGGAACATAACATTTTTCAATTAATTTTCAAATTAAATTATACTATGACTTAACACTAAGGCAGCTTTTAAATCAAACCAGATATTCAAAGAATTGTTAAAATGAGGAAGTATGCAAATGATGCTATTGTTTGCTTAATGCTTAAGGGACTAAGGAGGTACAGAACAATGGCTAACAATTATTGAGCACTTACTCTCTGCCAAGTACTGTTCCATTTATTTGATATGGAATGATTTATTAAATCCTCACTCCAGGGGCACCTGGGTAGATCAATTGGCTAAGCATCTCTCACAGTTTGTGGGTTTGAGCCCTGCATCAGGCGGGCTCTGTGCTGACAGCTCATAGCCTGGAGCCTGCTTCTGATTCTGTGTCTCCCTCCCTTTCTGCCCCTCCCCAACTCGTGCTCTGTCTCTCTCAAAAATAAATAAACATTAAAAAACATTTAAAAAAATTCTCACTCCAGTAATACTTCAGGTATTATTATTTTCCATGTGGAGATGAGGATATTGAAGTACAAAGAGATGGAATCTTTGGCCCAAGTTCATTGAGCTAGAATGTAGTAAGACCATGCTACAAATCTAGACTCTTAAGTCCTTCACCCCCTAATGTAGTAAACACTCTCCCCTCCTTTTTTTTACATCACTGAAACAAGGTTGTTAATTTTTAAGGAGGTAATTATATCTGGCATGCTTTGCAATGGAAAAATAAAAGAAATATTCCTTTTTCAAAAGGAGAATTCAAATCTAATTTCTTACACTTTAATCTCCATAAATGGAATATCAGCAAAGTTTTTGTGTCTACCTCATTTAAAGACAGGAGTGCATCTTTCATCCCAGATAGATACAGCTTGGAGATACAGTCATGTATCCATTTCTTTTCACTCTCTCCTCTCCCTCTTCTTTCTTTTTCTTTTTCTTTTCTCTCTAAATCTTTAAAGGCCAAGTCCAATACACACTTTTGCCAGGCAACCTAAATTGTATGTTATTTACTTAGTCTTCTACATATATCATCTATTGCTTCTCAAGAAAAACAAAAAGAAAACTTATAACACAGTATAGTTGTTTCTCAGTCATCATGCCAATGAAATATTAATAGTTCATCCATGTTTGCATAGCTTTTGGAAGTGAGGGCCACATATTAATGTCCAATACTTTCAAATTGCAATCCATGTCTTACATAAAGCCTTCATTGATTTTCACTTTTTCTATGCATTTACAGCCTTTATGGTTGCTATTATGGAATTGGAAAGTATATCACCCTAGTTGTTTCAGTTAAGCATGTCTCATCTCCCTAGATTTCTATGGGAAGCAGCAGATTAAGCATTAGGGGGTGAAGGACTTAAGAGTCTAGATTTGTAGCATAGTCTTTCTGAGGGGGCACATAATCAGTAAGAAACCATTTGATTCACCAGACTATCATTTGTGCCTGAATATAAGATCATTTCTCCTATAGAAAGATGTAAAATAAAGATTTTGGCCATTTTGGATATATATAAGTGTGATGTAAGCAAACGCTTAGTCATATATCTGTATTATTTAATGTACCAATTTTCAAAAACATTAAATTATACACTGTGCACAATAATATATGGTTTAGAAATCTTGCTATTTTTCTACTCTTATGGAATACTTTATATTCACTAAATTAGATTGGATATCGTCCCTACAGAATTAATGTCTACCCAGAATCTCAGAATGTGACATTATTTGGAAATTGGGTTTTCACAGATGTTATTGTTTAAAAGGAGGTCATAGTAGAGTAGAGTCACTCTAAATCCAGTATAACTGGTGTCCTTATAGGAAAAAAAAAGACAGAGTGCACAAGGTCAGGTGATGATGTAGGCAAGTATAATGCACCTGCAGCCAAAGAACGCCAACATTGCCGGCAAGCACCGGAGGATTGGAAGAAGGAGGAAACAGGATCTTTCCCTAGTACTTGCAGAAGGAGCATGGCCCTGCCACACCTTGATATTGGACTGTTAGTCTCTGGAACTAGAAGAAAAGAAATTCCTATTGTTTTAAACTACTCCATTTTTGGTAATTTGTTATGGTAGCCTAAGAATGAATTTACACTGATACATTTACGCTCCTAACATACACTTCACCACCCATGCATTAGTAAATACGGAGTCATGTTTTGACTTTTCCAAGCCAGTTTCAAGAGTACATAATCCTCCTACCTTCAACACTATTTGAGATGCAGAGTATTTTAAAACTGTGTGTTAATACACACAAATTTTCTCACTTCTTATGTGTTTGCATAATACAAGACAGAAAGACAAATTATTCCTGAAAGTGTGTATGCTTGATTTCACTGCTTAATTATTCACTATTTAAAAATAGTCTTTAAAAGATTTCTTTATGGTACCCTAAATTAATTAGACATCTAACACCTATAATTCTGAGGTCATTTCCTAGGAAAAAGATTAAAACCTGTGTTTAATTATTTTCCTCTTTTTTTCCTTTTTTTAAATACATAATTATGAGTAAGTTGTATAAGCATTAATATCCGTTGTATATTGAAGTTCTTTCAGATTAATATGGTTTTCCACATGGTGATTTGTAGTTCACAATAATTGAGAGAGTGACCCGCATGAGACTATGCAGGGATTCATAAGGATTCAAAATGTGACTTCCTATTTCCTGTGAGATAATATTGGGAAAATGTGCTATCTTATATTTAAGCAAACAGGAAAGTTGCTTGATGGAACTTGTCAATTCCCAATCAGTTTATTCATAGAAAGATGAATTATGATTTAAGGTTGGTAAAGCATGTTTTGTATTTGTATGAAATACAGAATCTTTTAAGAATTCATCACCTAAAGTGCAAAACACTTTCTTCTGATAGGTGTCTAAAAGTTGCATGCTTAATAACTTCCTGAGTTACTAACGAGAGTTATTCAGTTGATTTTCTTTTTTTTTTCTTTTGTTTATTTTTTGAGAGAGAAACAGAGTGCAAGCAGGGGAGGGGCAGAGAGAGAGGGAGACGTGGAATCCGAAGCAGACTCCAGGCTCTGAGCTGTCAGCGCAGAGCCCAAAGCAGGGCTCAAACTCACAAACGGTGAGATCATGATCTGCGAGGAAGTCGGACGTGTAACCGACTGAGCCACCCAGGCGCCCCAACAGTTGATTTTCTTTACCAAGTTCTTATGGGTCAGAATCTTGATGTCCATATTTTGATTACACTATTACACATTATAAAATTTAGTAATTGTATTATTTCTTATTATAGTGTTTATTATAAAATTTATTGTAGATACTTAGGGAAATGTTGTATATCAAACACAAGCATCCTAAAATAGTAAGGTTGAGAGAGGAATATACCTGGAAAAGAGAAACTAAGACCTTCAAGTAATATTCCTTATTGTTATTAATAAACTTTATTAAAACTGCACAATCCCATCCCATTGTATAGAAAAGATATGGTGACTTGTAAAATGTGTTGTATAAGTGGCACACTTCTCTCTTTCTTCATTTAAAGTGAACTTACCAGCTATTGTCACCTTCTCTAGTTCCAAAAATACTCTTGTTTCCCTAACTTTTGCCTTTTCCAATTAGTTCTCAGTTATCCACTCAATAAATATTGGCATGTGCAAGATGATGGCAACATAATCGCTTCTCTTTAACTTTAACTTCCTAAAAGTTGTTTCTTTCCAAAAATGAACTATTGGGACCTCATCAAAATAAAAAGCTTCTGCACAGCAAAGGAATCGATCAGCTAAACTAAAAGGCAGCCGATGGAACGGGAGAAGATATTTTGAAATGATATATCAGATAAAGGGTTAGTATCCAAAATCCATAAAGAACTTATCAAACTCAATACCCCGAAAACAAATAATCCAGTGAAGAAAAGGGCAAAAGACATGAATAGACACTTCTCCAAAGAAGACGTCCAGATGGCCAGCTGACACATGAAAAAATGCTCAACATCACTCATCATCAGGGAAATACAAATGAAAACCACAATGAGATACCACCTCACACCTGTCAGAATGGCTAACATTAACAACTCAGGCAACAGCAGACATTGGCAAGGATGTGGAGAAAGAGGATCTCTTTTGCACTGCTGGTGGGGATGCAGTCTGCTGCAGCCACTGTGGAAAACAGTATGGAGGTTCCTCAAAAAATTAAAAATAGAACTACCCTATGACCCAGGAATTGCACTACTAGGTATTTATCCAAGGGATACAGGTGTGGTCTTTCAAGCGGGCCCGTGTACCCCAATCTTTATAGCAGTGCTATTGACAATAGCCAGTGTATGGAAAGAGCCCAAATGTCCATCAATGGATGAATGGATAAAGAAGAGTGGTATATATATATATATATACAGTCTAGTATTACTCAGCCATCAAAAACAATGAAATCTTGCCATTTGCAATTACGTCGATGGAACTTTAGGGTATTATGCTAAGCAAAATCAGTCAGAGAAAGACAAATATCTTATGACTTAACTTATATGAGGAATTTAAGATACAAAACAGATGAACATAAGGGAAGGGAATCAAAAATAATATAAAAAGGGAGGAGAACATAACATAAGAGACTCTTAAATATAGACAACAAACAGGGTTGCGGGAGGACTTGTCGGGCCGGGGATGAGCTAAATGGGTAAAGGGCATTAGCGAATCTACTGAAGTCATTGTTGTGCTATATGCTAACTAACTTGAATGTAGATTAAAAAATAAATGAATTAATTTAAAAAGTTACTTCTTTCTTAGGAAAAGCAAGCAAACAAAAACACGTGTATCTTTGCTTCTCCTTTAGATAACCACTTTTTTTTTTTCTGGCTCATATACAGATTTTTGAAAAGTAGTGCATTCATTTTCTTCTTTCCTATTGCGTTCTGGATCCCCTACTACTCTGATGAAGCATTCTCTGTGCCATTAGCCATATCTTTCTCTGAGTCTTTTTTTCAAATATTATCTTGCACAATAGCTCTGCTCTACCTGAAACTATTCATCACCCATTTGTAGAATTTTTGTCTTCTCTTGGCTTTCAGGATAATGTGCTTATTTGCCACTTACTCTCTAATAATTCCTCTGGTAAGCCTTCTAAGCCTTCTTTATGTTTTTTAATCCTTTTCTAAATATGAGGCTACCACAAGGCTGAGCTATTATTTTTGTATTGTTACCTTTTACATGGTCTTAGCGCATCCATAGTCATAGTTTCCATTGATCACTTGGTAGCCAAGCATTACTTTTATTCTTACTTCTGATGCAAGCTTTAATATATCTGATAAAGGAATCTTTTCAATAATCAGCCCTTACCTCAAGTTCCATGTATTTAATGAAAAATCCCAACGTTCCTCTCTAGATAGGATCCTCCTTTGATGTCTCTGATTCTGTCAACTAAGATATTTTCTTGGTCCCTGAAGGATGGATACCATGGCCATCAGTAACAATCTCTTTGATACTAAAATATAATCAGTTGAAAATACCTGCCTATCTCACTTGCTGCCCCAAACAATGTACAAACATTCCCTGTAAATGAAATTCCAAGCTCCCTTCAAATTTATGCTACTTTATCTTCCTACAAGAGGGACATTGCATAATATAATACACAAAGCCTTTTTTCTTTACATTCATAAATTACATAAGAATGTACGTTTTTATATATCTTCATATCATTACCTAACTGCTTCATGTGTGTAAATCTTGTCCTATTAAAAATATAACACAATTTCTCAGGACAGAAATCTTTGTATACTTTTTAAATATTACCTTTATGACTGAGGGTGTCTTTGAAGCTATTTGAAATTTTATTATGTCTCACTCATTTGAATTTATTGTTAACAATTTTCTGACAAAGCTAGCTAGGTATTCAGTAATTCAAACTGAAATGGTTTAGTATAGAGTGAATATTTATATATATTTATTGAAATATATATAAATGAGTGAAATGTATATTTATGAGTGAAGTCCATTGAAAAGAGGTGAAGCACAGAATATATCTGTAACAATTATTTTTAAAAACCTAGCTAGTTGTCATTTCAAACAATAGTCAATAACAACCAAATGCTGGCAAATATAAGAATATGTGTGTCCTTTAGTGCCTATTGAAGCAAGTATTGATCCCAATTTTAAAATGTATAGAAATGTATATTTTTATTTTAAGATATTTTTTAAATGTTTATTTTTAAGACAAAAAGAGCATGAGTGGGGGAGGTACAGAAAGAGAGGGGGACAGAGGATCAGAAGAGGGTTTCTCTCTGTCAGCAGAGAGCCTGATGTAAGGCTTGAACTCATGAACCATGAGATCATGACCTGAGCCGAAGTTGGATGCTCAACCAACTGAGTCAGAAGGAGCCCCTTTTTCTTTCTTTTTTTTTTAAAGTTTTTATTTAAATTTTAGTTAGCTAACATACAGTGTAATATTAGTTTCAGGTATATAGTATAGAGATTCAACATTTTGACATTTTTAATCTCTAGGGTTTTTTTTTACTATAGAAACAAATTATAATTGATGATTTTCATTTGCACTAAACATAATAATAGAATATATGTGCCTTATATGTACATAATCTCTCAGATGAACCAGTGATACTTGTCTTATAAATGTAGAAAATGGAAGGGGCACCTGCGTGGCTCAGTCAGGTAAGCACGTGACTTCGCTCAGGTAATGATCTCACAGTTCGTGGGTTCAGGCCCCATGTCAGGTTCTGTGCTGATGGCTCGGAGCCTGGAGCCTGCTTCAGTTTCTGTGTCTCCCTCTCTCTGCCCCTCAGCTGCTCACATTTTCTCTCTCTCTCTCTCTCTCTCTCTCTCAAAAATAAACATAAAAAAATGAAAAATGTAGAAAATGGTTTTCATTTGATTTCAGTTAATGATTTCTGCTCAATATTGACATATTTTGATTAAAAGTATAAATTGCTTTTATGGCACATAGTTTTATTTTGGAGATTATATAATTTTCAAAATTCTTGATGTTAAGAAAACTAATTGTGGACATTTATAATAAACATATGCTCTTAAAAATGCAAACATCACTTCAGTCTAATTTGAATTTTATAAATTGTTCATATTTAACATGCCCGAAACAAAAATTATTCTTAATAAGACATGCTTTTGAAATACTGTAACAAATACTGTACAAATCTTTTACATGCTTAATCTCATTTAATCCTAACTACAATTCTTCTATTTATAGAAAAGAAACAGGCTCAATGAAGGTACCTTTCCAAGGTCATTTGATATGAAACAGTGGAGCAGAAATTCAGTCCTTGGGTTATCTTATTCTACAGCCCACATAGAGCATGCACTTACAAGGCACACTTGTTCAAGTTTTCCACGAAGACTTATTATCAACATAATGTTAATTTTTAAAAATAAATAAGCAGTGTATATTCATATTCTTAACATCTCTAGAAATGCTGAGCTAATGGCACATTTTATTGTGTAAATGTTTTGCAATCACCTTTTGGACCTAACCCATATCTGATCTATTTTAATTTTTTTTAACGTTTATTTATTTTTGAGAGAGAGGGAGAGACAGAGAGAGAGAGTGGGGGGAGGGGGGCAGAGAGAGATGGAGAATAGAATCTGAAACAGGTCCAGCCTCTGAGCTGTCAGAACAGAGCCCGACTTGGGGTGGAACCCATGAACCACCAGAGTGAGATCATGACCTGTGCTGAGGTGGGACACTTAACCAACTTAGGTACTCCTTATCCGACCTATTAAAATTGAAATATATGGCCTATTTTAGCACCAAATATTCCCATCATTGTGTCAGGTATGTTAAAAACAAAACAAAACTATTACCACAGCTGCAGCTTGTCAAATATAGTAATTTTTTTGAATGGAAACAAAATAAGTCAAGATAAAAAGAGAGGTACAGTCTGACATTTATCACATAAGTAAAATGATGTTTTTCTCCATTTTATACATTTTGTATCCCTGGAGTCTTGAAACTCTTCTTCTTTTAACCACAGTTTTTCCCATAAGCCTTTCAGTTTTATCATTTTTTACAATAAAAAAACATATTCACTAGGTATCATGGAACAAAGTCTTCCTAGTATACAGGTTAATTATGTGTATAGTAAAATGCTTGCTTATATGACTTATTTTGGCATGAATTCAAATGTTCTTTTAAAGTATAGAATGTTGATGCTCTAGGGGCACCTGGGTGGCTCAGTTGGTTAAGTGTCTGACTTCAGTTCAGGTTATGATCTTGTATTTCAAGAGTTCGAGCCCTGTGTCAGGCTCTGTGCTGATAGCGTGGAGCCTGGAGCCTGCTTCGATTTGTTTGTCTGCCTCTCTCTCTCTCTGCCCCTCCCCTGCTTGTGCTCTGTCTGTCTGTCTCTCTCTCAAAAATAATAAACATTAAAAAAAAGAATGTTGATGCTCTAATAGATGATAGGATTTTGAGACAATATTATAACTTAGAGCCAATGGAAAATATTTGCTATTAACCTTCCTGAAGTGTAGTCATAATGGTGCCTCACTAATATATATTTGCAAGGAGACTTTTATGGATAGTTAATTTTAGTTAGCCTTGGTTATACAAAATAAAAGAACAATCTTTTAAAAATTTAAGGGGAAAATAAAATATTAACATCTGATATGAATTAGGACAGTCTACTTTTCTCAGTCTTCAGATTAGTTCTTTCAAGATTTAACATGTATTAACTGAGACCACTTAGAAATTCTGTGTCAAATTATTAACAGCAGAATTAACTTTGAAATTGAATTAAATATAAAACAAATTTTGCTTCAAAATGTTTCTTCAACTGGCAAACATGCATATTAAAAATGAACATTTTAAAAATAAAATGTGTGTGCAGTAATAGTAGTGGGGTAGAAGACAGTCAATATGGGGCATTTGTATCAGTGATAATTGATATGTTGCAAATGCTTCAATAAATTAAACTTTTCTTATTCCCAGACCCAATTCTTTATATACACACATCTGATGGCTCATGTTGTATACATATGCCCTTGTATATGAGCTTGTCTGTGGTGTCAATACTAAGTGACATCACAGTTTTGGGAGGACCATAGCTATGTTAAAGTCCTCAGCAAAAGCAAGCACCTGACGAGTTAACGTTGGTTTGACTGCCAGTTCTGGCCTGGCTGGATACAGATTTGGTGGGATTTGGAGGAAAAAGTCATGATGAATAATGAACAATTCAATTGGTAAATTTTTTGTTTTCCATCTGTACATTAGAGACTGGAGGACTATATTGGGTCTGTGATCTTAAAGAAATTCTTAGGGGTGCCTGGGTGGCTCAGTTGGTTGGGCCTCCGACTTCAGCTCAGGTCATGATCTCACTGCTCCTTAGTTCAAACCCCATGTCAGGCTCTGTGCTGCCAGCTCGGAGCCTAGAGCCTGCTTGTGATTCTGTGTCTCCCTCTCTCTCTCTGCCCCTCTTCCTACTCACGCTCTATCTTTCTCTCAAAAATAAATAAACGTTAAAAAAATTTAAAAAAAGAAATTCTTAGAAGAGTTGTCTCATCAAAATATAACCATGCCTACTTTTTAAAATATATGTTTTACTTCAGTAAGGAATTTTGGAAAATAAAAAACTGTGCTAAAGTTTTCGAGGACATTCATCTAGATTTTGTGAATTCCTATATTTGTGAATATCATTTATATTCATAGTTTCTCCCTGAAGCTAAGCAATATATGTAACTAAAATTAAGAGAGACCGTTTAGATCCTTAATGAGAGTTTGAGATAGATAATAATAAAATAATAGCAAACATCAATGTTGATTTGAAATATAATATCAGATTTGTTGGCTATCTGAGATTTAAATTTTTAAGTAATTTCAAATTACCAGTACAATTTAAAACTTTATGGGTCATTCATAAATTGTCAATGGCCTGTGTACCTTTTTTTAAATAAAGAGGATTGAACTAGATGAGTTCTAAAGTCCATTCCAGCTCTAAGATTTGTTTTTAATTTTACATTTCAATGAACTTCCACAATGGTTTAAACTCTGATGATACCAAGGGTATTTTGATATTAAAGATTCCAATAATAGCATCTAAGTCATGTGCTAGATAGAGAGGAAAAGAAGAGAGTGAGGGAGAGAGAGGATGTTTCTTTATTTCCAATGAATATTAAATTGTTTTCTTGTTCAACATGCTCAGTAATGAAGTAAGGAAAGAAAACTTTGGTTATGTGTTAGAAATTTGAATGTGCTATTTTTGCATTGTTAGCATATTTCCCAAAATGATATCAACTGGGAGAAAAGGTAACAGTTTGAACTCTAGTTTGTGTGAAAATCTCAAGACACTGAAACTCTGTAAACTCTGCTTTAACACTGTGGCAACTCATGCTTCTTAGACAATAGAAAGTGTCATGTGATACTCTGAACTTTTTCTTGTCATACCTTAATATTAGAACACCTTCTACTGTTCTGACTCTCACTAAAGATTAAACCTTGCCATTGCCAAAAAAGAAAAAAAAAATCCCTCACCCAATCTCTGTATTCACACATGGGAGAAAAATCGGTTTCGAATTTACTATAACTCAAGCCATTAAGGACTATTTGTCCAAGACAACACCTTGGTTTATACTCCAGATACTGCTGAGTCTCAGTCTTAGGTGTAATGCACTCCATATGCGTTACCACCCGGCACTCGCAGACAGAATTGGATCTTTCACATTTGAATTGTTTCAGATTAGTTGCGAATTGCAGATAGCACAGTAATACAGTTTTAGAGCAACAGATATTACTTAGAGAAGAACAGTAGTTTCTAAGGCCAATATAAAGCAAAGATAATGCATTTGACACAAGCTAATCAGTCATTATGTGATGATTATATCTACTCATAATGGAATTATTTAACATATATAAAGTTTATTCAAACCACAAAGGCTTCTTCTCCTTTATAAGATATTATGTAGAAATAAAAATCATTTTCTTGATTATATAATTGATATTCATTACACAAAATTATAAGATAGCTTTAAGACCAGCCACAGATAACATTAAACTGTTATCATTCTGAGTATATTTTTTGATGTCAAATATGTGCATATCTATAATATAATCAATATGTAAAATATGCGTAACAAAAGATGTATGCCGTGGTTGTATCTGGATCATCTTTTACATATGTTTGTAGACTGTTTTTTTCCTGGCATTATATCATAACTCATTTTCTATATTGTTATTATTTTAGAACATAATTTTTAATAGTTACATTGTATTATAATGATTTGTCATAAAGCATTTAATCAGTTTTTGTTATTTGATATGTATTTTCAATACAATAAATATTACCTCAGAAACTTGGTTGTACACAAAATTTTTGATATATCTGGTTATATATATATTAACTTTGAATTAACTGTACTAATTCATCTGGAATTGGGGAATCAAAACTTAGCCTTTTATTTATTGCTTGTTTTGTCTTTGCTGCCTGTTTTACTTATTCTCTTTCCAGTAGTGTATGAGATCTATTATTTTCCTAAATTCTTGTCACCATAACCAATTTGTTTTTTAAACTTTATCATTTTGGTAGTTGGACAATGTTATCTTCTTTCGCCTGTATTTTCATTACAAATAAACATACAGTATTTTGAATTTCTTAATCATCTGGATTTCTTCCTTGATAATTTAGCAATGTGTGTCCTTTTTCTCCTTTTCCTATCTGGTAATCTGTTTTTCTAGCAATGAATTCTATAAGGCTTAGATTCTTTTTATTTTATAAATTTTTTGTTTCAAGTTTTTATTTAAATTACCGTTAGTTAACACATAGTGTAATATTAGTTTCAGGAGTAAAATTTAGATTCATCACTCACATCTAACACCTGGTGCTCATCACAACAAGATCCTTTTTTGATGCTATTAAATAGCATTGTGCCTTTCAGACGTTATAGAGATGTTTCTCAGATAGCTATTTTTTCCTATTTGGATTCTTGATAAATACAGGATTATTATATTAAAATATTATCTACTAAAAATACTTCTACAGTCATAGTTTTTGGCAGTGTAACTTTATATATTTTTTTAAATTAGAAAGCCTGAAGGAATTGATAACTAGACCCTTGAAGGCCAAAATAAAAGAAAATAATGTGGCTCAAATATATGCCCCAGGAGTGTGCCTATCAAGTAAATTAATGGGCCAAGAAAACACAGGTTTGGCATTTCAGGGGCCATTTTATTGGACTGACTGTGTCTTTTAATGATTAGTGGATTTCAGGTTGTATCTCTAGAACCTTTTGTTTCTTTGTAGGTGCCACACACAAACCTGTGATAGGTAAGGAGAAGGGGGAACACTAAGCAGACAGTGTACCAGGTCCCCTTGACCTGTAATTGTCATAACTGCGGTGCGTCTCACTGTTTGCTTTACCTAGTTGGATTTCTGTAATGAATTTCCTTTTTTTTTTTTAAAGATAATTCATCTGATAATTAAGATTTACTGCTCTAGAAAATTCTAATATTTTATGTGAAATTATCTTCTTATATCAGGTTTCACTATCAATCAGCCAAAACCTTTCTGGAACTAGGAAGAGATTCAGTACTAAAATAATATAGATTTTAATCAGCATAATAAGTGGTAAGCCTCATATATATCTGATACAGCTATCTCAGATTATTGAGGTATAGATGAGATAGCAGCATCTGGACATTACCTATATAACAATTCGCATTTAGCATAATTTATATATACCAAGTATTTGAATCAAGCATAAGTTTATGCACATAGATATTAAATCTTAAGTTCTAGGATGTTAATTAAATCTTAAGTTTCAGAGATATTTTGTTTCATTATTATTATGTCTTACTGTTTGGAGTTGAGGGAATTATGTATTCCCATTACATATGGACACAAATGTTCTAATTCCACTGAAAATTAGGAATGTATCTATGCTCTAGAGCAAAAATCAAAGCAAAAAATAACAAAAAACAACAGAAGCTGGGCTGAACATCTTATCAGTCAAATTTTCTTTGTAGTTATATTGTAGATACACTTTAATGAGCAGCTCCTTGGGTACCAAAGCCTAATGATAAAGTGTAACTTGTGGATCCGAGTGTTCTGTTGAATATAATTATTGAGTGTTTACTCTGTGCCAGACACTTTGCTGGAACACCCACATAAAATGCCAGGAAGTCTCCAGAGTATATGGTTTAGTGCTGTGAATTAAGTCTATTAGGAACAAATTTGAAGTTTGCTAAAGCCTGATGTGGCAGAAACATTTACTGCTCACCAAATAGTTATGTGTTTTAGAATATTTTCCAGACACCTTACAGGTATATCAGACTTTATTCTGGCCTGTAAGTTATTGACATGTATCACTTCTGCATCAAAGCATGTAAGACCAGGCATGTAACCCTCCACCTCTCTTTACCCCTGCTGTGATATTTTGGAGAAACATGTTAAGATGACAAATTCATGAACTCACTTGATGCGTGGAGAGCCAACCATCTTGTATCAGAATTTGTAAGAATAAGAACTAAACTTTTGTTAAGGCTTAACATATAGAGGTTAACACATTGTGACAGTATTGTCTAGTCCATCATGGATAATACGCATTGCTCTTCTTTCTTTGCAAAGACTATGGCTAAAAGAACTCTTCTAAGCATATCAACAGTTAGTTAATAACGATGCTCCTGATGTACAAAGGAGTAACTGAATGTCTTCAAATACGATATTTTGCTGCTGCAGGAATTTCCTCTGTTTCCTTGAGATTTTGTTCTGGAAGTTTCCTTGTGTGGTACCACATTGTGAAGCTTCTAATCGTGGGGTCAAGAGGATCAACTTACGGAGATATTTCATGTCCTACATCATTTTGATGGATATATATGTAATTTGGTACCTTTTTGCAAGGTGGTGGGGGATGAGAGAGAGAAAACTTTAAATGGCAACCTCTAGTCTCTTGGATCAGTGCTTTCCAAGAGAAATACAATGCAAGCCACCTATGTGATTTTAAATGTTTGAGTAGCTACTTTAAAAAGTAGAAAGAAAATTAACTTCAGTAACATGCTTTATTCAGTCTAGTGTATCCAACAATTACCATTTTAACTTGCAATCCATATAAAATCTATTCATTTCACATGAAGTCTTTGAAATCATGTGAATTTCTCATGAAGTCTTTTAATCTTAAAGCACATTTTAATTTGGATAAGTTGCATTTCAGATGCTCAACAGCCACATGATGCTGTTTCCAACAGTGAAGCTCTAGATGTACCTTAAAATTATTACACATTATGTTCAGCATCTTGTAAGGTTCACTCACAACGTTGTCATATTTAATTCATTATAGTATTCTTTTGCATTAGGAAACGAATCCACTCACAGAGTTAGAAAGTGATAGAGCTAAGGGTCAATCCAATTCTCCCTCTTGCCTCTGGAAATGGAGCAATGCTCTATGCAAATAGAGTACCATTGGGAATCCTCTGCAAGGGAAGCAAGAAGGATGGAGGCCCCAATTAAAGTAATGATATTGGTGATTAACTAAGGGGCGCCTGGGTGGCTCAGTCGGTTAAGCGTCCAACTCTTGGTTTTGGCTCAGGTCATGATCTCAAGGTTCATTAGTTCGAGCCCTTTATCAGGCTCTGCACCAGCAATGTGAAGTCAGCTTGGGATTTTCTCTCAGCCCCTCCTCCACTTGCTCACGTGGGCTCACTCTCTCTCTCTCTCTGCCTCTCAAAAATAAATAAACATTAAAAAAATAAAGTAATGGCATTTGTAATTAAGTCATTGGAGTTAATGAATACTAAAGTAGAATTGGGACTATTCTACTTGAGGATTGATTGCATAATTGGAAGGAGTAAGAAGGGCGGCCCTTGTTGAGGGTGGCATCTTCTGACTTGAGCAACTGTTTGCAATGATGCTGTTTAGAGAGAGACCAACATGGGCCTTGTTAATCTGAGGTAGGATTTACCAATTTTTGAACACTGGAATTGCCAGTACAGTGCAAGAAACCTTACCCACTTTTTTTAACCATGTCTGTGTTACATTTGGTCACAAATACCAGCTGATAATGGCAGTTGCTATTTAAAAAAAAAAAATGAGTCTACATGAAGAACTACACATGGATTGGCAAGTCTTTAATATTATTACAGAAAGAGGAACACCAACAGCTAATTCAACAACCTCAGATTTACAGAGTGTAACATTTACTAGCTTCTGTGTACTTTTCTATGTCTTTTTTAAAGGTACTTTCAACTTTGTCAGCATACATACAACAGTGGAGAATTTTACATAGTTTTCTAATTACGTGTTTATTTTTGTACCTGAAAAAACAATTCTAAGTGTTGCCACCTGGGCATCTGCTTTGGCAAAGTCTGTCAGATGAAGATATGCCACATACTTTGGAAAATCTGATCTTAAAAATCCAAAGGGATTCAGATTACAAATCATATTTTTAACTGAAGAAGATAGGATATATGATTTGACTAAGAACAAAACTTGGAGTAATCCAGGCATTTCATAAGCTATTGACAGGTAATACCGGTCCACAAAGGAAAGCTGTTATGAAACAAAATGTAAGAATTATCCTGGAAAGTCATAATCATGCCATTTTTATTTCTCTATATTTAACATATCGGGGAAATATTGAAGTTGTTTGTGGTAAGTAGAGGTTTTACTGTATTTGATTATGGGTGAACTTTATTTAAATTGATTTGGATTATGTCTTCATAGGAACATTAACCTCACTGTCACCAGCACACATAATCATCCTTCATAAGTTATTTGCAAAAGTGCTGTTGCAGATCACTACAGATGATCTAGATTAGAGGAAGGAACTATCAGGTTTCCCATTACTGTGTAGTCTACTTTCAAGATCAGTAATAAGTTTTACTATATTTTATCATAAAGTATTCCAACATTGTTTTGACCTTTTTCCTCACAGCTCTCTTTTCCTGTTCGTTATTTATGCCTCAAGAATTAGTCATTAGAAACATGGAGTTGGAACAAGGTGGTTTTTGCCACTCAGGTTATTAGGCAAGGCTCATGCAACATGAATAAGCCAAGGAGGGGGAAAGAATCTTCTGTGGTCACCCTGTGTTGAAGAAGTTTCATCTAGTATTTATACGTTCTTACCTAATAGAGAGAAAGCTTCACTTCGATCGCAGGTCTCCATAGTTGGTGGAAAGGACTGTTAGCTGATGGTATGAGTAATTGCCTTATGCTGGGCCCAGAGCTGATCTTCCTTCAGGGGTCTGGTTACTGTTTGATTCTGTTGGAATCCCTTGTCCTTTGAAGTGCTGTAAGATGCAGTTGGCCCAATAGGTTTCTTTTTTTTTCTTTTTTCTCAGCCACTGAAAGCTTTTGAATACAGCTAATTCCCTTCCCATATACTATTACCCCAACTTAGCAGAAATCATTCTCTAAAAATAAGTAAAATTTAGAAAAATAATTGACTACAATGAGTTTCAGGTTACGGATTTGTAAGTCAAGAAGGCACCGATTATGCAGAATTTCAGATATTCAGTAGCTTGCACATGTCCAGGCATTGACCCCATCTGTACCTAACTTTCACATTATATGTATGTGATTACTTGAAACTGTTTCTCAGAACAGTATTTTGTTAGTATCTCTTTTATCAAAAATATATATGCCATGTATATGTTTAAATATAAACCTTTCTGATCACTTAGTTTTATTCCAGTTAAACTAAAACATGCACCTGGGGTCTTCTTGCCATCATTGTAAATGTATGTGGATTATGAATTACACATTTGTATTATCAAATATAGAGTTATTTTTCACATATTTAAGCTTGCCTTATTTCTCTGTCTTTTCACCTGCTAAACACCTTCTTCTGGTTTTCCCTGGGCCTATTTTGTGCTCCTATCACCTTTCTAATTCCTTACATCAAGTGAGACAGAAGCAGATAGTTATCATTTAATCATTTTCATTCTTGTTTTGATCCATTTTCATATGGCCATTACCTTGTGTAAAAATACTCTGTATTCTCAGTCTTTTACAAATCTGAGCTTATCAAGGTACTAATATTAAACTCTTAAAAATATTTTATAAGACCTCATGTGTTTTGCTTTAACTTTCTATTTTGTTAAGTACACAAATACACATTTTTTTCTTTAAAAAATTTTTTTATGTTTATTTATTTTTGAGAGAAACAGAGACAGAGCACGAGCTGGGGAGGGGCAGCGAGAGAGGGAGACACAGAATCCAAAGCAGGCTTCAGGCTCTGAGCTGTCAGCACAGAGCCTGATGCAGGGCTCGAACCCACAAACTGTGAGATCGTGATCCGAGCTGAAGTCGGACGCTCAACTGGCTGAGCCACCCAGGCGCCCCACATTTTTTTTTATTCCTACAAACAAAAGTGTTGATATCAAAGGCAGCTGGTGTTTCTTTGCTGAGTTGGAATCATATAAAACTAGAGTGTGCAATTACATATTTTGGGAGAGCCGTACCAACACAGCTAAAACACAGAGAGTTTTAGTGATTCAAATCATAAACCCAAGTTCAAAATGAAAGAACCACGTTAAGAATAAAACATGCTACAAATTGATGAAGCATGAAAAATAAAAACACATAAGAATAACCTACCATTGTGCCAAAATTACATTAGTCATGTTAAACTCTTCAAGTTGGAAAATTTAAAACAGAAGACTAAGGTTTTACCTATAATTCCCGTGTTTAGTTTCGAATGATTTTTTCTCTCTGAGATTTATGAAGTTGTTCTAAATTCAGTCCACTTAAAAGTATAGCATTGCTTTTTATGACATGGGAGAAATTAATGGTTTATTTCCCTTAAATTGTGGATAGAAATTTAATGCTTATGAGTTTGATGGTATAGAATATATAATGTAATATATAGCATTTCGTTATGGAACTGTCTTGCATTAGTGTGGCTATAAGGGAGGCAATTTGAGATGCATACATTTATCAACAAAAATAACATATAAGGTGAATGCAAATGAAAATGTAGGAACTCAATGTAATTATTTCCCATGTGCATTATATGAAAACTGTTGAATAATTCTGGATTTAAAACAGGTGGACAAAAGGAAGTTCATTTAGAAGTTTTTGAAATTTGAGAGGTAGTCGGTGTCTCTTCATTTTAACACTCCTTACATACACACCAAAGGATAATTAGAATTTCATAAAATGTATGTGGAAAGGAATTGGAATAATGAAAAATTGCAAATATTTTTAATTTTTAATTAAATCTTAAAAATTTAAAATTATCAGTCATGATCTATATTTCATGCTAGTGTTCTGAACATTATTTACTACATGATGCTTGAAATGAAGAAAACCACCAATTTATGAAAGAAATTAAATGTAGGAAGAAGACAGAAATTAGGAAAACAAAGTATATTGCGTATTATTTTACACTTTTTTGAAGTAATGTTTAAGTATTCATTATTAGTAATATAGAAACATAACAAATTTTGTTGTGAAAGCACCAACTAGTGTTATATAAAAATAGCAACTTACTTTAAAAATCAATAAAAGTATATACAATCATCTAATAACATGCATTGGACATAGCAAAATTGTTCCTAAAATACTACAATGCATAATTCCTGGTGAAGGGCAATTCCTTAGTTTTTAAACATGGAGTGCATTATAAATCACATAAATTACCATTGAGTATTTAGCAAATTATAATATATTTTCAAAATTTTTTATTTCAGAAGAACCAACTGACGTATAGAACTGTTATTTCATGGAGAAATATAGCAGAAAAATATTTTTATGTACAACGCCAGTTTCAGGACAAATTCCAATTCCGATGTAATTTTCCATACTTAAATTCATACATCATGGCTATATGCTACCAAAGTAAATTTGTCTGGCAGATAAAATGCAAGACAAAGTTTATAATATCTTTAGCTAAAGATTATGCTTAATTTTAAATATTTTGCCATCATACCTCATGACACAAATGTAAAGAATGGCAACTCTTGAAAGAAGCATCATGATTCTTAAAATTTAAACAAACTTTTCAGATTGCTTAATTTAAGTTCTAGTCTCTTTGAAATGAAATAATCTTAATTTTAAAAAAATCTCTGCCTTTACTATTGAATATTGTTTTGTTAAGCAAAAGGAATAATAGATGTACGTATTTGTCAAATTTAAAGAGCCTAGCACATGTTTAAATAGTTTTGATTACACTTTCTGGAAAAGACTAGCAGCTTACATTATTCCTATATTCAAGCTCTTGTTAGAATGCATTGCTTGATATTAAAACTTTGCATGAAATATAGGTATTAATAGAATATTTTTTTGGGAAAATTCAAATATATTATAAATATAGGATAAACACTAGACTACTTATAGTTTAAAATGAAAGCTATAAAAATTCTATAATCTTTTATTTTTTTACCATTCTTCATAATATATAAAAAGGCATCTTTCAATATTAGGATATAGATGTGGACACTGAAGTAGCTATTATAGGAAATGTTAGGAATTTTTCCTGTTGTTAGGACATTAAAAATTTTTTTCTATGGCTTAGAAAATAAAAATCAATATTTTTTCTTATTCCAAATATTCTAGGCAGTGAAAATTTTGAAAAAAAACTTTATGGAATAATTAATATATATTTGGAAATTCAGAGAAAATTTAAAAAGTAGTATTTAATGCTGGACTGCATCAAGACCTTCTTTCTTTCTTTTTTGAGCCACCCTTTTTCTTATGTTTTCTATTAGAAATCTAGACTTCATCATTTTTACTGATATTGGGTGTTTTGTGTCTTCAATTAAAAAGACCTTTCCTGTGAGCTTTGTTCTAATTGTGCACTTTCAAAGAGACTCCTTTTTCTAATCTTTTCTAACTTTTCTTTCCCAATCTTCTAGCCCCATACTTCTAGAGGCTGGCTGACTGAGGCAGGTTGTAGAGAAATTTCTGGACATGTTGCTAACATCTGACACAGTAAGTGAGACAAAACCAGCACACTCACTGGGCAGGTTCAAGGAGAATTGGCAGCTCCTAGAGATGAAAAGTGTGTGTTTGCTACTTACTAGTTACCTGAACCACACTGGTTAAATTCAAACCCATTCATTTCTCAGTTGCTTTGCTCCCTCTAAACCACTGTAATGCAAACCAAAAGGGGACCTTTATGGATGTTTTTTTGTTGATCTGTGTAGATCCAGTGTATCTTTAGTTAGCATTGTCTGACATTTTCCATAATCCTGTTAGTAGACACTATTATATTATGTAAATATTTCTGGTTACTGTTTATGGAGATGGTTGCCTAAATTTCTCCTTGGATAAAGCCTTTAATGCATTCACCCATAATGCCTACAGAGGAGCTACTCAAGTTGGGGAAGTTTAGTGTTGTTCTTTGTACTTCAACTTTTAATATCAGAGCACATATTGAAACCATAAACACAATGAAAATTCAAAAAATATTCCGACCATATTAGAAGAATATACCCCCTCCTTTTTTTTATCCTTAAAGAGCCAAGGGTGTGGGGAGTGGCAGGAAGAAACATTCTTAAGATCTAAGCCCTGGACGCCATCCTGGGAGTGCTTAAAATCCTTAGAAACGTGCAACCTGAAGAACACCCCATTTCCAAGTCTACAACAATATTAGATTCCCAAAACATAGCGGCAGAGAAAGTCTTACCGTCAAACGCTTGCAGCAGGTTCCAGCTCAGACCCAGACTGAAAAGCTGAGCAGCTGGTGAACAAAAGTTTTAGCTTTTTTTTTTTTTTTAACGAAGTCTGCAAAACTAATTTCCCTCAAAATAGGGCTCAATTTCCGTTAAAGAAAGCAGCGCTTACAAATCTCAGAATTCCTGATCACCCCCACCCCATCCCACCTCTAAGCAATGGAAAACAATTCGAACTTTCACACGGATGTAAAGGTTTATTGAGAGGCCACTATTCTGCAGTAGGGCTTAAAAGACAAGAGAGGTAGGCTGAAACCTAAGGGACCCGTGGAGGGAAAGGTTCTGCCTTGGGGACACTTCTCAAGATTCATCAATACTTTTTCTAATTCAAACCAGATGGCTGGTTCGGTTTGCTGTCCTCATTAATCCCATTAACAACTTCAAAGACCTAGTAGCCATCCTCTGGACACCTGGGACAATGAAAATAATGGGGTTACACTGCTGGTGGCATGTTGGGGGTCCTGGGCAGTATAGGTGAGCGCGGATCTTCTGATGCCACACGTCCCACGCAGGACTTGACTGTTTCTGTAGCTCATTACGTGCGGCTTGCTTGCCTTGTGTAAACGACTCTGCCCCCAGCAGACAGTGTCACCCCTGAAGCAAGTGGCAATACCAAAGCCCAGCCGTCGCTCATACTAATTAACTGGCGGCAAGTTTTCTAACTCATTTTGTATGATGCAAGATTGTAACCAGGGAGACCTGAAGCAGCATGCAGGTTTAGCGAGCTTTGGGGGATATCAGTATGTAAAATTTACCAGTAAATGGAACCATGGCAGCTTGCGGGCGGGGGTGGGTAGAAGCTGTGCCATTAGCTGATTTATTTTTGAGCGGAAGAGAGGGTGAATTTCTGGAGGGAGGTGAGGAGACACGGGCTGGCTTCTAAGGGGGAAAGACTGCGAATGTGCGTGCAATGTACACATCACAAGTGACCAGGACGATGTCACTTCGGATTTTCCTGACCGAAAAGTTCTGGGGGGACAAATGGCTAGGAAATTGACAGGGACCAGGAAAGCAAGGGAAAGGACATGTGCAAAGCAAGGAGGACATATTCAGAAAGTCAAGGAAGAAAGACCCCACCTGGCACCGCAGGTGAGGATGCTCGCGTCTCTGGATATCTGCAACTCTCGCCGCCCCTAGGTTTTCACCTACCCACCAGGTTTCTCTCTTTTAAGCGCTGAGAATAGCCCTTTTCGGCCGTGAGGCACTTGCCAGAAACCTCAGGCGCCAGATGCGAGCGCAATAACAACCCACCCAGAGACGACAGCTGCGAAAAGCTAGGCGCGCCGCTGCGCCCAGGGCACGCGTTGATGTAGAGTTTGAAACACTTTCTGAGCGCGCGCCAAACCTGCTCTGATGTTTTTCCTTCTTCCTCCTTCCCCTTTCGGGCTCCTCAAGAGCTAGCCGTACCCCTAGCTATCCTGCAGGTGCCAGTGCCCACTGACAGGACACCTTTCTTAAGAGAAGGGAGCGGGCCGGACACTGAGTGCAGAGTTTGGGGTGGCGTGCGCCGCGGAGCACCTCGGCCGCCGGGTCCCCGGGAAGCGAGAGCAGCTGTACGCTCCAGCTCGGGTTTAGGCGCCAGGCGTGCCGCTTGCAGCCTTGGCGGCTGGCGAGGGCGGGCGGGCGTGGACGCACTGCGTGCGTCCAGCCGGAGATAGGAAGTGGAACTGGGAGCGCGTGGCGCAGACTGAGCGGGAGTTTTGGAGGGAGTTTGCATGTGGTCAGCGCCCGGCTCCTAAGCCAGCCCCCAGCTCACATTACACTCTATTTATAACCTCTCCCAGCCGTTTCCCCCTGAAAGAAGTTCTCTGGGACCACCTTCTTTTGGCTTCAACCTCTCCTACTCTTGACATCTGAGTAGCTCGAAGGGAAGCTTCTCCAGGTCCGAGTGTTTATATGTAAAGGAGACTGGCCGCTAGGGCTCAGGACCGGGATTATCCGAGCTCTGCAGAAACGGCGGTTATTTATTTGGGAGCGGGAAAACACGAGTTCCAGTGAAAAGTGACAGAGGGTGGTAGCGTTTGGAAGCATCGTGAAGTCTTCTGCCTGGAACCCGAGACTTGCATGCTATGGAACACCCGCTCTTTGGCTGCCTGCGCAGCCCTCACGCCACGGCGCAAGGCTTGCACCCGTTTTCCCAGTCCTCTCTCGCTCTCCATGGAAGATCTGACCATATGTCCTACCCCGAGCTCTCCACTTCTTCCTCGTCTTGCATAATCGCGGGATACCCCAACGAGGAGGGCATGTTTGCCAGCCAGCATCACAGGGGGCACCACCATCACCACCATCATCACCACCACCACCACCAGCAGCAGCAGCACCAAGCTCTGCAAACCAACTGGCACCTCCCGCAGATGTCCTCCCCCCCGACTGCGGCTCGTCACAGCCTCTGCCTCCAGCCGGATTCGGGAGGGCCCCCGGAGCTGGGGAGCAGCCCGCCGGTCCTGTGTTCCAATTCTTCCAGTTTGGGCTCCAGCACCCCGACCGGGGCCGCGTGCGCGCCAGGGGAATACGGCCGCCAGGCGCTGTCACCCGCGGAGGCGGAGAAGAGAAGTGGCGGCAAAAGGAAAAGCGATAGCTCAGGTAAGAGCGCACCGGGCACTGTCGGCGAAAGGGGGCGGGGAGATGACTGGGAAGATTCTCGCACTACTGTGAGGCTACAGGGAATACGGTATACGTCTTGCCCTCTCTGGCTCCCCGCCGCCAGATTCGGTGGGGCTGCTTCGGTCCTGTTATTTGGGGGCACGTGTTTCTCCAAGGACAACACTGCAGCCAACAGCGTTAATCTCTCCAAGGTTCCAACTAGTTTACCAGAGGGCTAAGAAAAAAGGACAAGTGACAGTATGTGAAATCGATTGCGAAGCGTGACCTTCCATCTGAGCGGTGGGGAGGGGAGTGCACCCTGGGATGCAGCGTCCGCGGGGCGTGCGTGCGGCTGCTGCTCCTTGACTTTTCCCTTGCAAGTTCCCGACTCCGAGTGGCTCGATTTTTCCCATCGTTAACTGGATTTCCAAATTATTGCACAATATTTGGAACTTTCAGTGGAACTTGGCAGAACGTATGAGAAAAAAAAAGTTTTAGTTTTTTTTTTAATTCTGATTTCAGAGTTCTTTAAATAGCACCCTCTTCCAAATGGTAAAAATTTCCCTTTCTTGGGGAAGAAGACAATCTAGGAATTCAGAGGACTTTAAGGAATGTGTCAGAGATTGGTAAATAAATACATGATCAGACTCTTGAGGAAAAACGATTTTTTAATAGTAGTTGTGTTCGTGTGGTGCTAATCTAAATAGAAGATCTGAGTTGCAAATGCGGAAAGTAAGATACTCTCCAGCTGAGTATTATGGGAGTCAAGTGTTTGGAAACAAACAGCAACCGGGGTAGTATTGGTTCTCCAAGTGTGTGAGGCTGGTAGGCGAGGGTGCGCGCAGGAGGCGCTGAGCGACATGCGGATAACTTGAGTAGCCACGCAAAAGAGAACTTTACCAAACGCAGATGCTTGAAAGCGCAGACTGCCAAGTAAACTGTGGCAGTCCCGAGAAACTGAAGTTTTTCGGGCAACTCCTTAAAGCCCTTAACAATCTGTATCATTATGAAGTTACTAAAGGACACTTCACAGTTAAGGGAGTTGTGGATTTTCTTCTGTAGCTATCCCACAACTTGCGTTCCATCTTTCTGGAAAGTGTCACTTGTTCAATATAATATTTACGTCGTTTTCTTCCTTTGCGGGATTGGTTTCACAAGTCCTAGCAGGTAATTGCAGATATTAATTAATGTGAAGGCTTGGAGAAATGTTTGTTCTGTTGTGATGCTTTAGGTAAGGTCCCACGTAAATGGCGGTGTTTGAGCGCAAACTTCGTGTTCCTTTGCGGCAGTGGTTTCAGTTGTTCTTCACCGTTAGTATGAGATACATTCTTCTATCACACACTTAAAATCCACCTTTTACTTTTCAAGGTCAGGGGTGAACTTTTAATGCTCCGTCACAAATTAGCTTATATCTAAGAAACTCACCAGCAGTATCATTCATTTCTAATGGTTTTTACTAAGTAGAAGTGAAACTCTTAAGACAGTTTAGAGGTTAGCCATAGCAAGAAGGTTTCCATCTTCATTTTTTTTTAAAAGTCACCTTTAAAATACAGGGTTCATTTCTAAGGCCCAGGATTTGATATCAGTGTAACTTTTTTGGAAGCAGATCCCAGTTCAGGTTGCAATTTTTGCAATTCACAGAATCTCTTACTGTTCATTTAACTTTATGCAGTGAAAAACCTATGATGGACTGTTCCTTAGAGTTCCTGAACTGAATCAATGCACCTAAGCTTCTTAGGGTAAACTGAATTTTCATATAGGCGGCATATTATTTTGGTCAGAGGGAAATAAAGAAAGTGATATTCAAGAACTGGTTCCCTTAAATTATTTTAATAACGTGTCTCTTAAGAAAACCATTTATACTAATAGTGCTACCTTCTTCTGGTGGGAAATAATGATATAACAAAATACATTTATATTTATATGTTGAAACTAATTAGGGTACTGGAAAAACAAGCACAAAAATTTGCATCAGCTACATAAAGTATTAATAGATTAGATCTTGAGTGGGAAATACAATTAGTCATCACCAAGGGTAGAATTCACTGGGGAGTTAGAATGAACATTTTCTATTCATGGTGGGATATTTTGAAAGAACTTTTTGACTAACTAAAAGGAAATATCGTGATGGTTTTCCGTTAAATATATGTATACTCATTAAAAATAAAATTTAACTTGGCAGTTTCACTATTTGTGTTAATATTTGCTAGATCTTTAGATAGATTTAGATTCAAGATATCTTTCTCCTGTGATATTTCAGTTGGTCTTCCACATTCATGTTTACAGTTACTTCATATCATAGTATTATAAGGGCATCCCGATCCAATGGAAACTAAAGCAATGTAGAAAACCACTATAATTTTGGCATATTAGTGACACATATATCTCATATTGTTTATAGCACAGTTTCAATATTTCAATATTTTTTAAAAATCAGATTAATTTCTGAACTCTTGAGATTTTAAAATTGTCTTAGATGAAAGTCATATCATGCATAGTAGAGACCTTGTCAGAAAGTTTATAATTACTGTATATTTATAATTGAAAGTAAACGTGGTATAAAATCCAGGGCAAAGTCAGAACCAAAATTCTGTATCCTTGCATGTAATACTCAGATTCTACATGTATGTGTATGTGTGCATGACCCTGTGAAATTTGAATCGAATTTTAAGCAACATAAAATATTAAAAAGCGACGCAAATTTTTATCGGTGGTAATGATGCTAAAACTATAATAGGTAACATTTTCCAGTGTACATTTCTATGCATTCCCCCTCCCAAACACACACGTATGCAAACTCAAGAAGCTTAAGGGTCTAGAAACAAATATTTATGGACTTTGGCCTTTCATTATAGTTTATTGACAATTGAAAATAGCCAAGTTTAATGGAGAAGCACATTGTTATTTTTTATATGTGTTAAACATTTTTGCAACTTTGAACCTGCTATGCTTTCCAGCATTATTAGCAAAGCCAACATCTGCGATGTCTTCAAAGGAACTCTTAAAAATCAAAACTTTACAACTGCACTTAAAACAATCTATACAAAGCAGGTGATTCTGAAAAAAATGTCTATAAATAGTGTGAATTACTTGGCTTCAGTTACATTTGATTGTTCTCCAAGCAATGTAGTCATAGGTATAAACTGTCCACTTTTAGTTAAAATGATGAAAACAGATTGGTCAATCTAAGTCTAGTTTTTTGCAGGCAGTATACAGTATATATATGTAAATACTTCTTATTCAAATTAGTTGAATATTTTATTTTAGTTCATATTTTATTAAAAAATGAAAATTATATTTAAAAAGAAGGGAGTGGTTTGGGGATGTAGATTTTATAAGGTTTTGAAAAATATTAGATTCTTGTAAAATTAGAAATATTTATAGTTATGATAATCATAAAGTATTTGTTGTCAAATTATATCTGTCTATATGCCTGGCTATGCAGAATGACAAGCAAGCATTACCTTAATTAGCTGGAACTTAAATACAGAGCAATGTCTTACCCACTCTAACTCTGGGTTATATTGTAATTTTTTCTACAAATTTCAATCATGTTTTCTGAAAGGAAGAATAATTACTTTGCTATTATCTCTACATTACTGGACTACGGCTTTTCAGCATTTGCTCTAGAATTAAAAACAGTTTATTGGATCTTGATAATTATAGAAGAATAATGAACAAAATAAGTGTCTCAAATCTATGGAATAAAATAAATGTCATTTAAGTCTTTTTCTTGGAGTGGTAGATTAATTTTAGGTGTGAACCTTTTAAAATGGCGACCTGACATAAAAAATTCTCAGTACCATTGACCTCCATGAGTGTCTCAAATGATTACACTCAAAAGTCAAGAACAGCAGTCCCTTTAGGACTAAGGTGCTTTATTGTTGAAAGTTAGCAATGAATGGAAAGAATAATGCAAATAAAAATAAAAATGGATTTGAAATCTTTGTAAATATCTTTATGGTTCATTTGAAAAGGAAAAGCATTAAATGCAAGGCATGGTACTGCTAAAACTCTCACTTGGGTTAAAAAGCCAGTACTGAATATTTAACATTTTAATCTTTATTTATAGTAACTTTCAATGGAAACCATTAAGTTGGCACCCTGTAAGCTGATCTCTACTAAAAAACTGAAAAAATCATTTTAAGTATATTACCCTGTTTTCCTTCTCTGTGATTTGAAAACATCGACCCTACATTAGACCACTGGCATTTATAATAACATAATGTTTATTATAAGTCCTAAACACTCTAAGAAATTAATTTTACAAAAAAAATGAAATGGCAAAAGTGGACAAAGTTTCCCTCTTAGACCCAGAGCAATTTGGGAGATTAATTCCATATTTGATATAAAAATGAACTTTTTGTAATTTGAGAAATAAGTTGAGTATGAATTGAGTAGCTGAGTAATGTAAAAACTCCCCACATATAAATCTATTACATGTACCTGGCCTGGTAATGGCACCATTTTTATTCATTTACTATATTAAAAAATAGATATGCTGTGCAGTTTTATTAACGATATTAAAAATGGCAGCCAGAAACAAAGATGTGAGGGCTTTATAGGTTTTCATTTCAAATGAGAAACACCTAAATATAATAGAATAATGTATTTTAGTTTTTACACTGTGTTCACTTAAGTAGTTTATTTCTAAAATTTCAGAGCATGTCTCTCTTCTAAGCATTTCTATAATGATTATAAACACCTATGAATGATATATGCTAAGAATGGGAAAAAATTAAGAGAATAAAATACATTTAGGAATTTCTTAATATTTGTTGAGTTAATAGTTGTAGATGATTTATCTCTCTCAAATTTTCTATATTTTTACCATAATTATTTTTATAATAATAAAACATTTTCTGGGAAAATATATTAGTAAATGAAGTGAGCCTATCAGGAGTAGCATTCCCTCCCTTGATTGAAATCATAAAATAAGAATGATTAATTTTTGAGTAGCCAGTTAAATTATATTTCCTGCATTATGGTACTGGTGATTGATTCTCGTGGTTAAAATAAAAAAATTAGATGAAATACTAACCAAGACCAAAATCCACAAATTAGAAATTGAGGTAGATATGATGTATTTCCTATTTAATGTATTTAGCCAATAAAACACATTTTATTGTCACAGCTTATTTCTCTGTATTCTGTGCTTTAGTCATTAATATGGCTTAGTTATCAAGAAAGTAGTAAAGAAAGTAAAGTACTAACAATTTTCCTGTTTTTCTTACGATGCTTTTAGGACTATCTATTGGAATAGTTGTGTTAAACTGAAACCCGCAAGTAGGGATGGAGGAACACGGTAAAGAAAAGTTAGCTGTAACACTCTGCACTGCTCCTAAATCTTAGTCATCGGTGAGGTTCAAAATCCAACTGTAGAAAACCTTGCAGAATATTTTATTGCTCTCCTGGAGCAAAACTTACAATGGTAAAGGTCATTTAGGTCTCAGCCTTCAATTTGCATTACCTATGTGAAAGCAGAATTAATTTAAATCTAATGCCCTTTTCTCTAATGGTTTTCCACTTATGTTATAAAAGTGTAGGGAATTTATTTTCCCTTTCAGGAAGTTGTGTTAGATAGTATTTTAAGATACAGAATAACCAGAAATATATCCATTGATCCATCTGTATAAATTTCAGACATAGCTTTTAAATTTTAGAGCAAGTATTTCTATTTGAAACCTTTTGACATACTTACTACTAAATTAACAGAAAGTTACTTGGTAAGAGTATAAATTCCTATGTGGTTGAATTATTCATTTCTCTGTATTTGGAATTTTAAATGTATAATAAAAAGTTTTTGATTACTCACAAAACTTTCATTTATGATGTTATATTTTCCACAGCAATATAATATTTCTGAATTTACACATTACTCTCTGTAAATTTGGTATTGTGTATTAGAATACTGGTTTTCATAGGGTTTGAAAATAATTTACGATGTGCTTTTTTTTCTCTTACATGTGCATATGAACAGGAATCATCAGGTAAAATCTGTATTATATGCATATATTCTTGGAAACAGTTTATATGAAACAGAGGAAAATACTTTCAGAAATAATCAGCTCTCTATACACTATCCAGATCTAAAAATTAATAAATCTGATCTTATCCTATGTGATATTATTGCTGTGCTTCTTTAAAAAGTTAGCATTTCCTAAAAGTTTAACGATTCTAAACTATTTGTGTATTTTGGTGAGTTAATTCTTATATCCTTGAAGTTTTCCTTTTACTGTAAATATAACATAAGTTTATTAGGGAATAAGTCATAGTGGTAAAATTCTTAGGGTTTGATTACAGATTTAAATTAAAAAAATCATTGCTCTTCAAAATTTCACAGAATCAATTCAATTAGAATGTTTTTAAATGACCTCTTTGTTTTCATAAACTTTCTTTCTAACGTGTTTTAGGTATGTTTCTTGAAGCTTGGGTAAATTAGATTGGCTGGAATTATGAATATAAGGAGTTATTTTTTTATAGTTATTAGTTTCTACTGTGTTTTAGTAGAAAGGTTAGTGGCGAAAAGAAAACAGGGAGGGTGCTAAATTATCTAGGACATGGCAGCTCTTCTTAAAGCACGCTTTTAAAAATCTGTTTATATGAAGATACATATGTATACACACACACACACACACACACACACACACTAATAAATTGATAAAATTCCAAACTTAATTTCTTGATAAAGTATCATCTGAAGTAGAGCATCCACATTAGAGACCTCAATATGTTAAATGTTTCAGTTAGAAAATAAAATATTAGGTTTGAAACATACACAGCTGTGTGGAGAGTCCAACAGGCCGAAGCTGGTAATCAATGATAGTCATTAAAGTCAAATCTGCCAACTCCCCTGCAGTTTTTGTTTTCTTTTGTTTTTCTCTTCCTCTAGCTCATTATTCTCCACACACTTCAAGAGATCCCATAATGCTCTAAGAAAAGAAAACCCCTCAGTTATCTTACATGACTATGGGCAAGAAAATGATTAAGATGAAGTCATCTCTCTCTCAGGCTCTGCGGAAACGTAGAGGAGGGTCCAGCTTAGGCGGGTGGATGCCAGTAGAATTTTAAAGGCCTGGAATTTTGCTCTTTGAAAATGTAGCCTTAAAGCTTTGCCAGAAACGACACCCAAATAAAAACTTAGTTTTTTGCAAAGTGATAGTTCTTTGCAAATGTAGTGGTGAAGTGTCGTCAAGTGTCTGTAGAGACGGCTTCTTATATTGTCTGGACTGTTCAGTAAACTTTCAGATGATCATTCTTAGCCTCTTGAAAAACTAGCAAACTAAACTGAAGTATACTCTTACTGGTTGAAAGAAAAAGTGCAGTGGGCAGTGACTCTTACCAAATGAACAGTGAATAACCAAGTAAATTTCACTAATTATTGATTTATTTCAATAGCTAAAACATGAAGTTTAGGAAAATAGAATTGCGTGATCAGAAACTTAGTGGGAACTAAGTAGATAAAGTGTAGCTTTGATTTTTTAGGACACCGATAATTTAGCAAATAGCTTCCACATTTTAAGAACCATGTAAAGAGAGCTTTACCCGTAACTGGAAAGATTGAAATTAAATGACATCTCTCCTTAATATTTTTCAAAAGTAAAATGAGCTCTCAGTATGTTTTCTGTCTTCAGCAATGAATATCTCTCCAACTAAAGAGTACGTTTCCTTTGGGAATTTTTTAATATGAAATACAAATGGATCTGGATGCGTTAAATTAGATAGCATCTAGATGTAAATCGTTGCGATAGATTGAAATGACAGGAAAGCCAGAGGTTAGGCATCCAAATGTGGGAGCCTGCTGCTGTATACATTTCTAGGATTATCACCTTTTGCATGTCCACCTTCGAAATTCAAGGAATTACAGATATCTTTTCTTCTAAACTATTCTTTGTTCCTGGAAGATGACCTTTACCAAACTTATTCTTGGATTCTCAGATATTTGGGAGAATAAAAAGTAACAGAAACACTGTGTGTGTGTGTGTGTGTGTGTGTGTATGTGTGTGTGTGTAATTATTTTTGCTTAATTAGCCAATAGTTGATAAATCTTTAAGAATTTATCTTATTTCTTAGCTATCCTATCAGACAAGGAATTATGTGGCACACTCAAAGGGCTAACTGAAGATGAAGAGAGTTTGATGATGACTATTTGATGGTGAGCAGTATGTTGGAAAGCGACAGGAAATGGTCAATCATCCAGGGTCTGCTCACATTTGGAAAACATTAGCTCCTCTAAACCTGAGGTGGCAAATAGAGGGAGCTATTGAAAGAATGCAGAATCTAGGGAGAGCAGCAGGACAGAAGGCTTCTGGCAAAGTGGGGAGCTCAGGTGGAGGATTGCAGCCAGTATCAAATATCATCCAATAAACTATCTTCATTACTTCCAATCTTCTTTTGTTGCTTTCCATTCGCCAAATATAATCAGAAGACAACGAAATGGACCACACTAGTCTTGGTAGTGAAATCCATAGAAGTCATAAAGGAATGCAGGCTGCAGAGGAGAAATGCCACTGTAAATCTGGGAGAACCCCAATGTCTTGCTAATTCTCTTGCTAGCTGTGATGTAACCTCTCTGTTCTGTAGTTTCCTAAAAATTAAAGTGAGTTAAGGAATATAAAGCACTTAAAACAACGTCTGGGTCAGTAAGTGTTGTTATTTTTATATCAGTGTAGGTGCAATTATGTCATGGGTGTAGCCCACCAGAAAATAAGCTCTATCTTATGTTGTCTGTTTATTTGTATTTTACCACTAATATTGCTCTAGGGAATGTTACTTGCCTAAAAGGTAGCTAAAGATTTAAAACAATCTGCCATTGTCGCTAGAACTGTAAGTCCCATGCCATTTTCCTGAAATATAGAGTGAGTTGTAGACCAAGTTGTGTAAGGATTCAAGTTTCCTTCACTTAATCACCTTTAAGATTCCCATTCTACAGCCTCTTTTGCTTGGGCATCACCTAACCTTCTTTCTCCAATGCCTCCTGCCACTTTTCCATCAGACACTTTTTTTCCAGGAGCAACATTACAAAAGGGTATTTATTTAGTCAAAAGGGAGCAGAACTTAAACCAAAGGGATTTGAATATGACAATGACATTTCAGGTCTCTGTTTTCAGTGTTAACTAGGAGGATAGGCATGATATTCTTTCTGCCATGTTATGAAGTTTCCTGCAGAGAGAATTTATATATTGTAGCTCCTGGTTATTTTTGGTAGTTTCATTTGGAGACCCTCATGAAAGGTTAAATATGCAGATACCATGAAAAGCTAAAAATGTATTATATACCTCATAAAATACATAGAAACAGTTTTATTTGATAATTTTGTGTATCATAGAAAAAAGCAACAATATTTTACTCATTTGTGTATTTACTTATATTTAATAAATTTTTGAGATTATATACTACTCACCTGAGTTGCAAGTCCTAGATGATTGATTGATTTCACTCTGTAAGCTTAGTCACCTCTCCTACACCCACAGTTCAATGTGAGGAATTCAGAAAAGTACTTTAGGGAAATTTTATTATATCTGATGGTCTGAGGCAGTTACTTTCAAAGAAATAAAAATCAAATACTGTAGTAAAATTCTAAATGCCACAGTTAACACTTCAAAGTTCTTGATTCATAGCAATATAACCCTTAAAATTAGAGAATTCAAATCACTGGTGATTGCTTCTCTGCTGGATAATGGAGGGGCTGAGAGGGCATAGGGAGAGAGGTCCAGGAAGAAGAATAGAACATTAAATGTTACATAATACACACCCATGATAAGAAAGGGCCAATGACATTATCTAGTTCATTATTCTTGGATATCAAGGTAGGCTTGATTGGTCAACTCTCTTAATGAGTTGTAATCTTTAATGTTTAAATAGGTCATTAAAATCTGAATTATCAAGATACCATAAGACTCCCAAGGTATTACCTAGTTCAATCAATGTATTTCCTAGATGAGACAATGTGCCCAGAGAAATTAAGTAATGTCTGTCCATTCAGCCAAGTACTGGAGGCTGAACTTCGATATCCTGACTTCAGCCTAGTGCCCTTAAAAGGGAAATCTCATAAAATATTTTGAAATCTTAAGTTTTTAGTCTTCCCAATAAAAATAAATTTCAGCATCATTGAAAATGTTGGCTACTGCTTTTGAATGAATAAAATGGAATTTGACAAAGTGCTTTACTTGGGTGTAAACTACCTCTCTCTAAATCTGGTTTTATGGTTACCTCAGTCACTTTTCATTCTTGTTTTATGAATATAAACACTGTTATACTTTCTGAGCTTCATTTTTGTAATGACATAAGTCTTGTTATCAATTACCAATTTGCCTGTATATTTGTAACACCTCATACAATAAATCGTAGCATTTCTAAGTTTCAGTATTTGGTAATGTGCAGCTAGACTTTGTTGTATTATATCTATAAATAATAGATATTTATGTAAACAGAATCATATTTTGGGTAACCATTTGTGAATTGAAGAATCTGTTTTCTGTTTTAAAATTTTTAACTCAAGTGAATTTTGCTAAATTGGGCTTTACCTATAAAGTATTAGTTTTTTTGTGTTCAAAATAATGAGTAGGTCTAAGTAGGCACTTAGAAACTCTCCCTTTTCACAAGTCATCAACTTTATCTCTATTCCTAGATAAGTATTCATCTTAGTTTTTATTTGAATGCACACTTCTTGCATATAAAATATTCAGAAATGTTAGTGGCTGGCCATTTTGCCTTTGCTAACTCCCTACCTTCCTGATTTCTCCTCCTTTCCTGCCCACACCACCTCCTTCACAAACTGTAAACACCAGACCCATCCGCTCCTCTCCAATACATTGAACCATACAACTTCTGAAACACGGTAACAATGATCTTTCATGATGATTCCAGATCCTTGGTTTTTACTAGACCCTCAAAACACAAAATTAAACATTTTTTGTTTATGGTTGGGGGCACCTGGGTGGCTCAGTATTTAAGCATCCTGCTTAGGTTCAGGTCATGATCTCCTGGTTCCTGAGTTCAAGCCCCGCTGAAAGCAGATTTGAATCTAAGTCTCCCCCTTCCTCTGCCCCTCCTCTGCTCACACAGGAATATGCTGGTTCTCTCTCTCTCTCAAAAATAAACATTTGAAAAAATGCAGTTCATTCATTCAAGAAATGTTCTTTTCCTTTTTTTTGTCTAAACACAACACCATTTTGAAAATAATAAAACATATTTCCTCTTTTGTGTAGTTAATTTTAATTTACATTCAGACTGCTTTCACATTAATGGTCTCAAATGATAATTTCTCCTTTTCTGCTAGACTTATATTCAGGGCTCAGCCATGTAGCCTCTTCCTAGACAGCTTGGCCCAAATCCATTCTATTCCACATTCTCCTTTATTTTTTTCTTCTTTGTACTGATGTCTCTTGCACTTAATTTAGTTTTCTCTCCAGGACTCCTGATGTAGTTCTCTTCTTAGTATCTTTATCTTTTTTTGTTCTTCCCTAATGGAATCCTACATTCAATATATAGTAATATTTTGACTCTCATTCCTCTTGTTGGAATGCTACATTAAATTGAAATTATTTCACATGCTATGAATGTTTAATTACAGGCTTTGATGCAAATGATACATGGAGTGGCTAATGTCCATCAATGATGTACTACTAGGTTTTCTACTTTCTTGTGTGCAACCAAGTTTTGATTACTATCTATCATATGTACACAACATGTAATTAGATATAATTCAACATATAATAATGCGTCTTATAATCTCATATATATGTAACTAGATAGAAATTTAAAGTAGTGTTTTCCTGGCAAAGTGATCTTTTCTTTTTTTTAAAATAAGCAATTTATTTACTTTTTAAATGTTTATATATTTTATTTTTGAGAGAAGGGGAGTAAGAGTGGGGGAGGAGCAGTGAGAGAGGGAGACAGAATCTCTTGATGTCAGCACAGAGCCCGACTCAGGTCTCGGACATATGAACCATGAGATCATGACCTGAATGGAAACCAAGAGTCTGACGCTTAACCCACTGAGCCACCCAGGCACCCCAAAAGTGATCTTTTCATTAGTCTTTGGAACACAATGTTTAACATTTGTGTTACTTTAAAACAATGTTCTGGTATTCCTTATGTGGGTACCTAAATACATGTCATCATAGCTTCAGTCAAGAAGTTTTCCATAAGATTTTCTGCATCTCATATTTAGTCAGGAACTCCTTGTGATATTACTTACTTATTATCTAGCTTCCTTTGGTAGGAATTTAGGGCTATATTTTAATGGGCTTCCAGCTAAAGTCCTCCAACTCAATTATTAAAGGCTTTATTGATCTGCTGGGTCAGTTTTGTTGACATTGGGTTCTCTTTTATTTGAACCAGTATTTCTTCAATAAACTTATTTATGCCTACCCCTCTTAAAAAGCATTTTATTTTGAGAAAACTGTAAATTAACATGCAGTTGTAAGAAATAATACAGAGATCCTATATGCCCTTTACCCAGTATACCACAATTGTTATATTTTGCATAATTATAATACAGTAGCATAACCAGAAAACTGATATTGATATATCCATTAATCTTATTTACACTTCACTAGTTTTACATGTACTTATGCATGTGTGTATTTATCTCTATGCTGCCTGCCAGATTCATTTTGTATTTTGATCCCATAGCCTGTAATACCTTTATTCAATATATATTCATTATTGTCATTAAAATCTTGCTTATGACACCTTCTCAGGAGAGTTTAATGAATATCCAGCCTAAGTAATGATCTGTGTTTGTTTCTGGGTGATTTTTATGGATGCTTTCTAAGGTCAAATACCTGTCACTATGTGGTTTATAGTTACCACTTATGAAAAAATCAGGACAAAAATAAATATGCATTTATTAAAAACTTTATCATAAATCAGCAAAAAAAAATCCTACATTTCAAAAGTTAAAGTGTCTATATTTTCAACAGTTCAGTGATTGTTGAGCCTAACTTCCTGTTAGTTAATGTATAGGGATGCCTCATTCCATTATTTTTCGGTGAAACATGAGATTCTATAAACATTTTGTGAAGTTATGCCATGCATTGTTGAGCACATTGCATATAGCCAAGTAATTGTAGTATTTAAAATGTCCAACAAAGCCAAAAAAGTATATTAAACTAGAAATCATGGGGCAATTGGGGAAAATATGTAATATTAATTGATCTGCAGTGTTGTGTTGGATAGTAGCACAAATACTTGGTTATGTGAAAAAGAAAAAAAAAGGGGTTATTTTCAAATAGGCTGAATTGTTAAAAAGAAAGGAAAAGACCCTTTTATGAGGGAAGTAATGCAGTGATGCTAGTTCAATCCACGATGCCTTGGATTCTGCCTTGAGTTTGACTGGTTAACCATATTTAAACAATGCTACATGATGAGAAAATGTGGATCTAAGACACTGACAAGTGGCACACGAAGTATCCTGGCTCGTAAGGAGGGAGCACTTCTAGTGAGAGGTGAGCAAGCTAAAGAAATCATCTCCCTTGTGGGTCTGAGCTTAGTCACAAATCATATTAACTAATGAAAGGAAAGCTTGCAGTAAGCCTACCTGTGCATGTGAGTTGGGTTTAATTTCTGTAAAAGAGTTAAAATTAATCTGCATTGCAATACATCTTGACAGTTTTTAAGAATTATGTTATCCCTGACTCTGACATTGATTCTATTTTAACAATTCCTTCATTTCATAAAGAAAAATAACTTGCAGATTCTTCATGCTTCTGGCCTTTTCCGTTAACATGGTATCATAAGATTACTTTATTCAGACCAGTAACTCAATACTGATATTACATTGGAATGAGTGGGGCATGCTTTAAAAAATACAAATGCTTCATAGATTATGATTAAGTTAATCTTTAATTGTTTTGAATTTTATAATATGAGATTACATCATTTAAAGAATAGAGAACATCATAGAACAAACACTTATGTGTCCAATGTGTTCAATATTTATCAACACATGGCATGTCTATGTCATTTATACCATCCTACTCCTCCTTTACCTTGTATTAATTATTTTGAAATGAATCTCAGATACCTTATTTCATCTGGACATTGGATTTTTCCAAATTCCAAGTGATTCTAGATTGCGATTGAGAATTACTGGTTTAGGATATTGTTTCTAGGTTGAAAAGCTTTGAGATGCAGGGACTTTATATTCTAAATTTTATCCTTTTCTGCACATGGAGAGCAATATCAGACCTGCTTGCTCAATAAAAATTATAGGTTTCCTAAAAATGGGCATTTCTGTAACTGTTACTGTGTATATTGCCAATAATCATAATACTCTTCTATGCTGTGTAGTATGATAATCACTAGCCACACATGGCTATTTAATTTTTAATTAATTAAAATTAAATAAAATTTAAAAATCATTTCTAAACATCCTAACCATATTCCACATACTTACCAGCCATGTGTGCCTTCTGGCTAATATATTAACCAGTAAAATACACAACATTTCCATTTGTTAGAAAGTGCCACTGAACAGTGCCTCTAGACAAAAAGACAAACTCCTTTACTCTTCAACTACTGAAAGAGTCTCCAAGGATGGGAATCTCCTCAAGTGGAGAAAGAGATTATACAAATTTAGATACAACACTAAGCTGAATATAGTTAAACGTGTAACTGTAAAAGTTGAAGCTTATCTGAAAGGAAAATGTAAAGAGCATTATTTTGTTATAAGACTTCTGGATACATGGTTGCTTGTTTGGTCGACCAAATGTTTATGGAAATAAAATACATTCTTGATTTTAAAGAGGCCAAAATGTATCCTAAAATGATTATCAGTTAAACATAATATATAAACCTGGAATTGGGGCAGTTAGAAACATAAAAGCAAAGTCAGATATATTAAATGGTTGAATTATAAATACAGAATTAAAATAAAGTAAAACACAACATAATAATGGACATAAATGTGAGAAAAAAAAAAACCCCAGAATATTGGAAGTGGAGAGGGCAAACAAAGCATATTAAAAAATGTAAGGTCAACTAGGGAGATTCTTCTAGGCCTCTTGAGGAATAGGGAGGAGAACATTTTTCTGGGAAAGGGTGGGGAACATGCCAGGAATTAGGCTAGATTTTCCAGGGGGAAAGTATGAAAACTTAATAGAATCAGACAGTGGCAATTAATGACAAAGAATTATTAACGTTTACAGCCTCTCAAAAGATTGGTCTTTCACAGTCCCTGGTGTGATTTCTGGAATTGCAAGTCAGGTAGCTGACAGAGGAGTCTATTAGAGGAGATTTTGAACATTTGGAGAAAAAATGAGGATAAAGCATTCACTTTGGCATGAGAAAAGAGCGAATGCAATGAAGAGTGGAGTATAGGGAGTATCACATCTGTACTGTGAAACATCTGCGTGTGTTTGGCTGTGCCCATACATTACATAATTAGGTTGCCACAACCGAGGGTTTTGAATATGTGGGAAGCAGGAGGACTGTTCATCAGTGGACTCATCGTTAATAAAGATTAATTGGTAATTAATTGGTGGTTGAACTGCTAGCACTTTGTGGGAGAAAAGGCAGTACTAGTACGACATGTTAAGCAAAGATATCACTGGATACATTCATGTTAGAATTTATGAGTGTAGAGTGTATATTCAAGTATGGAAATATAGAAAAATGCTAATGATTATATGCAGGCTATCTTAAGAACACAAAACACAAATATACACATTATAGCTCTAGGCCAAGCATATGCAAGTGTCCAGGCAACTCTCTTTGTTTTTAAGAGGTTTTGAAACAGAATCAGGACAGATCAAATATAATTTATGTTAAAGTTTTAATATCAGTATAGAAGAAGAATAGGGAAAACATGTTAGTAGTTTTCAGTGAGTGAAATTTATAAGTTTACTTTTATACTGAAAATCTGCTCATATGATATGGGTGGCCATTGGTGCATAAATGTGTGGTTTTGGTATTCTGTATGAATGGTCATTTATTTTTTTTTTACTTTAGGTGAATAAATCTTAGTTTTTCCCAATTAAAGTGTCCCTTTCATGAACATAGTAAGTAGAGATAAGAAGTGTTGTTTTTTTTTAATAGAAACCACTAAAAGGAAATAGTCTGCATCTGCAAAGCATCTGTATTTTCAAAAGCATCACTAACTGAAGTATGTTAATTACATGCAATAAAGTAGTTAAATGCATGTTAGTACACAGTAGAAATAGTTGATTCCCAAATTGGATGATTTTACCTTGAAAACTCATAACAAGAAGCCACACTAAACCAATAAGACATTTAAATATTTTATTCAAAGTGAATGGAATAAAGTGGATCCGTAATTTAAAAGAGGTGCTGAACCGAGGCAAGGAGAGCTGCTTATCACAAGGTACAGCAGAAATATCATTTAGGGATTTTCTTCATGAGGTGGCTGTATTGTTTGCAGGTCATATAAATACTTTCTCACATTTTCTCTATGCTTCTCCTAATATTAAAAAAAACTTCAATTTTAGACTTTATTAATATTTTATTTTATTTGAGAGAGAGAGAGAGAGAGAGCACAAATGAAGGAGAGGGGCAGAGAGAGAGAGAGAGAGAGAGAGAATCTCAAGCAGGCTCCACGCTCAGCTGAGTCAGATACTCAACTGACTGAGCCACCCAGGAGCCCCTAGACCTTCTAATAGAGTTACACTTCATTTTGAATCACCTAAAGATTAATATTAGGAATTATAATATTATAATTTTATTATAGATCAAATCAACTTCTTTAAAAACAAGTAGCTCAGACAAGAACTATTTAGATAAATAAATGGTAATTAATGTCAAATTGCACCCCATCCTCCCCTTGGCCCCAGACACCAATGCCATAGGTGTTTCAGCAGCATCGTAATTCACAAACTCATACTTACTTCATGAAATATCTGCTATGTGCCAGGGTCTTGATTCTGTGTGGTGGGCACACTAAGATGAATAGAACACCTTGAGGTTTCTAGAAGGGTCCAGAGCATAGTAGTGAAGACAAAGATGGAAACAATTGAATGTAACACTATGATAGAACATATAATAATGTAGCAAAGGTGATGAAAATATCCAGAGAAATCCAGGAAGGTTTTAGAAAATGCCTCAATTTATCTCACTACATAGTTTCTCCTTTTGAAGTAGAAAAAGATAAAGAAGATATGAACTGGTGAGTAGGTTTTTGGGTTCTTAGACTCATGCATAAAATGCATTTCTAGGGCTTTCTCATTCACATCCTCAGGTTTAAGATTTAAGTTATCCTTATGCACCAAGGTTTGTGGAGTAGTAATTGATCACTAAACTTTGCAATTCAAAACTATTATTTCCAAGATGTCATTTGATAAAATCAGAATGAAAGGTAAGAGGCCTTGCTAGGTGGTTAAATGTATATGCTGCATTATTTTTGGCATGAAATTTATGTCCTCTTGATAAGGCAAGGGAAAATTAGGCCCATGGAAGACATTGTGGAGTCCATTTACTGATGTAACTGTGATGTCATTAGCTCTCCCTTATTTCAAGGGCTGACTTGAGATGAATATTGTGAAACAAGCAAAATGACTTTTAATCCGTCCTAGCTTTCCCTTCTTCAGTCTTGTTGGCATTTCTCTCCATCTTTATCTTGAGAGTTGTTGGGACTTTCCCCACAGGCGATATTTAAGCAGCTTCATAGAATGTTAGGGCTGGAAAGGATTCTAGAATTCATCAAATAATAATGTAGCAAAGGTGATGAAAATATCGAGAGAAATCCAGGAAGGTTTTAGAAAATGCCTCAAAATAATATATGCAGTGCTGATACTGATAACTTCCAATTTGGTATCTTTCTCTTAGTTCTAAAATATGAAAATTTCATCCCATTTATTAAGATCTCAAATGGCTGAAATTTTCCTTTTGAAGATTGCTCAACTGGTCACTTTCTACAATAGGAGTAATGATAGCATGAAGATCTACTTTTTTAGACTAGCAATATTATTATTGAGTTACCACTGTCCATTTGACTTAAATGAATACTGAACATAAGTTAGCTGATTTTTATTTCTTTATTTTTTAATGTTTATTTATTTTTGAGAGACAGAGAGACAGAGAGTGAGCAGGGGAGGTTCAGAGAGAGAGGGAGACACAGAATCCGAAGCAGACTCTAGGCTCTTAGCTGTCAGCACAGAGCCTGACACAGGACTTGAATTCATTGACCATGAGATCATGACCTGAATCAAAGTCAAACGCTTAACCGATTGAGCCAGCCAGGCACCGCACAGCTAGCTTATTTTTTAAAAATGAGTCTGGTAGGGAGCTAATTTCCATTGATGAGATCCCAGTGTCTGCCTTGTGTGACATTTATTTCCTGGTAAAATTGGTCATTCATTAAGCAGCAATAATTTGGGCCATTCTGGAGTTGATGTCTGTTCTTTAAACTTACTCTGAAAATTTAAACATTAAGAAATATTTTATCAGTGATTAATACAAAAATTAAATATGTAATGTTGTTATAATTGAAATTACTTCATGATAAGAGTTTGAGGGTCTTCCTTTGTTGTAAGTGCTCTTTCTGAATCCCAGGCATCTTGAATGCTTGCAATTCATGAGTTTCTGTTTCAATATTCCTTCAGTGATTTTACAAAAGATATTCAGTGTCACCAATTCATCAGGATGTCTTTTTTTCTTTTAATTTAGGATAATATTTGTTTTCTTGGCTCATTTTCTCTTCTCTGAGCTATCATGGAAGTGTATGCGAAGGAGGAGTTCATATTAATTCACAAATTTGACTATATTGAATCACATGGGATTGATTTGGCAAATACATGACATTGTTTGAACATTTAGAGTGTGGTTAGAAGGAAGCCTGAACTGTAAGAAAAGGTTTTTGTGTGTGTGATGTCCACTTAACTAATAAATCTGTCATCACTGACTGGTCTCCATTTCCTCTGAAATAAACAAATCACTATTAAGTCCTTTGAAGCAAGAGACTGCCAGGAAACGCGAAAGTCACTTTTGCTTCATCCTCCAAGATAAAGTATTTAATAAGTGGAAATGAGATGCAACAGAAGGAACCGTGGGGTCTTCACACCTGCTAGAAAGTCCAGCAGATATCCACAGAGCAGGAATTCAAACAAACCTCAAACCTTGACATTCAGCACAAGTGCAGAGACGAAGCCAAAAATGAACTTTTGTAGGGCCCTTGGAAACGTCTTAAGTAGAAAGCCTGAATTGTGGGAATATAGGAAACTTGAAGAGGAAAGGCTAGAAATCTGGAGGCCTGTTGCCCTCAACTGAATTAGCCCTCTAGCTTTTTTTCATCTTTAGGTTATTTCATATTCTACTTTAAATCAAATGGTGATTGATCCTTTTATAAGAACTTTTATTAGCAAGGCAGGGATTTGATTAATGAGTAAATATCAAGCCTCCATTGTTAAGGGCTTTCTTTGCTTGCTTATTTAATCTCATAATTCCAAACTTATGTTTTATTTTTATTTATGTTAACCAAAATAAATGAATTCCTTTAAGGTAAATGCACATTCATTCTAACCACCAATCTACTAGGGAAATACAAGTTCACATAACAGGCAGGACAAAAAGAGAAGACAAATGCTAAAACTTCTAGAAAGACCAAAAAACAAATAAGATACTAAGGAAATAAACAGCCATTGAAAGGAAAACTGTAAGTGTATTCCAAAATTAAATTTAAAAGGGGGGTACATTGCTATTTTTTTTCCTAAATTTTGTCTGCATCCTTTATTTTTGATTAAGGAATTTATTTATCTCAGTAACAGAACCAGTCTCTCAACCTATGTCTTTTCTATGTAGTTATTAGCTCTTTCAGCACGTGTAACTGTGGTTGATACTAATTTAAATAATCACAATACTAAAAACAAAAGCAAAAACGAATTGACCCAAAGTAAAATTTTCATTAGAACTAAAAATTTTTTTCATCTCAAGTTTCGATAAACTTCTTAATTCAGATATTCGGGTATCTGTGTGTGTATTTTGTGTGTGTGTGCGCGCGCGCGTGTGTGTGTATGTGTACTTATTTATTTATTTATTTATTTTTCCAAATACATGATGTTGAAAGACCCAGGATTGTAACTGGGGAGATCAAAACTGCTAGTTGTTTGAGTCTGCCACTTGCTCAGTGACTGGACTGATGCTACTGGTATACCTACGTTTCTCACTGCATGACTTACACTAGTCTGTCATTACTTTAAGGATGCCTGCACCATGCAATTCTTATAATAGTTCTCCCTTCACAAAGTTTTCACACTCTTTTATTGTTTAAAAATGAATTCAGTGTGGGGCACCTTGCTGACTTAGTCAATGGGGCATGAGACTCTTGGTCTTGGGGTGGTAAGCTTGAGCCCCACATTGGGTGTAGAGATTACTTTAAAAAACATAAAATCTTTTAAAAATTAACTTTAGGACTATGCCATTCAGACATTTTAAATATTATTTTCTTAGCAACTTTCAAATTTGCAATACAGCATTATTTACTATAGTCCCCATGCTGTATATCACCTCCCCATAACCTACTTATTTTATAATTGGAAGCTATACCTCTTGATCCTTCTCACCGGTTTTGCCCACCTTACACTTCCCTCCCCTTTGTATCTATGAGTTATATTTTCTTTCGTTTGTTCATTTGTTTTGCTTTTTAGATTCCACATGCAAGTGAAGTCATATGGTATTTATTTCAATTAGCATAATACTCTCAAGGTCCTTCTATGTTGTCACAAATGGAAATATTTCATTCCTTTTTATGGCTGAGTAGTATTCCATTGTATATGTTCATACAACATCTTCTTTAACCATTCATCCATTTGTGGACACTTAAGTTGTTTCCATGTCTTAGTTATTATAAATAATAATGGAGTGAACATGGGGGTGCAGATATCTTTCCAAATTAGTGTATTTGTTTTTGTTTTTTTTTTTCCAATAAATACCCTGTAGTGGAGTTGCTAGGTCATATTGTAGTTCTATTTTAAGTTTTTGAGAAACTTCCATATGGTTTTTCTTAGTGGCTGCATCAGTTTATATTTCTACCAACCATGCACAAGGGTTTTCTTTTCTCTGCACATATGCCAGCTTTTATTATATTTTCTTTCTTATAAGAGCCATCCTAATAGATATGAGATAGTATCTCATTGTGATTTTGATTTGCACTTCCCTGATCATTAGTGATCATCATTATATGGGGATGTTATGTATAGTGCGGTGACTGTACTCACTAACGTATTGCAAATATGAAAGTTGCTAAGAAAGTATATCTTAAAAGTTCTCATCACAAGAAAAAAGTTTTGTAGCTAGGTATAGTGACGGATGGTAACTAGACTTACTGTGGTGATCATTTCACAGTGTATACAAATGTTGAGTCATTATGTGGGACACCTGAAGCTAATATAATGTATGTCAATTATGCTTCAATAAAAATATTTTAAAAATAGGATTTTTATAGAAATTTCTCTTGCTTAATAGTAATAGATTTGGCTGCAGTGTGAGAGTTCTTATTTCATTATGTCTTTTTGAAAACTGAATCATTCCACTCATCACCTAGTCATCAATATATCTGTAGTTATATTGGTTTTTAGAGATTCCCAATACTTTTAAACAAAATGCAGTTTGTGGCTATGAAAGAGTGTCATACCAGAATGTGCAGTGTGGCCCTAGTCATTGGGAACTACAATGGGAAAGTTGATTTTCTATCCACAGGTATAGCTTTGGTTATTTACACATGTGGGAATGACCACTATGTTAGTATATTTGTGGACTGAGTAATGTACATCCATGAGTTATTTGATAAGAAGGTATAGAGACCTTTTAATTCTAGGGCTTCCATTCCCACAGCGTTGATAATCTTTTAGGTTATTGATTTCTAGTTATGGGAGACATTTATTGATTTAATATAACTGTGTTTTAAAATTTTCATATGCACTGCATGCAATCATAAATCCTTTGGAGTACCTTCATTCTTTATAAATATCAAGATGAAATACAAATAAATTACCCAAAATATCAGTCACTCCTCGACGTGGATATTAAAGAGGATGTGGAAAATTTTGAAGGAATGGGGGGGTTGCTCCATTGTTTTAAGCCAAAAATATCAAAATTTGGCTCATAAGATTATGGAAACTAAAAGTCTGCATATTCCTATAGAGGATTAATGCATTACTCAACCTTGAAAATATTATTTCCTGGCAACTACAAGGTATGTTTAATTTTCTCAGTTTTATCTTTATTTCTTTATTTTGAATCCAGTATCATTCAAAAGTTCTGATCTACCGACAGTTAAAATCTCATTAGAGGGTACCAGGGTGCCTTCATTAGTTTAGCATTTGACTTTGGCTCGGGTCATGATCTCACAGTTCGTGAATTTGAGTCGTGCACCAGGTGAGCTCAAGCCCACTTTGGGTGAGCCCCACTTGTCTCCCTCTATCTCCCTCTCTTTCCCTCTCCCCCCTCTTTTTCTATGCCTCTCGTGGGATTTTCTCTCTTTCCCTCTTTCTCTATTTCTTCCTCACTTGAGCCCTCTCTCTCAAAAAAAAAAAAAATCTCATTAGAATATTATACAGCTAATATTCTCCTCATGCTATGAGCACCATTTGATATATACACTGTATTGTTGATTATAAGTAGAGTTGATTCAATATTTTTTCCATATATACTTAATTGGTTTTAGTTTAGGAAAATGGAGAACTAAAAGACACTAAAACTCAGACACTCTTCTTAAAGAAAAACTATTATGTGTTACATAAAAATGGTACCCTCTTTGAAGATTTCAGAGTTGCTGAATATAGAATTCTCTAATAGTCTTTTGCTGATTTTATTTTTCTTCCAAAATAATCCAGAAGACAATTAACAGTAGTGGTGTTGATTTTCTGTTTTAGAATTCCTTAGTCAACCCCAGAAGAGAGAATAAACAGTAATGTGGGAGAGCAGTAATCTTGTCCTTTTTAATTCCAGGGCATAATGATGGTCTTGCCTAAAATAAAAATAATTACCTTTGCAAAGGTCTAACCATAAACTTATTTTTATCTTATCCTATTTAACTAGAGTCTTTCCATTTCATAATGTTATCTAATGTGATTAAATATAACTGTGATGGTAGTAGAAACTGTATTTGGTAGCTCAGACAATCATTACGTGTTACTGGAAAATATTGTCAACTAGCTTAAGCAGAGTGGTGCTAATAATGCCAAAATCGCAGGCTTAGGTTTTGTGACATTAGCGTCTTTCAGAGAATGACTTTCTTTCGTGGCAATCAGAGCACTGCCCTAATCATTGCCAGCCGTAAAATAAATGCATTCTGTGTTACACAGGGAACAGTGTGTGTTTGCCCAGCCATAAATGGAAAACCCATTTAAGAATGCCAGTTTGAAATGGTTGATCATATTTTTAGGATGATTGATTCATCTCCCCTACTCCTTCAGTCATTCAGTCATTTATAATGTGCATATTGAGTGCCTCTCATTGGCAAAGTGCTCTACTTAAATTAGAAATCTGTGGTGGATTTAAAAAAGCAAAAAGTGTCTAAAAACTCAGTCCCCATATATTATGAAGGTGCCCATTTAACCACATCAATTTAATGACTGTTAATATATTCATCAATTAAGAGAAAATTGAAATGATTTGAATATTACTGTCTCAAACCATGCTTATTTAGCTTAGCTCTAAGATCTCAGCTACAGATCATGACACTTCTAATGAAAGAAGAAAGCCATTTTCCAGTAGCAGAGCTGTTCATCTATTTAGTTACAAAAGACTATTGATTTTACATTCTGAATCACTTTTTAATATTTCCCTGACCATAATTTCTTAGCTTAGAATACAGTTTTTCACCTTTATAATGACAAGAGTTCCTCTCCGGTTTATCCTAATGCTTCTTCCTTTCTCATTTTTTTTTTTTAAATGCAAGTGTAACCACTGGCATATCTTTCATTGACCACTGGCTGTGTCAAGCTCACTGCTAAAACTTTAAGGTGACATTACTTGTTCTTGAACTGGGGTGATTTTGTTCCCCAGGAGACATTTGGCAGTATTGAAAGACATATTATCTTCATGTGTGGAATGCTGCTAGCCACTAGTGGTCAGGGGCCGAGGATGCTGCTAAATATCTTCCAGTGCACAGGACAGTCCCCACAAGAAATGATTATTGGGTCTAAAATGTCAATAGTGCATGAATTCAGAAATTTCTGTGGGGAGGTGTAGATGGAGAGTATCTAAAAATTAAGGTCAGGTTTCTGCTATTCAGACGCATCCATCTAATCCTACCCTGATTAAAATCCTCAAATTAATACATTTCATGTTGCTCTTAGCCCACACTCTCTTGCCATTTTTTTCTCTCCCAATTCTCCAGCATTCTCCATGTGCTGGCCTTCAACCCCAGAAGAGTATTGCTTTCCAAAGGGAAGGGCACTCTATGCTCTTGTGTTTTAAGATTTCGTCCTTGCTTTTCTTTGTCTGGAATACCTTTCTTTCTGCATCTACAGAAATTCCATTCATTCTTTAAATCTCACTCCAGATGTCACTTCCTCCTTGAAGCCATCCTTAACTCACCCTAGAAAAGGTATTCGCTGAAGTAAAACAAAAAGAAAAGATATTTCCTGCCTTCCTCACATTAGTCTTGTAGCTTACTGTGTATCCTTTTATTTTTGAATGAGCCATTTTGCATTAATTATTATTAATAATTAATTAATATTATTAATATTAACCCATATCTCCTAAACTTGACTGCAGGGATTGAGTCTTTAGCTCTAAGAACATATGACAATGTTGGACAAAAAGTTTCTGTTCAAATATTTGATAAAAGGATAAATAATTACCTGAATTATAGTAGAAGGAGAATGACGAATCTAAGTTGCATGCAACTTTAAGAAATAAGTTGTTGGTGTACTTTACTCTCAGGTGTTTAAAATTCTAGGCATTAGGCATCCTTTGACTTAAAACAGACGTAGATAAGAAATTAGTATCCTGTATACACACATGAGAGTGTAACATTATTTCCTTTTCTCCTACTAATAACCCCTATGCTTGCAAATAAACACATAAAGATTGCTTGTGAAAAAAAGATGCAACATTATGATTTTTGTATTCATTTTAAAATAACACTGCATAGTTTAATAAGTAGGTTTATATATTAAAAGTAGAATTGGGGCTTCTGCTTCCAGAAAGACTAAATGTTCTTTTCTTGATTCTTTTCACTGAATACAAATGAAAGCACTGGACATTATATATAAAACAAACCTAAAAAGATTCTTAAAGGTAGAGATAGGAAAGCAGAATGGGTAATGATTTTGAGACCCAAGAAATGACATGGTAGTGAGTTCCCTGGGTTCACTTTTGCCTTATATGTCCCAGACTTGGAGCTCAAGAAGCCAGCAACCTCAAAACACCAACAAACATGAACATAAAAAGCTCCAACAGAAGTTTGCTGTCTTTAGGCAAAGGTCCAGGAAAGGGGTGAGCTTCACAAAACAAAATACTTTAAGACAATAACTGTTCTACTCAAGCAAAACAACTTCTTCTTTGTGAAAGACCCTGTGAAGGAGGGCAGAAGTTAAAGAGGAGGGAACAGTCGATGAAGCTCAACAACTTACATGAATTTACAGAGAATTATAGTGAGTGACAAGAGCCAATCCCAAAAGTTATACTATATCGTTCCATTTATATAACATTCTTGAAAGGACAAACCTGTTAAAAATAGAGAACAGAGTAGCGGTTGCTAGGAGTTAAAGAAGTGGTGGAGCCCAGGGGGAATTGGGTGTAGCTATAAAAGAGTAGCATGAAGCATCTTTATGGTGATGGAAATGTTCTGTATCATGACTGTTTCAATGCCAATATCCTGATTGTGATATTGTGCTCTAGTTTAGCAAGATTACTACTGGCAAAACTGAGTGAAGGGTACATGGAATCTCCTTGCATTATTTGTGGATTGCAAATGAATCAACAATTATCTTAAAAAAGGTTATTTTAATTCAAAATATGGCTTAGTAGTTCTTTAGAATATCTTTATATATACTGTACTATAATAAAATTTATTTAACTTTTTGTATAGGCCTTGATACTATTCATGCTCATAGTAAATATTTTCTCTTCCCGTATGGAAATGTTAGTGTTGCTTTCAAATAGAAGCATTTTCTTTTGGCTGGGAATAAAAGATCTGTTTACATGACTGGTGTTTACAAATGTCACAACATATGTTCCATGCATTAGGTCATATATGTTTTGTTGAAAATATTATAAATTAATTAAGTGTGAGTATTCAGGAAACATGGGTAATTACATAGTTTTATACTTTGTGAGAGGATTCTAAAAAGACATCCATAGAATATCTTACTCACATCTAGTTCACCTAACATTGTTTCTTCTAAGCAGAATAATAATTAAAAAATAACTGCGCTTGAAATCAAATTTTCAGAAAAGTCAAAAAAATTAATTTATTGCTGAGATGCCTATAGGTTCGAAGCAGTTGACACCTAATCTCCTATCATTATATACAATAGTAATGTCACACTATTAAGGATGGTATTTTGCATGTTGTTTAGATCCCTTGTTGGTAGAATCTAGGGCTGAGAAGAAGATGTGTTAATCATTGGGTGGGTTTTAGATTATTCCTTCTTCCCAAGATATACTTGCTAGTGTCCAACTGTCTTATGTTGGGGGAACAAAATTACCAAGAAATCTTGTAGGTCTATTAATGATATAGTTACCTGTATAATTAAAGACCTTGAGAATTTTGAAATCATATATGGCTTTTAAAGTTTTTAGATTGGGAAGGTACAAGCCATTAAATGTTACTCATCATGGTCTTTCCTCCTTATTTTACATTTCTTTCGGTAGGGTGTCTTTTGATATGGGTTAAAAATGGAGTACTTGGGCAAGACTGTCTTGTGTAATGATTAAGAGCACAGATTTTGAAGACTCCTAAGGATTAAAGCCTAGGTCTGTTCCTTGCTGGCCATATGACCTTGCCTGTGTTACTGAATATCTCGCTGTCTTAGTTTCCTTATTCTTGAAATGAAAGATTACTTGAGTCATTAAATGTAGGTGCTTAGAAAAGAGCTTAACACATAATAAGCACTACTTGTGGATTAGCTGCTATTGTTATTATTATTATTATTATTTCAACATTAAGAACACTGTAGAATTATTATGTTCTTCAAGAATTTCCCTTTTTTTAGTGATTAGAAGTGATACTGCATTGGAACTTTACCAGAGACAATGGCCTATCTCTTTGACTATCAAGATTATGCTAGAATTAATTGGTTGGTTTTGGTTCAGTACCTACTGTTCAGTGTTACTGATGATGATATATTAAATGATCCCTGTCTTTAACTACCCTGGATAGTAACATGAAGATTTTTATAGGAGTAAAGAGGAAATATGTCATACTTTATTTATAGATAATAAAATTTACATTAAATAATCAATCTTTTACTCCCTATTTTAAAACCTTCAAAGGCTTCCTATTATCAAGAGAAAACACTCAACATTGGAAATCAAATGTTCTCATAGGCTTACCCTGGCCTTCTCTCCCCTCTATCCCCATATTCTTGTTTCTAGCACTTTGAGGTACATAATTTTCTGAGTACATCCCAGGTGCTCTATCAAGTCCTCTCTTCACTCTGATATTAATTCAATTCCCAGTTTCTCTTATGGGAGAACTCTTCTCTATGTCTAAATTCTGGCTTACATTTGCCTTCTCTGGGATTTCTTCTTAGCTAAAATCAGGCAGTGAGTGCTTCTGTTCTCTTCTCAAACCACAGTGGAAATCCCGCTATTCTATTAGCATCTTCTTCATTGTATAGTCTTATTTTTTTTAGTCAATTTGATTTTATATTTCAAAATTTCTAAGTGCAGAAAAGTACAAAGAATAATTGGAATCCTTTTTTTTTTCTGTCTCTCTCTCTCTTCCTTCTCCTCCTCTTCCCCTTTTTCTCCTCCTCCTCCTCCTTCTCTTCTTTTTTTCTCCTTTTTCTCCCCCTCCCTTTCCTTGTCTCCTGGTCCCTCTCCCTCTCCCTCTTCAACACTGTGAACACCTTATGGGCAATAATAATTTCTTACTCCTCTTTGTGTCCCCTTAGTACCCTGCACAGTTATGGCACACAACAAGCACTCAGAGTACACTTTATAAATAATTGCATTTGCAGGAGATAGAATTAGTTTGAGATATTCTTGAGATACAGTGATGAGACCAGCATCATTTTGGCATATGATATACTTTCTTTGATACAAAAGGAACATACTTGTAAAAGGCAGCATAAAAGCAAATTCTGACTTACCTAGAAAGCAGGCAAACAAGTGTGGATTGGGCTGAGCGATTATTGTAGTAATCTTAGTACAAGATGCTGAACCTGATTCAGGCGTTGTTTCCCATCTCAAAGGAAAATTACACATAACATTTTGACTACTAGGTTGTGGGGGATGGAGAAAAATGGAAAGTATCAAAATCTGTCAAGGACTACAGGTTGGAAAAAGAAGCTAATTTAGTTTTGGGGGAGAATTTAACTCAAAATTGGTTACCTTATAGGACTGGCAGACAACTATGTGAGAATGTCCAATGGGCAGTTAGAAGAGTAGGGCTGGTGAGAGCTCTCCACCCCTTCTTCCTTATAGATTTTCAAAACCTTTGATCTGTAGCTTTAGGCATATCTGGTTACAAACTTTAAGAGTTCAGGATGAATTTTTTGTGAAATATACAGAGCCATTCCACCATTTAATCTCTATAGCGTTATCTAAATGTGAAGGTCTTCTCTTTGACTTTTCCATGGGATATCAAGCTCTTTCCTGAACTAGGGCTCTGCCCTGAGCTCCAGATGGTCTGTATGCAGCAGTATTCTGATCTACCCTGATCTATCTCTTCCTTACTACTGTGCAAGAATATTTTTTTTTCTGCTTAAAAACATAGTAATTCCCTCAACCTGTCATTTGAGGCACCACATGGCTTCAGCCTATCTTTTCCATGGTATCTCCCATCTGTAGTTTGTACCACAGGTACTCACTGTTTTCTGCACCTTAGGTTTTGTTCTTATTTTCCCAGTCACCTGGAAAGCTGTCTTTTGCTATTTCCTATTGTAAAAGCTCTACCTTTTCTTTCAGAACCACCATAAGTGTAATCTGTTCATGAAACATTCTTCAATTTCATGTGATTTTTCTCCCCTTTGATTATCCATAGATGTTTGTACCTCTCTTCTGGCATGCAGTTCTAATGTTTAGAGCTATTTTTGAATTAAAAAATGTTTCTGACATTTTCACCAAACACACACACGCACAATTTTTATAAGCTCCTTAATGAAGTTACGTGATATATTATTTACCAATTTGTGTATACGTATTCAATAAATATTTTTTTGAGTGGAGTTCTTATGGCAGTTGACACCTTGAAAGTTGTGACTTTTAGATATGGAAATTCTTTATGGAAGTACATCTCTTGGATGAGAGGGAAAAGTAAGGGTAGCAGAGTTGGGGCATCCCAGAGATGGTGACTTGGCTTTGGTTATTTAGGGAGTTGTGGGAGGGCCTCCCTGGAACCCAGGTCAACTGTGGCTTAGCTAGTGAACAACTTAATTTCATGTAAATCAGCTATATTAATCATTTACAGAGTGAGACATTTCTGCTCCTATTTTATAGTTGTACTGGCAAGGGGGTGCCAGAGGAAAAGGGAATTCCCTGGGTAACTAGACTCCAACCTCAAAGCTCTTTACTTCCTCTGGATGATTAATTATGTTGCAAGGTCCTTAACAAAGGACCCTTGATTCAGATCTTGAAGCACCAGGGTATTAATGCTGCAGCACTTTCGCTGCATCCTAGGTCAGTTAAATTTTTTCAAAGCTGGTTCCTATTTCTTGGCAGTAACTCTTCAGTTCTGGAACTTTAGTTCCAGCCAAAATAAACTATTGTCTCAGGTCTATATTTTTCCTGAAGCACCATGGCATTTTTATGGAATGTGGAGACAGTTTAATGTAAGACTTTAATGGTAACAATAAAGGACCTAGATCCCCATCTCTGGTCTATGCTTTCCTCTATATCCCAGCAATGATTATACAGCTTCCAAAAAGAGAGCCATCTTGAAACTTCCAAGTGAAATCGGTTGTTTATTTACTGCATGATGTGATCCCCGCTTTCCTGTTTTTTTCCCCTCATCCACAACAGCATAAAATTATTTTTTTATGTGTTGCTACATTTTTCAAGAAAAAGAAAGTATTCTCCTATTTAAATGATTATATGGTTCAAAATTGTCTTCTTAGCCAATTAAATAATGCTAATGAAGTCTTATCTTTTAAAGTAGCCATACTTTATCTATAAAAATTTATTATTCATATGACTAATAATAATAACTCAAAGAAGCCAATACTATATTAAATCTTAAAGACATTTTAAATACAAAAAAAGACAAAGCTTGCTTAAGCTTGATACTTGTTTTCCAATATTTATTAATTTAATTTCAAAAACACATGCCGTAAGGATGAATTTGAATGCTGTGGGAATCTCACTGGCATGATAGGGTCAACATATTAATATTTAGCATTTTGAAGGCCAGATTTTCCCACTTAAATGAGTGAATAAAAGAAATTCTTTTCAGATTATTATGTATCCATTATTTGAGTTTGTTGTATGAGCTCTCCAAAACAAGGTTTGTAGATGGAGGAGTTTGAAAGTAAACTAGAATTTTGAAGTTACATCGTTGTAAGAAGATGAGCTAATGCATACATGGTAATGCTAGAAAAAGTGAGGTTCATTAACTTTTAAAATTTTTATTGTTTTATTAAATAATTATCTTTTAAATGAGAAATTACGTTCCAGCAATTTTTTGCGAAGTACCATAATACACTTTTTGTGATTCGTTGTTGTTGGCAATTATAAACAATTATAAAGTTTCCATTCTGTAGAGTTGCCGCTAGTATATAATAACTGCTTACAGCAGCTTTAGTTTCATGTTCCATAAAATTGAACTTCCTGTCTTTACATTTTAGAACCTAGATTATGATCCTTGAAATTTTGCTACGTTAATGCATACAATTACTAAGGGAAGGAAATGGTGTAATATGAGAAGACAAAGAAATCAAACCATCAAAGTAGACTTTTGCATAACAAGCAGAATCTTGGTGCTTGTTGAACTTAGCTATAGCATTTACTAAAACATATCTTTGAGCCATATGTCTGGAAATGCCTTACCAGTTTAATGTGGAAAGCACAGAGAGACCTCACTGAGATAATGTTATGGTGACTTCATGAGGCAAACCTGGATTATTGGTAAAAATGAGCACTGACAGAGTTCTTCCAACACTCATTTTATGCATGCTTTAAGTATTATAGGTTTGTGGGAATTGCATGATGATTTCTTTTTCTCAACAAAAACCTCATCCTTCTAGAGCAAAATCACAATCAGAAAAGACTTCAGTTACATTATTAAAAACTTTCTTCTTATAGAACTATTGAAATACATAAATTAAGAAATTTTTCTAATATTTGAGTCTTATTTATGAACATTAGGTAAAGTATAAGTTTTAATAATGGTTTAACATATAACAAATATGTTTGTTGTATTTGTTTCTTTGTGCATATCCATGTGTATATAAACATAAAATATGTGGCTAAATTTCATTTAGTGTGACAAATACTTTTGACATATGAACAGCATTCTGTATAGTACCTTGAGGATAATGAGCTAGCAATAAAGAGAAAACACGTAGTTAAATCAATTATTATCTTACAGTGGAAAATTTAACATAGATTCACTCAATCATTATTCTTTCATATTTTGGATTTTAATTTTAGGTCAGTGTGATTTATTTAAGTGAAAACTAGAGCTCCTGTCAAATTGATGATTATATACAATTATGAATTATGGAGCTTTCTCTTTTCATTACGTAACCTCATGTTGCATGGAATACTTTTAATAAGACATTGCTCTATACGCAACTAAGTATGTGATAGAGACCTGTTTGTAATATAATAAGCATTTAAAACATAATCACTTAAATACAGTATTCCTAGTAGCACAGATGTTTACTAGCATGGATTTTACTGAGTTTGATATATTTTATCAAACTCAAGTTTAAGATTTTTTCTGTGTTACAAAGACTGCTTGTTTTTCAGTTGAGAAGTAGTGTATTCCAGAGTGGAAAGAAGTAATGTATAGGTACGTGAGATAGCTAATAGAAAGCCAATATCACTTTATCAGAAGTCTGGGGAGAAAAAAAATATGATTATGTTGTGAAAATAGATCTCAAAATGCTTTAGAAACTGTCTATGGTAAAACTATATTTTTATGGGGACGTTTATGAAGTACTTTTATGTGTATTATCTCACTTATCCATTTAAGAAATCTATGAGGCTGGCAAAAAAAAAAACAGAATAAAGAATTACAACTGTTGGGTAGATGAACAGGAATGAGCACTGAGGTTTTATGCCAAGACTACTGTTGGCATTTTCATTTCCAAGGCTATCACCACAAAACTTAAGTGTTTTAGTGTAGATTAATTAACATTTATTGTGGGGCTACTAACATGAAGCTTAATTATAACCACATTCTTTTTCATTTCCAATATTTCATAGTAAGTGGCCATTATAGAAGATTCCCTGATGTTGTAATTAGATGTAAGCTTAAAAATAGGAAAACTCCTCCCCATTAGTACTGCCACACACTTAAATGCATGTGACTCGAAAACCCTTATACACACTCCTCAGAATGTTATATATATTTCTATGTAATTTTCCTTCTGTTTACTATTTGTAAGCCAACTTCTTTCTAGAGACCAGGCGCTTTGTATATTTTAGTTATGTTGTATGGTACTTAAAAATAGCATGATAGTCCAGAGACCATCTGAGAAATGTTTTCTTTCTTTACTGAAGGTCCCAACAGTTCAGGTACTCTATTGTCTTTTTCCAAACAATGTTTTACGTTTTCCTTTGTTTTAAGTTATAAGTTCCTGAAGTACTTTCAATGTAGAAATATGTTTGAGAGAGAATAATTCCAATTTCCATCTTAAAAGAAAAATATTATTGCAGTTGTGGGAAGTTTGGAGTTTCTTTTCACTGGTATGAGACTCTGTCTATACTTTTAGTTTCCAGTATTTGGATAAGTGAAGGGTGGTCCTTTTCTTCATGATGTATTTTATACTATTCTTTAGGTTCGGCACAGTTATTGTTTCATTTAAACAACAAAACACTTAGATGTGGTGATTATTGCTGGATGCCCCAATAATCTATGATTTGTGATGGTTTACTATGTGTTGCATAAGGTTAAAAAGAAATCTTTTTCACTTATTTAAGGTTCTCCTAGCCTTTCTTTTCCCACAATAACATTAGCATAACCTCTGTGATTTACCCATTTGGGTGAATTGATTATCAGATCAACACAGCAATAAGGGTTATTAATGAATCATAGAAAATTGACGTTAGTTTTATAGATGAACTTTAGAATACTGCTTTAAATACTATTATCTAATTACTGAGGTCAATTCCAAATTAACTAAGTATACGCTCTTAGCCTGATCAATCTTTCTTTTCTAAGACTTTATTACTATAGACATTGCTCTTCATGATTTTATGATTGTTTCTGAATACCAGTATTTAGTTTGTGAAATAGTAACGTGTTACTGTTGTGCTGGGGCCTTTTTAGTAGGAGTTACTTTAGTAGGGACTTTCAGGCATCAATTGTTAAATTTTCAGGAAGTTTGAGGTGACAGTTAACAGGGTGAGAGTATTTATATCATGGAAAGTGGCAACTTGTACAAACCTGACAACGTTTTTCACTTCCTACCAGTACACAATCGGGTATAATTCATTCCAAATCATTCAAAAAGAGGACTGAAATATTGCACAAGTGATAAAAAATGCAAAAATCTACAAATGTTTTATATATGTACCAGAAATGTGCATGAATTTGACTACATGCATATGTGACCAATGTTGATTACATAAAATAAAAGATTTTAAATGTTTAGAGTATAAATATATATACATATACCCTTACATACAAACATACATTTTTTAACTTGGCTTACTTTGAAAATAAAAGCTAGTGCCATTCAGTTATGCTCAGAACAAAAAAATGTACTTTAATTTTGACTCCACTTTTTAGTAACAAAGCTGTAAAAAGAAAATATGAAAGATATAAAATCAGACCGACTTGCAAAACCCATTTATTTTTTATAGGAAACATAATTAAACCTTGCTGATTGGCCAAAGAAATTATGAGCACAGCTGGGTCTTTTAAAATATGGATTGGTAGAAAGAGCTAAAAAAAATATATAACCACCTCCTTTTTAATATCAATTTCATTTTTAAAAAACACATCAAGATGTATTTCAGTAAAGGCTAGGTGTAAAATGACAGTTAAGTGATTCAAATAAAATTAAAAGACTAATAAATGTGATTTAGTAAAAATTTCAGTTAATTAAGTGTGATTCATGATATGTCTTTAGTTTAATAATATTATTAAAAATAGGTGTATATTATTGAATTGGTACTACATCTTAGATATACACACTTTAAATTCCCTAATTTTCCTCTTTACAACAATCCCATGTGGGTTCTGTAAGTGGGGAATCTGAATTTCAGAGGACAGGCTCAGAAGACCACACAGTAAGTAGCAACAGTGGATTTCCCACTCCGGTTGGCTGGCTTAAAGCTCCTGCTACTTTTCCCCTGGTCATGCTTCCCTTCCAAATATGTAGAAGTTTTAAGCAATATGTAAAGCTGTAAACTGGTATAGGTTTAATTATAATAACAATTCTGTTTAATCAACAGAAAACTTTAAAATGTGTATATTAAGATTTTTTCCATTGATTCAAAATTATTACAAGATAAGCAGAGGATATGCTGTGAGTGTGTATGTGTATGCGTATATGTATGTGTCTGTGTGTTGGAAAATTACATTTTAGGGTAAATTGTACATGCCTTTTATAGAACACAGGAGTTGACTCTCAAGTAAGTACAACAAAAGTGTTGATACTTCTAGCCCCTTTCCTTCCACAGTGTGGTGGAATACTAAATGCTATTTAATATCTCATGCTCATAAGCTTTTGAAACATTTCAAAAGCTATAGGCTGTTATCTAAGACTTGTGAAAAACTTATTAAATCATGAGTTTTGATGGAATGCCTCAATTTCTTGTAAAATATTATGGATGCACAGGTAATTGCATTTAAATTCTTAGGTTTCTATGTCAAATGTATAATTGCATGTAAGACTTGCAAAAATGTCTCTTGAAAGTTTCCTGTGTAGCAATTCTTAACCCTTTTTTGTATCATATGTTTCGTATCATGTGTAGGATTGAAGGAAGGCTTCATGGATAGATGATTAGAAAACATAATATATGCAAATATATATGTGTATCTTTTTATCATTGTCCTCCCACCCTTTGAAATTTAGTAATAATGATATTATTCAGGCATTTCCCACAAAATGATCTGACAAAAACACAGGTTATACACCACCAAACATTAAATGTTAATAAACAGCTTCTGGGATGTTATACCCCAAATAGCTACTTATAATTATTTGTGGATTTATCTTAAGAATTTATCTTTAGCTTTTATTCTCACCTTGATTGTAAGCTACTTTAGGATTGGAACTATGTTGGACTGACTCATCTGATAGCACATGACACATTAAATTATCTATGTGTATATATAGCACACCACTTTCCACATAAAGTATAGACTGTAGATACCTGCTTCAAAGATGGATTTTGGCATAAATTGGTATGTAAATGACACTTTACTATTGAGCCTCACAGTTCAACAATATTGTCAATTTCTAACACCCCTTTCTCCATAGACAGGCAGATTTCAGACTCAGTTATCATTCACACTTTTCTTTGTTCAAGAAATAAACTCAAGAATCAATGTCTCTGACATCAACCTCTTCTCCATCTCTCAGAATAATATTTATAAACTAAATGGAGACCTCATCTTTTACGCTCTCAGAGCTCATCGTGGGGCTCGAACCCACGAACCATGAGATCATGACCTGAGCCAAAATCAGGAGCTGGTCACTTAATTGACTGAGCCACCCATGTACCCCTCATCTTTTCCTCTTTTATTCATAATCTTTTACACTCTTGCAACCATTCAGGCTTCACTGGTCTCTGCCACCAACCACCTTCACTTACATATTCTTTTTAGCATAGCCCAGCAGTTTCCTAACATTTTCTTGTCAAAAATCCTTTTCACTCTTGAAATCATTGTTGCACTATATGCCAACTAACTTGGATGTAAATTTTAAAAATTTTAATAAAAAATCCTTTTCAACTATATTTTATCCCCATACTCAGATCTTATGCTTCTGATTTTTTTCAAGTAAATTTCATTTCAGTTTTTCCCAACTCTAAATACATATAAGTAGTAAGTAATAGTAACAACGATGAGACGAAAAAGGATGATATGACTTGTACAGCATGGGTTTGTCTTTTTCATAATATGCTCAAACATATTTACATTAGATTGATTCTTTTTATTTGGGTAAACTATGAAATCACAAGTAGTTGATTTAATCACAGAGCCCTGATTATTTGTTCCTTTGTTTGTTTATTTGTTTATTTATTTATTTATTTATTTAATAGAAAGCAAGTATTCCTTAGTCAGTGTGAACAGGATTCTATTTGTGGAGGGTATTTAAAGAGCGTTCCATAAATGTGAGTTCTAAAGTCTTACACTTCTTCCTGTTGGGCAAATCCCTTTACAAAAAATAATCACAAATTGATTTCAATGCACATGAGTCACTCCAAGAGTGTTTTCCTTCTTTCTGGTACAGCTACACTAGAGAAATAGATCACAAAGCATTTAACTCTAACATCAGCAATCAAAAGTAAACTAACTGCTGCTTAGTGTATGGGCCAGAATCCCAGGTTGATTGGGATTTTATGATTGTTTTTATTTTACTACTCTTATATATTATTTATTTATTTATTTATTTGAGAGAGAGAGAGAGAGAGAGAGAGAGAGAGAGAGAGAGAGAATGAATATTAAGCAGGCTCCATGCCCAGCATGGAGCCCCATGTAAGGCTCAATCTCACTACTGTGGGATCATGACCTGAGCCACAATCAAGAGTCAGATGTTTGACCAACTCAGCCACCCTGGAGCCTTTATTTATTATTTTTAATTTTCCTTTTTACTGTGAAATTAAAGCAAAATGAGTTTGTAAATTATTTGCCCTTAATCTTCTAATATGATTATTTCTGAGGTTAAACAGTAACTTAGTGATTTACTTCTCAAACCCTCTATGTAATGAAAATTATCAGTAGACAGTATTTCCAAGCAAATAAATAAGTTCACAATGTTTAAGAGAGTGAGTTTATTTGTTTAGTAAATCCCCCTTACCTGATTTTTTTAACCCACTTAATAGTGATTGCTAAATATTTTGTATGGTCTAACTTCAAAGCAGAATGTTACTCCTATCTCCCTAAATCCATGTAAATGGTTGCCAGGATTCCTTAAAGAAGAAGAAATACACACACACACACACACACACACACACACAGTACCTGACTCTAATTTATTAAATATGCCCGTTTTGATTAAGTTTTAACAAATTTTTAAATAAAAACTTTTAGAGAAAGCAGAAATGCATACATTGATCCCCCAGAGTCTTAAAAACTGTTACCTCAGCAGTTTCATTGGAAAGTCATAATTAAACTTTAAGCTTCATTTCATTTGTAGACTAATCAAAAGTAACACAGATATGTTTGTGGATTCATTAATTGTCAATGCAAAATAGAAGTTTGCTAGTTACTATGTAAATCCTAAATTTACTAGGTTTTAGGTTGATTCTGTTTTCAGATCCAAATTTTCCTACAGTTAAAAAATAACCCAACTTTCTAAATCCTGATTCTATCAGTCTATCATTGTTAATTACTGAGGTCCTGGGGTGCAAAGTCCTTCCTTAAGAATGGCTAGACCTTGCAACTATTATTGAGTGCCTGCAATCTGTGGGCACTGTGCCAACTGATTACTTAATTTAATCCCCTTCACTTTAATTCTGTGTTAAAGATGAGAGAAAAGAAAGTTTAGTGATTGAATAAGCAGATTAGTGGCAGAGACTATGCTCTTAACATCTGTGTATTTGGCATCTTGGGGAATAAAGATTCTGTGCAGATTTTAGCTTTCATAGCCATATTAGTATCACAGTTAAACGGTGGTGTTTCTCAAATCTTTGTTCTTAGGAAAAGGCCATGCAATATGTGAAGGGTATTTAGTGAGTTTGGAAACTGTATTTATGTCTATTTCTATAGCTGACACGTGAGGCCTAGAAATGTCGTATGAAACTATGAGACCTTCGATGACCCTTGAGTCACTCTGAGTCTCATTTTTCTCATCTATAAATAGAGCAGGTTTACAAATAGACGATTTGTAAGAATCTATTCAAATTCTAAAATTCATGCATATTAAATCAATATATATTAAATCCAAATATTATTAATTAGATAAACATACTTAATAGAATAATTAAATTAGTAGTAGCTCTTATGTGCTTTGATGTATTACAAAAACCTAATATTCTTCTGAGACCTGTTGACACTCAACATTTCTAGAGGTATAGCTTAGGGAACTGGCAAGAAAATTTTATTTATTTGTTTTTTTTAAAGTTTTTTAATGTTTATTTATTTTCAGATTGAAAGAGAAAACATGAGCAGGGGCAGAGAGAAGGAGAGAGAGAATCCCAAGCTGATCCCTAGGAACCCAGCACAGGGCTCAATCTCATTGAATGCAGGCGTGATCTCAATGACCCTAAGATCATGACCTGAACCGAGATCATCGGACACTTACACAACCAAGCCACCTACACGCACGCCCCTGTTTATTTGGATTTTAAATTGAACTGGGAGTCCTATATAGTACTGAACACTGCTAAAATGGGCTTGAGGGTTGCTATAGACATTTCCTGAGTACAAACCTGAATGCTGCTGAACATCCTGCAATGCCCAGGCCAGCCATCACCACCCATTTGCCTTGAATATGTTTGTATTTCACTGAGTATAAATGTAATAAGAATTATCCAGTTCAACATGTCAATCAGTAGTGCTGAGGGCAGTAGCTGTAATGTGTGTAAAGTCTGCTCCTTCACTTGTATAGCATTCAGCCTCGGTTTTAAATTTCACAATAGTGACACTGATTTGGTATTTTTCTACCTGAACATGTTTAGAGAAATCATTATAGATATAAAATGAAAGTGATAGTTCTCATCTCCATCTACTATTAATTGATGTACATAAGTGCTTTGAGATCTCAATATAAAGCAGTATTGCTGTGATGCTTTCTCTTTTTTAAGCTGAAGGTAATTTAAATTCTAATAACAGAATGAAACCCCTTAGAGTTATGACTGGAATCATAATCCACAATCAAAGTGTGAAAATCAAAGATTCAGCAGAGATTCAGAAGTAGGTGCTTAGTATTGGGAATATGAAGATTAATAAAGCACATTTCTTAATCATAAATTACCTGGAGTCTAGAGTTCAAAGAAGCAAAGGAGATATAAAGACAAAAACAAGCTCAATAATTTATAAGACTTACTGCTCTAAAAATATATTAGGGTCACTATGGTGACTTGACAAAAAAAAAGGCTCAGAACCATGGCGTAAATGCAAGCCCTCACACTCTTAGAAGATGTAGACTTGTCTTCCAGAATAAAAACAAACCAAAACAAAGCACACATAGCTTTTCTGGAAGCTCTTCTGTAACATGTCACAAGGAACTTACCAAGCTGCTAGCAGAATTGGCACCTCACTGCAAAAGCTATATGATGTTTTCTGAAGTCACAAGAAATCCCAGTACTTTTTGCCCTGTTGAGAGTTGTAAATTAGATGTGTCACAGTTCTTCTGGCACTGCCAAGTTACTTGTTGCCCCTAATTTCTGAAAAGAGTTTCTCCCTTTGCATTCTTCAACACCATAAAATTCTAAGCCGTTGCCTGACATTTTTGTTGAATGGAAGGTAAATGGGGGTGTGTGTGCATACGGAGGTGTACATCCTCTTCATGCCCTTGTCTATTGTGACTGCATGTATTACGATGTAAATGTGAATGCCCAGATTATCTTTATATATTTATTTAAAATTTTTAAGTTTATTTGTTTTGAGAGAGACAGAGCATGAGCAGGGCAGGGGAATAGAGAGAGAGGGAGAGAGAGAGAGAATTCCAAGCAGTCTCTGCACTGCCAGCACAGAGCCCAATGTGGGGCTCAAACTAATGGTCCGCGAGATCATGACCCAAGCCAAAATCAAGTATCAGATGCTTAACTGACTGAGCCACTCAGGCACCCAGATTTTCTTTATATTTGCCTTCAATTACTGAATAAATGGGAACTGTAGTATGCATCAAACATTTATATTCTAGTTGAGGAAATAAAGGATCCATGTAGTCACAGAATGTGGTAAGCACTGGAAGAAAGGAATAAAAATCGTTTGGTGAGACTTAAGAGGAAAGGTGCATTCTTTAAATTAATATAATCAGGAAAATGTAATGGAATGCTGTATGTCAGCAGCTCTTCACTAGGGATTCCCCTGGAGGTGCAAATGGCAATTGTTGTGAAGTCCTTTGCTAGCAGGCACAATTCAAACATGTACGTGTGCCTTGTTTTGTTGGACAGATGGCCATGATATTTCTGTAGTTTATGTTTTTTCTCTGGGATATAACAAGAGGCATAAAGTCAATTCTGGGCATCTGTAACCAGTTTCTAATCCTAGAAGCATGTAGCAAGATTGAAGAAGGTTTACATTTGCCCAGAAGACATATGCTGGTTTTGTCCTTGTGTTAAATACTTTGAACTTGGTAGTGAGAACTAAAGCTTTGCTAAATTCGATTGAAGTAAATTGGATTGTGTTCCCATTTTGTGTGTCTTTGGCTTCTTTTTAAATTTTGTTTATTTATTTTAAAAATTTTTTAACGCTTATTTATTTTTGAGAGAGAGAGAGAGAAAGAGAGAGAACAAGTGGGGGAGGGGTAGAGAGAGAAGGAGACACAGAATCTGAAGCAGGCTCCAGGCTCTGAGCTGTCTGCACAGAGCCTGACATGGGGCTTGAACTCATGAACCACGTGTCAGATCATGACCTGAGCCAAAGTCGTACGCTTAACCAAACCACCTAGGCACCCCTCTTTTAAAATTTTAAACAGAATTACTATTTTATTAAATGTATTTGGAATTGTACAATATTAATTATGTTAATTTTATCAAAACTTGTTAGTTCTTTGTGTATTTTATTTTGTATTTATGTCACAGAGGAAGAACAAAGAGACTGACATCTTACTATCAGAAAGAACTACACAGTAAATAAATAATAAGCGCAAGGTAATGAAATTAAAATCAGTTGTTAACGTGTCACTATTTAAAAACAAAGGAACTCCACTAAGAAGAGGCTGTAAGGTAAAAATGGATTCATATCTTGATGGGCACAAAAAGTAAGAAATTGAAATGAGTTAGTAAATAGGTAACTTTTGGGGCACCTGGGTGGCTCAGTCAGTTAAGCGTCCAACTTCAGCTCAGGTTATGATCTCACGGTTTGTGGGTTTGAGCCCTGCATTGGGCTCTGTGCTGACAGCTCAGAGCCTGGAGCCTGCTTCGGATTCTGTGTGTGTGTGTCTCTGTCTCTCTACCCCTCCCCCACTCATTCTCTCTCTCTCTCTCTCTCTCTCTCTCTCTCAAAAATAAATAAACATTAAAAAATTTTAAATAGGTAACTTTTATTTTTTAATGATTTTTTATTCAAGTACTGTCAACATACAACACATATATATGTGTTTCAGGTGTACAATATAATGATTCAACTACTCCATACATTCCTCACTGCTCATCAAGATAAGTGTACCCTTACTCCCCTTTATCCACTTTCCCCTTCCTCTCATCCGACTCCCCTCTGGTAATGTTTAATTTGTTCAGTCTGTTTTTTGTTTGTTTGTTTGACTTTTTATCTTTGTAATTTATTTTGTTTTTAAAATCCATATATGAGTGAAATCATATGGTATTTTTCTTTCTCTGACTTATTTCACTTCGCATTATAACCTCTAGGTCCATCCACATTGCTGCAAAACAGTATGGAGTTCCTCAAAAAATTAAAAATAGAATGACCATATGATCCAGTAATTTCACTCTTGGGTACTTACCCAAAGAAAATAAAAACATCAGTTCAAAAAGACCTATCCATCCCTGTGTTTATTGCATTAGTATTTACAATAGCCAATGTATGGAAGCAACCCAAATGCCATCCATAGGTGAATAAAGGTATGGGATAAATATATATCCCATATTTTTACGGGATACATATTTATCCCATACCTTTATTCATAAAATATTCACCTTTATCCCATAAAAATATGGGATATATATATATACAATGAAACATTACTCATCCATAAAAAAGAATGAAAACTAAACAACTATTTTAAATTGGTTAAAATTCCTGTAACTGCCATTTTCTCAAAATTATTGAGGAGAGAGGAAGCAAAGAGAAGGGCTTTGTTATATTTGTCAGTTTATTCTAGGAATGCAATGCAATGCCAAGGCAACATCGCTCCTTGGCCTTTTGGCTAAGATCAAGTACAATGCCAAGGCAAGATCATTACCTACTTTGTGGAACCATCTACATTCATGTTGTGGATGATTTTAGAGACCTGAATATTTTGTTTATGCAAATTATGAGATAAACATTTTCAAATTATTCATGTTCATATTTGCACTAAATTATTAAATTGGTACCAACTTAGGAACAGCCCTGTGCTATTATTATGTCTCCCTCTCTCTCTCTCCCTCTCTCTCTCTCTCTCATCTTAAAATATAACCTAAAAATATATAGATTTTATAAAGTATCTTACATCTTCATTCTTTTCTTCTTTCAGTCATTACATCATATAGCATGATTGTGTAATAAGTTACTATTGTAATATTTGCTGATATTAGCAGCTATTACTAAATACTGACACAATCATGCATGCTAATTTTTATTAATCTCATTTTAAGAATTAGTTATATAAACATAAGCTTAAGTGTAATGGGAAACAGTCAAATCTGTAAACTAAAATTTACTATTATATAATAGTAACTATTACATAAAAGTTTTAGCTATATACAGTGAATCTTTGCATATAGCCCACCAAATAAGAATCTAAATGCCTTTAACCAAAATAAATAGGATATGCTCTAAATTATTTATTCAAAACATATAGTTGGCTACACAAACTGAGATTTATCTGACTTCATCCTTCAGAGCATATCAGACAATCCCATCAATAATCAAAGAAGCAATGAGCAGGAAGGCTGGATGATGAAAAAGTACATCTACCAGTTGCATCTACCAGTTGAAAAGCACTAGTCCAGCTCACAGAATGATTTTTGCATGTTGAATACCACTTTTGCTATTACTATTGCTCTTACTCAACTAAAAAATGGAAATTTCTTTTTTTTTTTGCCTTTGAAATTTGAGTTTGCTTTATAAGTAAAAAGAAGCAATTATTATAGTTGTGTGTTTTTTACATCAAAGGTGCAAGAAATAGTGGATGTTTCCAATGCAAATTTCTATTGTGGATTTAATATAATGGTTTTCAATCCTGTTTTTCATATAACGTCCCAGTGTATAACAGACACATTCATTAGTAATAGATGCTCACTAAGACTATGGTTCTCAAATGTGGAGAGTGGATTGTGGATTGGCAAGAAGATTTAAGAACCACTGAGGAAGGTTGTTTACTCTGGAAAAAGAAATCTGGAAAGGCTGAAATTCCTCCCCATTAAGAAGCTGGAGTATCACGTTGGATAATTTCCCATAATGAAGTCTATTCCCCATTTAAATGTGAAAATTACTAGCATCAATAGGATTATTCTATAAAGTTCCCCATCTCCATCCACAATCCTTATGCCCATGTAAAGATAATAATTAGCTTCCTATGCCAATGATTTGTGCAGCTTTGTTAATAATAACAGAATATCTGTCATTTTGAATAGAATACAAAACATTGATACAAGAAGTTGCAAAGGACTAAAATAGGCTGTGGCTTAGTATTCATTCTTCCTTCAGTATATGAAACAAACATTCATTGTAGTCTGAGCTATAGAGACATTCCTTTACATTTTGATATTTTACAGACATAGGTAAATTATGTTCTTCATTTAAACAAGTTAATAAGCTTACCCAGAGTAGCCAAAAAAATATACTCAATCATACTTTAATATTTCTCTTTTGCTAAAAAGCATTCTATGCCACTAGTGAACAGATCAAGCCCTTACATTACTTGTCTTCAATAAAACATTATTATCTTTTGGCATCCCCTTGTACTAGGGGAAATAAAAAGTCACATGTGGAGAAGTTCTAAATGCTAGACAGAAATGATCCTTGGAGGGCAATTTTTATCCTCCACGGAAGTATTGCAGACTTCTTCCATTAGCATAGTCCCAGGGAGCAAAAGGTTAGGGAACTGGGACCGCCAACTCTACCTGAACACATAAGTCAACATTTCCTCCAAGCAGCGAGGGAGTGTGAGAGTGCACCCACATGTGCATTAAAGTATCTGAGACGAGAAACAACAATTGTAATATTTTACATTGGAATATACTGTACAGATGGTGACATTTTGTTTGTGGTTGTAGGGAAGAAAGTAAGGCAGTTTCCAGATGCCCCCCCTCAACACCTACCCTTTGGCATTGGATATGGGAGGTTGAAGAAAACGGAGGGAGTTTTGCCTCCGTTGAAACAGCTGGGAAACAGATGGAAGCTGGTGTGCAATTTGCCAAAAGTCTTGTCCAAGTCTCCCACCCATTTTCCACCAAAGAAAAACTGGTCAGGTGATGGTAGTAGAAGCCTCAGGGTCAGCAAATGATGGGCTTCAGGAAGTGCAAGAAAAAAAATTAATCAAAGATTATAGTAAATACAAGTCCAGACTTGTAGTCCCAAGGAGCATGTTTTCAATAGGACAGAAAATGTGGAAGCAAATCTGGTGAAAACCACAACAGAATCACAGATACACAGATGAAAGTGACCACAGAATTAATCGACATTGGTGCTGCCTCAATTACGTTGACATTCTCTCTCTTAGGTGATGAATTAAGGAAGCACACACCCACTGTTCATCATGTTAGTTACACTATAATTAATCCATGTGTGATCATGGTAAATTTAAGTATGCACAGTTCACATTGTTTTAGTCACTGGATTTTACTATGAGTTACTTTGGTTTGGAACTCAAGCATTCAATAAATTGCTTTTGGATTTAAATTTTGAATTATAGCCAGACTTTTGTTTAAATTCAGTCACTGGATGTATAAACCTCCTGTTGTATATTTCTAGTTAGAATGGGCATGTATATAGATCGACTCCAAATGACCATTCTTATAAGCATTGGCCCAAGTTTTGTGTGCTTGTTTGTGTGTGTGTGTGTGTGTGTGTGTGTATGTGTGTGAGTGTGTGTATGCTGGTTCTTAAGTACTTTTGAATACTACAAAAGTTTAAGTATTTCAAAAATAAATATAAATTGATAGGCTTTCCTCACTGTGAATTTGTTCATTCATGCTTATATAAGGGACTGTGTTAACCATGAATCATTCAAATTGAATTGCTCATGAGAAAAAATGTTCTGGCTTTGCTGTCAGTTTCCAGAGTTGCTTTACTGAAAGGAAAAGAGTATTGTCCCCATATAAAGAATAATCAACTGCAGATTTCAGACTGAGTATGGCTCCAAATTGGCAATACAAGTTTTGATTCACGTGAGAACATAGCTCCTGTGAGAGGGACTTCTCTGAATATTTTGGGATGTGACTGAGTTTCCAGTCTGCCAGGATAACCAATGGAGAAATTAAATTTAAAAAATTCAGTCATCAAGAAGATTTGCTCACACAGAATAGCTAAATGCTCCAAAGATGAAGAGGTTGGTAAATCTGTAACTAAAATAAAAATAAATAAATAAAGTGGATGATGGACTGCAGGTTCCGCTTATTATATAACTTATATATGATCCTAGTGGCTTACTCTAAAGTACAGCCTGTATGTGACATATCACAAACCATTTTTGCCTTGGATAAAGCCCTGCCTGCTCTGGCAAGGTAGGGAGCCAGTCAACACGGGTAAGTGAAAAGCCCAGAAATGTGGTCAATGAAATGTGAGGAATTTCCGACTGTGCCACCGCACTGGTGAATCATACTCTGTGATCCCTCAGAAGACAAGTAATGGCCAGTGTGCCAAAATTTTGATGCAGGCTTTGTGTAGCTGCTGCCATTGCTGGACCTACACAGCATTACAGCTGGCCAAACAAGATTCTAGGAAGAGTCAGAACTAAACTGTTTTTACATTAGAACACCTTGTCTAGTGGATTCCCATTATGCAAAGCCCTCTTGACTTCAGTTAGACTTTCCAGCCAGACATAAAAGAACACTAATATATATATATATAAGTACATATTTATGTATATATATATAGTACTTAGCATTCAATGATTTAAGCATCATTGAATGAAGAAACAAATGTTGCCCAAAAAGATCTTTCCTAAAGTATATCATACTACATTTGTCAATATAAAAAATAGGGGTGACTGGGTGGCTCAGTTGGTTAAGCGTCCGGCTTCGGCTCAGGTCATGATCTCATAGTTCGTGGGTTCGAGCCCCGCATCGGGCTCTGTGCTGACAGCTAGCTCAGATTCTGTATCTCCCTCTCTCTCTGACCCTCCCCAGCCCAGGCTGTCTCTCTCTGTCTCTCAAAAATAAATTAAATATTTAAAAAAATTTTTAAATAAAAAATAAAATGTCACTCTTTATAATCTTTGATTAACCATCATTTTCCTATCTTCTCTCATTTGGGCTCAAAAAGAGTTCCTTGTACTCCCACCTGATGAAGACATCACAATTTGTGTGTATATGCTCAAAAAGAGAGAACTGAAGTGATTTTTAAGAGAGCACAAACATACCACTTTATCTTGATTATGTTGCTATTTCCCTGAAGAGGGATTCGACATGAATTATTAGAGCTGTTACAGTGACCTGTTATTGGTTTATGTGGATTTTTTTCCATCATAGGCACACATTCTGTTCTTCAGTATATTAAGAATGTATTCTAATATACATCTCAGGGACATGATGAGGATAAGTGAAATACTATCTGTTAATTATGTCTTAAACTCATAGAAAAAACGATGGAATAATATGCCCTAAATTATTATTATTTCTATATGGCATTATAAGATTTGGTGTTTGGACAGCTTTTGTTAGGTATTGTGCATCTTATATTTATCTCATATATAATGAAAAACCTTAAAAAACTCTTCATATTTTGAGTTATATGAACACAATTTTATTTATAGACTCCACATTGGAATATGTGTTATACAAAATAAAAGAGTAGCAATGCTATTGTCCATGAAGAAGCTGAACTTAAATAGAAATTAAAAGATCAGTTAAACGTACTCATATGTTTGCTTTGTCTGAGCTTGAACTGATTTTATGGTCCAGTTGCTAAACTTTTCAATTGCGTAAATATTCATATACTAAGTCAACACGTTTTTTAGGAATTAAAAAATTTAACCGTACTTAGATCCCAACTGTATATATGTTAAACTTATTAGACACAATTTTATATCTAAAATTATTTTCTAGAAATGGTTAATCTTATATATTGATCTTTTTATTATAATAGTATATTAAAAGCCGTTAAATTTTTTGTTCATATTTTAGAATATGAGTCACATGAATCACATGAGAGGATATTGACAAATAAGAAATGTATCTTATCCTGTTGTGAGATCAGTCTTAACTATCTTTGCTCTATCTTTCCCGTGTCTAACACAGTACCTGACAAAAGTAGTTACTCAATAAATGCTTCTGGTATAAATTATGTGATTGAATGCATTTGAATGAATGAAGTAAATCTAATTCTTTCTTACATTTTTTTTTCAGATTCCCAGGAAGGAAATTATAAGTCAGAAGTGAATAGCAAACCCAGGAAGGAAAGGACAGCTTTTACCAAAGAGCAAATCAGAGAACTTGAAGCAGAATTTGCCCATCATAATTATCTGACCAGACTGAGGCGATATGAGATAGCAGTGAATCTGGACCTCACTGAAAGACAGGTAAAGTTGGACATTGTTGTGATTATGGTATTTTTAATTGCATTGAATCAATAACCTTCTCTTGCTGTTTTTGAAATATCTAGATTTGCTGTTCTTAAATACCATATGGAAGACAGGTGTTGTATTGCATGATGATGTTTGCGCCCGACAGAATGACAAAATTAAGGATAAAATAACACTGTTTTAAGGAAAACTATATCTATTCAGTTTAAGGAATCATTCTTTGTTCTGTAATTGTTTTTAAAGTACTATTTCTTGTATATAATGATGGCATATAGTGAGCAATTTTGTTTGCTTAAATTTTAAAATCTCCTTATTTGGCATAGTAGAAAGCTGGCAAACCCATGTTAGTATCCTCTATTGCTGAGGACAGCGTTTGCTATGTTACCATAACACATTAACCCCCAAACCTTAATGACATAACAAAAATGTTCACTATTTGCTCACTCTCCATACTTACAAGTCCAGTTATTACAAACATGCACGGACCCAGTCTGACTCTCTGGCATCTCGACATGTGGTGTCCTTGGTAACCACAGGAGGTAAGAAAGAGTTGGAGGTTCATGCATTGACCTTTAAATGTTTTCACCTGGAAATGACCCATGTCACTTCCATTTATACTCTAAGGTCCGGAAATCATCAGTAGTGCCACTTAAGTTCACGGGGGCTGGGAAATGATGGGAGCAAGGAAGAGCCTGTAGATTATTGGTAAATATTTCCTAACTATTTTTGAAATTATATTAGTCCCCAAAATCTAAAAATTCTGACATCAACTCAGAAAATGCTGAAATTATTAATGATCTGTCTACCCCAGGTGATAAAACCTAAAAAATACTTTTTATTTAATTACATTTTAGGTTCTTTCTTGGATTTTATTTGCTCTAATAGTGCTTCCAGTGCATTCTTTTTATGGATTCTGATTTGCCCTGGGAGAATCTAGCCTACTGATGGTCGACAGTTGCTAATCTTTAGAAAAACATTCCTGAAAGGCAAATCCAAACAACTTTATGGACAGTGCAGTTATGATTGGCACTCCCAGGACTAGAGTCTCATTTCCTCTTTCACTGTGTGCACCTCCTCCAGGGATCCCATCGGAACCAAAGAAATACCAACAGGGTGTGGACAAATGAATACTATCTTAGGAGAACAAGTTATTTTATCCAATTTCTTAAATCATCTGTTTTCCTTCTGCTAATTTCTATGCTTCAGCTTTTGGTGGGATATTTCTGGATAGTGGAAATATATAGAGAAACACTTTTATGTGGTTTTATTTATTAGCAGTTTATATTTTATTAAATATTATGACTAGTGCCTACATTGTGAAGCACAACATTCTCCTTCCCTTGAACTTCACATACAAAATTCCCTCCGTAAGTATACAACATTTGGCATGCAGGAAAGGAGAATCCAAAATCTGCATTATCAGACATCTGGGTTTTTTTTTTTTCCCATTTATTTAAAAAAACTGGGAGCATATAAAGGAGAGGAGGAATTACAGGTTAATGTCTTCATACATAGACAGTGAATTCTAGAAAATGCAACCATGTTTTATATGATACATAAAGGAAACAAACTAGGATTTGCTTCCAAGATACAGAAGTGATGGGATGCAGTACCACTCCCTTAGTCAAGGGAAAAGTCAAGGTTCTGTTCTTGGTATTCTGGAAATAGCTATGGTTATCTGTGGTTATTTGTTTATAAAGCAGAGGTTTCACCTTTGGTTTAGATTAATTCATTTTAGAAGCAATTCTATAAATTTGACCTGGGACTTTTGAGGTATTTTGTATATTTCATATTCTTCATGAGTTGCCATTCCTGATAATGAGTGATGTGCAATTATATGCAAAATTATACACACACTTTTAAAACTTTTTTAATGTTTATTTATTTTATTTTTGAGAGAGAGAGAGAGAGAGAGAGAGAGAGAGAGAGAGAGAGAGCTGGGGCAGCACAGAGAGAGAGGGAGACACAGAATCCGAAGCAGGACCCAGGTTCCGAGCTGTCAACACAGAGCCTGATGTGGGGCTTGAACTCATGAACTGTGAGATCATGACCTCAGCTGAAGTTGGTTACTTAACTGACTGAGCCACCTAGGCACCCCTCTCACCCCCCCACACCCAATTTTAATCTTTGGGTTTTCTGTTTTTTAAGGTCCCCTATCAGTTTTGTATCAGTTAGCTTTTTCTATCTAATAAAGCACTCAAAAAACTTAGTGGCTTCAACCAATAACTAATATTTAATTTGCTCACAATTTTGTGGGTGAGGGATTTTGACTGGGCCAACTGGATTGTTACATTGCTGGGCTTACCTAGATCCGTCATAGAGGTGTAGTCACCTTATGGGTTTGAAGAGCAGTTGATGTGGACAGCCTCAGCTGGGACAGCTTGTCTCTGTTGTGTGTGGTTCCATCTTCTTCTAATAGGCTTTTGGGACTTTTGTAATGATGGTGGAAGTATTCCCAGGAGTAGAAGAAAAACTCCAATGTACAAGGGCTTTCAAAGCCTCTCCTTACGTAGTCTTTACTAAAGCAAGTCGCAAGTCTTGTGACCAAACTCAGTGTCAGTGTAGAAGGAGACAATGTTAGGGAATGGATACATGGAAGGAAGGCAACATTACTGAAACAATCTAACTATAGTTGTATACAGGAAAAATAGCAAAAAAATAAATTGAAATATAACTGGGTTTGCAAAAAACCAAATTTGGTTTTGTGTAGATTTTTTTATCCTATAAAAATCTGTATTTGCATTTTTGCAAGTTAATATGAAAGGGAGATGTATCCATGTGGAATCCAAATTCCCAATCAAAATTAAGTCTTGAGGTGTATCTGTATGGCTCAGTCGGTTGAGAATCTGACTTGTCATTTCTACTCAAGTCATGATCCCAGGGTCGTGGGATCAAACCCTGCACTGGACTCTATACTGAGCTTGGGGCCTGTTTAAGAGTCTGTCTCTCTTTCCCTCTGCCCCTCTCCCTGGCTTGCATGCTTTCTTTCTCTCAACAACAACAACAAAATTAAGTTTTTAGTGGGCCAAAAACTAGAATTATTATGATAAAAATTTGAACAAAAGTACTAGATTGTCCAATTGGAACTGTGTATTCTTAGGCAGGTAACAATCTCCCTAAGGCACAAAATGGAAATTAAAACTACCTTCTCAGGACACGTGGGTGGCTCAGTTGATTAGGTGTCCAAATCTGGATCTCAGCTCAGGTCTTGATCTCAGGGTTCTGAGTTTAAGCCCCACATTGGGCTCCACACTGAGTGTGAAGCCTGCATAAGAAAACAAAACAAAGCAAAACAAAACAAAACAAAAAACAAACAAGCTACCTTCTCTTGCTTCTACTCAGGTCTGTATGTCATAATAAATATGAAAGAATTTCTAGCATAAACTATGAAACACAACTGTCAACCAGAGGGGTGAAAAATCTTTGCCATGCAAGGCATAGTGGATTAATTATTTTGTAATACAAATATTTGTTGAGCTAGATGCTAGAAATTAAATCTTGCTAAAATAAGCTAGACAAGTCTCTGCTAGAACTCATGGAAGGGCAAAAATCAAACAAGTATTAACAACTGTGATGAGTGTCGAATGTCACAAAAGAGGAATGACAGGGTTGTATGGGAAAATGTTCCTGATTATGCCAGATGTTCATTTTATTCCTAGACTTCTATACACATGCAGTATCTTAAATTGAGAATCTGAAGGCTTTATTTATGTTCTCTGGGATGAATTTTACTATGCTAAGTTTATCAGAAAAATATTGTATGCTGTCAGTCATCAATTTTGCTATTCTTAAAAAGGTCTGAAAACATTCCTCCGAAATGCCAGCACTCTTGTCCCAGTGCGATATTTTCAGTTTATTTTTTCAATGTTGGGCTTTTAAAGTTAAAAACATAGCATTGTAAACTGAACCCATTTCATTCATCTTCTTTTAATTGTTTAATTGTTTTAATTCTATTACTTTAATTTTGAATTAATGCTATACATGCATGTCTATGTAATGTATATCCTAACACTATATATTCTTAAATAACACCCCTTTTATAGGATTTCCAGATGTAAAATATTCTAATTATAGACCTGTACTTTTTTCATTTCCATTCTGCAAGATTTATCTTTCCATACTTTAGAATAACTTGACACTTATATCTAACTCCATATTGTGCAGTGTTTTCCTTAACTTTAATAGAACTTTCAATCTCCTAAAATATTTTTCTTGACTTTATAAAAGCTTTTCAAAACTTAAATGCAAAGGTAGAACTCATAGGTATATAATGTAAAGGGAAAAATAAATATTAAATAAGCTATAATAATCTATGGCAGAATTGTTATAAAGAAATAACTTTCTCCTAAATGGAAACTTACTTTATAATCAGAAGTAGTCTTTAGATGTACTTTTATGTAAAAATTTTATATAATTTCCTATGAAATAAACATATGTGTAACTGATAAGTTATTTGTATATCCTCCTACCTTAGTGATATAAATCACTAATCAGTATATTTGCTACATTTTATTATAGGCCATATACATGTAATTATAAAGATTTTCTATGATGATTAGATTTCTCTTAAGGAAAAAAGTAAAATATGTTAAATACTTAAATATCACTCAGGACTTGAATTTTCAAACCCCTGCGTGAAGAATAGTTCTGAAATCTCACAGAGAAGTCAGATTCTTATGTTAGAGTCTTTCCCTTGCCTTTGTAGGTCAGGGGAGCCTATAATCCCCTTTGAACCCCATCTGGCCAAAGAAGAAAAAGAAGAGGCTCATTCTGCAAAGTAATTCCACATTAGCACATAAGTATCAAAGAAAATTATTTTATGTCAAGTAAAAATGGAGATACTAGAACAAAACTGAACTTTCAAATATTTTTAATTATATAGCTGTTCTGTGGAAGTTATCAGTCTAGTATCTCCCAGCTTCTATCTTACAGTTTCTATTTTACAACGTATTCTCAATCAACAGCTAATAATCCTCAATTGGCAGAGCCATTGGAATATTTTGAAGAGCCAGTCACTCTAAAGACCCTCCTGTCCCAAGGTAGTTTTACATTTGACATGCTTATTCTGGCCTTTTCATCCATCCAGACACACTTGGAGAAAGCTCCCACCCATTTTTTAATATCTCACAGTGGGAAGAGGAGGGAAGGCAGCTGCATGAAACTATAACAGGAGTGACAAATGGACATTTTTATGTAGCTAAGATTGCCAAATATAAAAAGAAAGGGGAATCCTTTTATTTCACAAAGCTAATCAAAGGGGCAATGTTGCAGAATTGTAAACTAGCAAAGATTACTGGAATAAACAGACCGAATCCGTGATACCTCTGCCAAGATAAATGGAAAATCCCACCTAGTTGGATCATATTCCATTAGTGGAAATGAGAAGGAGTATGCTTTGTTTGTTACTCATAAATCATTAAATGGCTCAATGCCAAATATTTTCAAAACAGGCATCCACTTTTTGGATAACTATGAAGGAGAATTTTCCATGTACCAAATAAACAGTGGTTTTGCCTTTTGCTCAGCAATTTACACAATCCCTGTCCTTTGCAAGTTTATTTCTATACATTCATATGGATACTTTTTGGCTAACAAATTATTCTCCCTGACCAGGCATATTATCTATTCAAGGTAATTCAAGACTACCTGTATAGCCAATGATGTTAGAACATTTTCTCATTTCTTAGAGTAGTATTTCACAGTCACCTGCAGTAAGATGTTTTTTGCTTAAATCATGGTTTGCCTGCCATTTTAAAAGATTAAATATGACTTTACTCCACTGAAAAAATGGCGGGAAGCATAGGATAGAGGAGTTGATGGTGGAACATGACAGAATCTTAGTTTTTAATGGAAAGGGGTATTGCCTGAGTACCGCTGTTTTGTTTTGTTTTGCTTTGCTTTTTTGTTTTTTGTTTTTTTTTTTAAAGAAATGCATATTGACCATGTACAATCTAAAATCCAGAATCGGAACTATCTTACATTCTAGAAAACACAGGCTATGATATAAGAAGAGTAACGTATGATAGTCGATTATAAAGCAAGGTCTATAAATAAAAAATCAATTATTTAAGCCTCTCCTAAATTAATTTTTTGAAATACTACCTATATAAAGTAGAAGACTGAGAAATAAGCCATTGATTTCTAACAGTTTGCAAATATAAATATCTAAATGTGAAATAATATAGAAGAAATTCTCTGAAAAATAAAGCCCTACCCTAATTGAAATATCCTTGAAAATATATAAGAAATCAATTTTTAAATGTTGTTAAGAATAGAGATAGAAATATCCATATATACACATATATGGATATATACACATACATTCATATATATGTCTTCATATATGTACTTATATATACACCTATAAAATGAGCCTTTATTTTAGCAACTTTATTGAACTTTGCTTTACAGGTTTTTGCTGTGAGCATTCATCAAACTCATAGAATGAAAGCATAAGGATAATTCACTGTTTAATCTCAGAAATTGCCACATTTTATTTCCTAATTTCTTCAGTACAAAAACAAATATCTAATTTATACTTAATCAGTAAATCAACAATAATTTTCTGAAACATAACACACATTGCATCACAGGATCACCTTTTAAAGTATAATGCTAGGGCATCTGGGTAGCTCAGTGAGTTAAGCATCTGACTTTGGCTCAGGTCATGATCTCACAGTTCATGAGTTCAAGGTCCGTGTTGGCCTCTGTGCTGACAGCTCAAGGCCTGGAGCCTGCTTCAGATTCTGTGTCTCCCTGTCTCTCTGCCCCTGCCCCACTTGTGTGTGTGTGTGCACACGCTCTCTCTGTCTCTCTCTCCCTCCCTCCCTCCCTCCCCAAAATAAATAAACATTTTAAAAAAGAATAGATTTTTAACTTCCCACCTCTTTATTATTTCTTATTTTTTATGCTGGACATTTTTTTTAAGTTTTGAACTTTTTCCATTTGTTAAGGTTATTGATGTTTTTGTGGTCAGTGCATATGAATATGATAGTAATAATTACTATTATTCTTAAAATAATATTGGTTCTAAGGAGGTGGTTCCTAAATATAATAAATAAGTGACAAGTATAGTGAAGGCTCATATATATTATAATAATGAACTTAAGGATGTCTAGAAATAGTCAGAATATTAATTTCTTAGATTGAACCATAGGCAGTTGCCCATTATTCTAGTGTCCTGTTAAGAATAGTGTGCTCTTATGTTTCAACCACATATTTATATTTGATAGAGGCTAGAAGAGGCTGTTGGTCAAAATGGCATATACCGACCACGATATGTTGCTAGCTATTGTTAAACATCATCCCAGATGATGGCAAAATGTTGAGAACAAATGCTGTCATTCTAGTTGATAAACTAGACAACAAAATAAGTACCAATTGTGGCTCAGAATATATAAATTCTATATATATAGTAAAGATTTGCTAGTCAGGAATTTTTTAACACAATAAAAGATAAAGGTGTCTGATTTAATTTTGATTGGAAATGTTAAATATTAAATATCCACACAAATTTTCAGAAGTCGTATGTTCATACTATAGTTAAACAGTATTTCTCTTAAAATAACTAAAAGGTACACCTATTTTTCAACTGTATGAAAAATAGTGTTAGGAGTAATGGACTTTCATTATAAATTAATATTATTGAAATAGCCCATTTAAGTTGAATTTCATTAGGTATGACAGAAAAGGTATTGTTGTTAGCATCTATTACTACTGTAACATTTCTAAAAAAATCAATTAAAAGGAATCACTCCTCTAAGAATTTTGCTCACCACGTGAAAGGCTACTTTGGTTTGCATTTTTAGAAAGGAGAATGTTCTGTTGACTTGTAGTAATATCTATAATGTTATAATTTATTATGGAGAATTTCATTTGTTGCCTCAAAAAAGTTATTTGGTTGAATATATAATTTGCCTATGGCTGCCAACAGCTGGTGTGTATTTAGTCTGTTTAAAAATATACAAAATAGTAAATGTTTTATGACGACCTTTAGTGAGCCTAAATCTCAAGCATTCTAAAGAGGAAAGAAAAAGAGGCTTCAAAACAGAAAATTATAAAGGTGCGGAAATGATCCGTTGTTCATAAACATCGTGCTGAAATAGAGGCTAAACATGAAAGGCAGCCCTCTGAACAAGAATTCAGTCTTTAGTCATGGAATATATCCTAACACCCTTCAGCCTCCTACACATACAAATGACCACTTCCCAAACCCATGTTGCATGGCTGTGGAAACAGTACAGTCAACTGGCTGCTCCCATACATTTCTTGGAAAGAGCTGAGGGATTTCTTTTCTTTACAAGATACAAATCTATTCAGGCAGGAAGAGTAAAAAAGCTTTCTTTTCCTCATTTTTCATGCTTACCTTATGGAGCATTCTTGGTTGTAATTCTTCAGTTCAACTGGTGACTTTGCCACTGAATTACGTGGGTAAGTCTTTCTAGGGCCTATGTACCTAGGCTTGCTAGATCAGCTGCCATGACCAAATTTAATCACAGGGAATGTGATTACATCTGAAAATTGTACTTATAAAATTATTCTTTGCATGTTTTCATGTGGTAAAGATGTGAACAAATATTTTTTAGACCATGTCTACAGTATTTCAAGTGCCTAGATATAAATGAAAACATTTGAAATATTAAAGCTACAAATTCCAGATGTTTAGAGACCTCTAGATATGTCACTGAAATAGTGTTCATCCAGATGTTTGGTGTTACAATTGTCTCTTCAAAAGACACACATTTATGGTGTTATATAAATATGGATTATAGCATTATGTAGTTCAACAATCTCTCAATCTATTTGCCTGTGGCCATCTTAGGAAATTGTGTGGCAGTTGGATACACGTATTTCATTTGCGTTCTCCTGTAATATATTGTGAATCCTAAAAGAACAGGTATTGTAAACTTTTATATAGAAGGCTGTAATATGAGTGACTAAATAAATTAAATAATAAGGTAAAATGAATGTTTAACAAGTGGCAACAGTGACTCTCACAGTATTATTAAAGACAAAAATATGATTTCTAGATTCTGAAATACATCATTCAAACAAATTAATCACACAAAATCTCTTGGCTGCTTTATTCAGTAAAAGGAGTCAAGATATGAATAAATGCTTTTCTGTTTATTTAAATAGTAGTTTGATCATCCAGACAATATGAATACTAAATACTTTGTTGACTAAGGAATAAAAAGTGAGAATTCTTCATAATAAGTAAGTGTTCCAAAATGTAAGACCTATAACTGAGCACTTTAAATATTCACTACTATAAAAAATTTTTTTATAGTTTTTATTTATTTTTGAGACGGAGAGATACAGAGCACGAGTGGGAGAGGGGCAGAGAGAGAGGAAGACACAGAATCTGAAACAGGCTCCAGGCTCTGAACTGTCAGCACAGAACCTGATGCGGGGCTCGAACCCACGAACCGCAAGATCATGACCTGAGCCGAAGTCGGACACTTAACTGACTGAGCCACCCAAGCGCCCCTAAATATTCACTACTATAATACAGCAGGCTATTATATATTTGTTACTTTTTAATGTTAATTTTTTTGAAAAATACCTGCATGACTAGATATTAAGAGTCTATAAGGTTTGGTTCATATAGTTGGATTTCATGAATAATAGTATTTTTTCATAACTCAGATTCTTGGGATAAAGAATTTATTTTTTTATTTTTTTAAGTTTATTTTTAGAGAGAGTGAGAGAGAGAGAGCATGCATAAGCAAGGAAGGGGTAGAGAGAGAGAGGGAGAGAGAGAATCTGAAGCAGGCTGTGCTATTAGCACAGAGCCCAACGCAGGGCTCAATCTCACCACCGTGGCAGCATGACGTGAGCCACAATCAAGAGTCAGACACTTAACCAACTGAGCCACCCAGGTGCCCCAATAATTTATTTTTATCAGAGTTGTTAATCATGCTATGTAACATAACAATACACACTATATATGCAATCTTGCCTTAGATCAAGGCTTAAAAATGGAAACATTTGAAAAGAAAAAATTCATTTATCTAGTACTTTTCAGAAAAATGGCAGTCTAGCCTATAAAATTGGCTTTAGGACCCCCAAAATAATAAAAACTCACAGAATTTGTATATCATGCTCCAAGATGGACAGATTTGTTTTCATTGTATGCAAAATTGTTGATGACCCAATATCCTAGAACCTATGACATTATTCTATGTTATTGGGACAAAATATTCAGATACCAATAACATCAAGAGCACAAGATTCCCAGAGGAAATAAATAATTTGCTATAATAATTATGTGGCAGTGTAAACAGAGGGGCACATTGAGCCTAGGAATAGAGTTCTCTACCATATCATGGAACATTGGGGGAATCTCCCAATAGTGAATTAGCAATCATACCAACCAGAACAACAGATTAAGGATATTCCTCATTTCATTTCATTTCATTTCATTTTTAGAAAGAAAGAGAGAGTACTACTGCAGGGGAGAGGGGGAGAGGGAGGGAGAGAGGGGAAGAGAGAGAGAGACAAAGAGGAGAGAGACAGAGAGAGAGAGAGAGAGAGAGAGAGAGAGAGAGAGGGAGGGAGGATCCAAGGCAGCCTCCACTCACAGCATGGACTCTGACATGGAGCTTGATCCCACAACCTTGGGATCATGACCTGAGTCAAATTCAAGAGTCTGATGCTCAACTGACTAAGCCAGCCAGCACCCCAATTTAAAGATATTCTATAAAATATTAAGCTAATTCTTATACCAAAGGCTTTCTCATATACAGCCAGTAAACTGTTACATGTCTCTTTTCTTGACTCTGAATGCCTAGGGACTTTGTCTTATTTATTTGTTTATTCCTCACTCCAACCCCTTCCATTTTTTATTTAACACAGCTGTTGCTAACATTTAGTACTATCATGTGTATGAATTAATGAATAAATGGAGCTTGAAAGGACATGGGAGATTAGCTTTACTCTGTTTAGTTTATAAATGCAGATCATTATATGTAACACATGTGTAAGCTTTGCTTAAAATAAATAGTATATTTGTTTCTAAAAAATGAAGTGTCAGGGGGTGCCTGGGTGGCCCAGTAGGTTAAGTGTCTTACTCTTGATTTCACCTCAGGTCGTGATCTCACAGTTCATGAGTTCGAGCCCCATATGGGGCTCTGGACTAACAGCGTGGAGAATGGTTGGGATTCTCTCTCTCTCTTTCTCTCTGCCCCTCTCCCCCACTCATATTCTTTGCTCGCAAAAGAAATAAACATTAAAAATTTTTTTATGAAGGGTCAGGCATTTGAGTGATAATGCTTTAGCTAACTTATAAACAAAACAAAAGCTATTTTTTTCAATTCAACCAATAAAGCTGGATTATAAAGTGATACTAAATTAAACTATGGCTTATTTATTTATAAAACTGGTATTAATATTCTAATGGGAATATTGTTTTATGATCGGGGATTGCTTTTGTAGATTTGTTTTTAATATTGTGATGCTAATTGAAAAACATATGCTTTTCCTCAAAATCTTTCTCTCATGTCATTTCACCTCAGTATTTTATATTCTATTTGAAAATAAATCTAGACGCACTGACTTTTGCATTCTTCCTTTCCATTTTTATAGGATGTACCTATCATGTATTTGTTGCTGGTTTTTGTTTTGTTATTAATTTCATGTAGTTTTGGTATCAAATATGTTATCTGACCTCTAAAGAAAAATAGTAAATACTGTATAATTATCAAATGCTTCACACATATATACATGTATGTGTCTTTATGTATGGATATGTAACTATCTTTGAATACTATGAAAGTCTTTTATCAGCTTGTTTTTAAAAAATGGCAAAATTTCACATGGCAACATGGAAAACAACACAAAATAGCCTATACGAGCTCTAAAATCAATACCATATTCTTACATTTTTCTCATTTAGAATTGCACATAACAGGTTTTATACTGTTATTATAGAATTACTGTACCCCTTCTCCCAGAAAAGGAAATAAGTGTAGATTTTAAAAGAAATCTATTCCTCCCAGTTTCTGCCAAGATTATTTTGACTGAATGTTTCAGCTCTTGGTGACAATGATGATGATGTGTTTCTCCCATCTGGAATTGTCCGTGGAGAAAATGTCCCCATGGAGAATCTTGAAAGGCTCATTATTCCAATATTACAAATATGAAAATTGGGGCAGAGAGAAGTATAATTTTCTCAAATTCACACAGAAACTCAGAAGTGAAGCCAGGAGTAGAACCCAACTCATGTGGAAAGGATCTAATGCAACATGCAATGTCAAGCTTGCAAAGGTAATTAAATTGAGTAGTATAATTACCTAAATTATAGTACAGGAAATAGTGTCATATTTACAAACCTAATTATATCAAGTAGGAGAATTACATGAATGATAGTAATCATATGGATGGAGTTCACATACTTTATAAGCTTTACTCTTGTATTCTAACTACTTAAAAAGTAGAGGTTTGAAATATAACAGGAACAACAACAACAAAAGCCCAAACTGAAGCCAAACCACCCCCAGATTTAAATTCTGGCACCCACATTTTCCCCTCTGTATAATCTTAAACAAGTTACTTAACCTCAGAGTCTCAACTTACTCATATATAAAATAGGAATAAGTTAAAGATATCTGGAAAAAATTGTGATTATTAGAAATATTACATAAGCAACACCAATAGTAGAGTTGCCTAGCCTTAAATAGGTATATAATGAAAGATAACTACTGATTGTTTTGTTATTAAGTGAAAATAAAACATGAACACCCATCAACTAGTTTTTGTTGTTGTTGTTTTTGTTGTTTTTAATGTTTCCTCATTTCTTTAGTGATCTTGAACTCACGACCCCAAGATCAGAGTTGCATACTCCACCACCTGAGCTAGCCAGGTGCCCCAATCAGCTAGTTTTTAGTCAATTTTCTTTTACTACATTATCTGAATTCTTAATCTTTTTCAACATTTTCTTATTTTTTTAAATTGCCAAATGGATTAATGTATGAATGAACAATGTATGATATAAAATTTCAGTTATGGCCTCATAGGCCAATGAAAACGCAGAGTTGAGAATGTCTTAGTTAATTTTTTTTTGGTGCAAACATCTGAGGAAATTGTACAATTTTGATGGAGCATCATGATTTGAAGAGCACTAAAATAAATAATTTTTTGGAAATTTAATATATTTCTCTTCACCTTCCTTTTAGCACTGTGCATTTATAGAAATTAATATTATTTCTAAAATGAAAGTGGAAAATATTGAAAGTATTCCTGAGGTAGACTAAAGCAGAACTATCTCTACCAGATAAAATGACTTAGGAAATTTAATAATTAAGGCTGTGGCACCCGTGGAAACTTGATTTAGGACAAAGTCGAAATACTGATCACTGGAGAAAAAGGGTGGACTATTTAATAAAAGGTTTTGTGGCAACTAGTTATCTATATGGAGTAAAGTGAATTTTGATCTTTTCTCTGTATACTAAAATCAATACTTCATGGATTAAACACTTCAGTGTGAAATGCAAACCTTAAAAGTCATAGAAGAAGACTTAGAAAAATATCTTAATGGCCTCAACAGAAAGAGGGTTCTTAATGAAGACATAAAAATGATAGCAATTGATAAATTTGAGTATTTTAAACTTGGGTTTCTGAACATCAAAAGACACTCTAAGGAAAGGAAAAAGACTATAAATTGAGAGAATATAGTAGCAATCATGTAAGCACAAAGCATTAAGTTAGCATTCAGAATATATTTTAAAAGTCTATAAAGAATAAAAGTAAATTAAGAAGACTTCAATGCAAACGACATATAGAGGGATTTCACAAAGAAGATTTAAGCATCATTTCAAATATACTTTACTCACTGGTAATCAGCAAATGCAAAATAATAATATGGTAAGATAACATAGTCATTATATTGGATAAAAATTGGTGACTCCAAGTGTTGATATAGATATGCATCCATAACAACTTTCACACTCTGGACTCTATGTGTCTATGTGGTGGCAGTGGGTAAATTGATGAAATTTTAGAAAACAGTTTTTCTGTATTATCACATTAACTTGAATGTTCATATACCCTGTGATCCATTCATGTAAACCCTGACTATGTACTCGAGAAGTTTTATCATATGTTTATCAGAACACAAATGCAAAAATGTTTATAGCATCATCATTTATAAAAGGGGGGAAAAAAAGAATTCAAGTGCTCATGGACAGAACAGTGGATACACTGTAGTATATTCATACAGTGGAATAGTACATGATCATAAAGAATGAATGATTGCAGTCTCTTGAATCAATGTGGATAGGTCAAGAAGCCTGTAGTTAGAAACATTCCATTTGGATAAACCTAAAACACAAGCAAAATTACACAGTAGTTTTTCAGGTCACATATTGTGAAAAATACTGTTGTTTATGTTTGTTTGCTTGTTTTATATAAAGGATTAGAGATGATAAGCACAAAATTCAGTCTTTGAGTGGAGTAGACAGATCAATGCAATGTAACAGGGACATTTTATAAGAATATACAATGACATGAAACACAGTGTGAAAGAAATATAAAGTTCCTCTAAAACAAGAAGATAAAATTATGCCAATATTATTCTGGCTCTGAAAATAAATGGTCATTTAATGTATATTTATTTGGTTTTTTGTTTTATGATATATATATATATATATAATGTATTAGGCAAATTCAATTAAATTTTAGAAGGAACACATCTAAAAAGCTGATGTGAAATATATATATATATGGTTATATATATAGTTAAAAATATGATATATAGTTTATAAGATGAATATAATTCATCTTGTGATGACTATATAGTTTATAAAATGAATATAATTCATATAATCACAATGAGGTGATACAGTCACATAAAGCTTTGTGAATGCAGCAGTGGGCTGCAACGGCACAGAATGGTCCTTCAAGATGTAGCTTCCCAGTAGCCCTCTGAGTATGTTTCACATTGGTTCAGGAATTGACAGCTACATGTCAAATCAAAGGACTTGGGAGAAAAAAATGTTTGACTAAGATAATTATTAAAATACTGGCTGATATTCATAGAAACTCTTTATAAAGCAAATACCCTTGAGCAACCCAGAATGACAGCATTCTTTCCCATCTATTTTTTGATACTGCATGTCATAAAATATGAAATAGATTACTTTGTGGGAATCTTCTGAAAGTTTAAATCACTATCATAAGCATGGGATCTGATTAAAGTCAATGCTGGTTTATTTTCATAGTCACTCCTTCACGGTGTCCTTGTCTAAGTCTTTGAGGAGCTATTTTTTCATTGGTGACCAAAAAAGGAGGGAAAAAATGCCATTTCATTTTCTTTCTTGTGTTTCTTTCTTTTGTTTGTTCCTTTTCTTTGTTAAGGTGAAAGTCTGGTTCCAGAACAGGCGCATGAAATGGAAGAGAGTAAAAGGAGGGCAGCAAGGAGCTGCAGCTCGAGAAAAGGAACTGGTGAATGTCAAAAAGGGAACACTTCTTCCTTCTGAGCTCTCGGGGATTGGTGCAGCCACCCTCCAGCAAACAGGGGACTCTCTAGCAAATGAAGACAGCCACGACAGTGACCACAGCTCAGAGCATGCACACTTATGATACACAGAGAGGATCAGCTCCATTCTCAGGAAAGAAATGTCGTGATGGCAAGCCTTACTCAAACATCGTTTACACAGAGAGATGACTATGACATGATTTTTAATTATTATTAAATTCAGGCATCTCCAGTCTGTTTTTGATGATCTGTAGAGGGTTTACACTAAGTGCCACTGATTAAAGATGCTTCCACAGTGAAGATGGAGGTGAACTTGCTTTGACTGTTCCAGATGTGTTGGTCGTGTGTGTGACAGTAAGCAGGTATGTTTGCTTTTGCTTGCACTGAAAATTAAATTGCTATCAAGAGCAAACTATGAGACCTTTTAATTCAAGATGCCTCCAGAGTGAAGATGCAGAAGATGAACTTGCTCTGAACACTCCAGATGTACAAGGTCATGTGTATAACAGTGGGCAGGTATTTGCTTTTGCTTGCACTGACACTTAAATTGCTATGGAGAATAAACCATGAAACATTTTATCCTGAATAGCCACAGTGCCTGAAATCACTCTTAAGTGGATAAAAAATGTATTTTAACTCTGTATATATTACCCTTAAGTCATTTTCCTGTCTTCACTAAGTTTAGCAATGCATTCATATTAGCTGATGAAAATAGGCACTTAAGATGACAGCCAGAACCAGCTTCCTGTCTGTTTATGCATTTTGTCATCCCAGAAACAATCAGCACGTGCTTACTTGTGTTCAAGTAGAGAAAAGTACATTAGAGTCTGATAGGACATATTCTTGTACCACAGACAAAACAAATCTTATGTTGCATTTTCTATCAACTGCTGCTAATATATTATTATAAAACTTACCTAGCTCCTCAATTCTTCCTATCTTATAGCTTGACAAAAAAATTAGGATCATAGGCAAATCAGTTAACTTGCAGAAAGAGCTTTGTATGACAAACTTTGATTTTATTTCTTGAAAATGCTAGCTGTTGTATGATTTAAATAACAAGAAAAAGGTTTCCCCTTGATTGGTGGTGGTATTGGACAAGTTGCAAGGCAAAATTGAGTCCTCAAGTTGGTAGAAGATAAAATTCTGAATGTTTTCAAATTAGATTCAGTAAAACATTATTTTTTCATATATGATGTATTCATACAGAACAACAATCTTTGTATTTTGTAAAAAAAAAAAAAGTGTTTAATAAATGATCCTTTGTAAATAATTTTGGTCTCCCTACTGTGATTTTCTAAATTTTTACAGGTTTTAATGTAAACACTTAAGAAAGTCCCAAATTCATCTGCATCTGCATATATCTAGATGATTATAATAAATGAATCATCTACTGTTTCTTTTTGGTTTCTGAAATTGTTTATTATGAAAAAAATCAATCCTTGAGTAATCAAAGAGCACCTATGAATACGTATATATTAAGCCATTTTTCTGATTTGAAGAATATGCAAAATGGATTTTTGCATGTATTTTATGAAACTGAAGATTAGAAAAGGAGAAAAAGTAGTATTTACTGTTATGAGGTAAAGGGAACAGTCACACATTTTGAAACTTACCAATAATAGATATGAATCCAATGATTGTTTATATATTGAAATACCCAGTTTTTGATGTGAAAATAAGCTAAATAAGCTAATTCAAACTCTTATGGACATTACCAGTGTAAGAAGTTAAGGATTATATTAATGTATTTTGTTTCATGGATGATTACACATACACTGGATACCTAAGTTTTACTGATAACTTTATAATACTGTTTTTCGTTTCTTCCTTATTGTAACATAAAATGTTTGGAAATCTCCAGCAGCTCCGTCTCTCCACTAATTAATAACAAATAGGAATAGAGAAAACTAAACAGTAAAAATTTACAAAACTTTATTATTTAATTTTATTTTCTTTAGAATGGTGATACTGACAAAATAGACTTGATTAATCTCAATTTATGTAGTCTAGTATGGTATATATAAAGTATTCAATAAATTTGAAATATTAGATTATATCACATTTTTCCCTTTGTGTAATAAATGTTATCACAGCAGTTGGCAGTATTTCTGAATTAACTTTGGGGGTGAAGACCATTCAGACTGACACCTTCCAGGCATAAAACAAACACTCTTCTATCAATCAGTTGAATGAATACAAAGTGTATTTGTACTGATGACATCTACGTGGGTGGACTGACTTTCTTATTTTAAGATTTAAATTCAAAACATCTTGACAAATTGGAGAAGTGGGAAGATATAAATCGAATTGAGTTCAATAGGGACAAAGTGGAGGATAATTCCTTGTGGCAGGAAAATAATTTCCAGAAATAAGAGGAAAAGACTGCTTAGGAGTAGCCTAAGAGAGAACTAAGGGTTGGTTGTGACCAAACAGAAAGATATAAGAAATATAATTTTGTATGATAAATGAAGTAGGAAAAAGTGATTCTGAATAGCTATGACAGTTAGGAAATGTGAGACATTTGTATTGTGGACTTTATTAGAGAGTTGAGAGCTATTCTAAAATGATGTAATGAAATTTGACTCCAGAGACCATGAATAATCACCAGGCAGGACAGGCCACTGGCTGACCAAAAGGGGGCATCATTTTATTCATGATTGATTTAAATGATGACACTATAAGATGCTCGAACATGTTAGCACAATGACAACACATGGATAGGTAAACAAGCAGCCTAGATTAATTTTAATTAGAACTTGCTATCTTTTTGGAGTATTTTTGTATGCTTCTTAGAAGTAGTTAATAGGTTTACTAGATAATACCTCAACATCATTCTAGGATTAAAATCCTCTGAGGAAATTCTCTGAAGATAATATCGGTGAAGATATTCTCATATATCATCAGGTTTAAATACCCCAGAAATAGCAAAATCGGAAAGAACTCTACTTGTTTTTATTCTATACTGGGAGCCTGGCTTGCCAGGGTGTGTTTTCACATAATGCCCTTTACATGTAATTCTGTCTCAGAACTTGTAGCTCTGTGGAAATTTAAAATAGCATGAAAGTACCTTTCTCTCAATATAGTATAGAATAATGGTTAGAGCAATTTTTCCAGCAGGATTCAGAGGGATGAACACTACAGAGTTTTTCCAAAAGCTGATCCACACATTTTTAACTCATTATTAACACAACCCCAATCACCCCTTCCTACCCATATTTATCTAGGGTTGTCAGTCTATATTTTCCTTTTCCGAGACCTAAGACCAGTTTCCTTTTTCCTTTTTTTAAAGAACTAAATGCACTTAACCCCAGCCACTTGGGGTTTTAATACACTCTTGAGTGATTACATAAAATAAATGTAGGAATGACTCATAAAATTCAGTAAGGACTTTTTATAGGATAATATGGTGAGGTGAAAGGGCAGATAGAAAAAGTACATTATAAAAATAGGTATTTTATATATTTTTATTTTTAAAAATTACATCCAAGTTAGTTAGCATATAGTACAACAATGATTTCAGGAATATATTCCAGTGATTCATCCCTATGTATAATACCCAACAATCATCCCAACAAGTGTCTTCTTTAATAGGCCTTACCCACTGAGCCCATCCCCCTTTGCACAACCCCTCCAGCGACCCTCTGTTTGTTTTCTATATTTTAAGGTCTCATGTTTTGTCCCCCTCCCTCTTCTATTATTTTTGCTTCCCTTCCCTTACATTAATCTGTTTTGTATATTAAATTCCTCATATAAGTGAAGTCATATGATATTTGTCTTTCTCTGACTGGCTAATTTCACTTAGCATAATACCCTCTAGTTCCATCCATGTAGTTGCAAATGGCAAGATTTCATTCTTTTTGATTACCAAATAATAATTCATTTGTGTGTGTGTATGTGTGTGTGTGTGTGTGTGTGTGTGTGTGTGTGTATCTTCTTTATTCAGTCATCTGTTGATGGACACATGTGGGCTCTTTCCATACTTTGGCTATGGTCAGTAGCGCTGCTATCAACATTGGGGTGCATGTGCCCCTTCGAAACAGCACACCTGTATCCCACGGATAAATACCTAGTAGTGCATTTGCTGGGTCGTTGGGTAGTTCTTTTTTTAATTTTTTGAGGAACCTCCATACTGTTTTCCAGAGTGGCTGCACTAGTTTGCATTCCCACCAGCAGTGCAAAAGAGATCCTCTTTCTTTGCATCCTCGCCAACATCTGTTGTTGCCTGAGTTGTTAATTTTAGCCATTCTGACTGGTATGAGGTGGTATCTCAGTGTGGTTTTGATATGTATTTCCCTGATGATGAATGATGTTGAGCATTTTTGCATATGTCTGTGAGCCATCTGGATGTCCTCTTTGGGAAAGTCTATTCATGTCTTTTGCCCATTTTTTCACTGGATTATTTGTTTTTTGGGTGTTGAGTTTGTTAAGTACTTTATAGATTTTGGATACTAACCCTTTATCTCATATGTCATGAGATATCTTCTACCATTCCGTTGGTGGACTTTTAGTTTAGCTGATTGTTTCCTTCACTGTGCAGAAGCTTTTTATTTTGATGAGGTCCCAATAGATCATTTTTGCTTTTGTCTCCCTTGCTCTGGAGACATGTTGAGTAAGAAGTTGCTGCAGGCGAGATCAAAGAGGTGTTACCTGTTTTCTTCTCTAGGATTTTGATGGCTTCCTGTCTCGTGCTTAGGTCTTTCATTTATTTTGAGTTTAGTTTTGTGTGTGGTGTAAGAAAGTGGTTCAGGTTTATTCTTCTGCTTGTCGTTGTCCATTTTACCGAAACCATTTGCTAAAGAAACTGTCTTTTTTCCATTGTATATTCTTTCTTGCTTTGTCAAAGATTAGTTAGCCATACGTTTGTGGGTCCATTTCTGGGTTCTCTATTCTGTTCCGTTGATCTGAGTGCCTGTTTTGGTGCCAGTACCATACCGTCTTGATGATTACAGCTTTGTAATACTGCTTGAAGTACAGAATTGTGATACCTCCAGGTTGGGTATTATTTTTCAAGATTACTTTGGCTATCCAGGGTCTTTTCTGGTTCCATGCAAATTTTAAGATTGTTCGTTCTAGCTCTGTGAAGAATGCTGATGTTATTTTGATATGGATTGCATTGAATATGTAGTTTGGTTCAGGTAGTATTGACATTTTAATAATTGTTCTTCCAATCCAGGAGAATGGAATACTTTTCCTTTCTTTTTTTTTTTTTTTTTTTTTTTTTGTTATGTCTTCTTCCATTTCTTTCATAACCTTTCTATAGTTTTTAGTGTACGGATTTTTCACCTCTTTGGTTAGGTTTATTACTAGGTTTTTAATGGTTTTTGGTGCAATTTTAAATGGGATCGATTCCTTGATTTCTCTTCCTGTTGCTTCATTATTGACATATAGGAATGCAACCGATTTCTGTGCATTGATGTTATATCCTGCCATGTTGCTGAATTCATGGATCAGTTCTAGCAGTTTTTTGGTGGAATCTTTTGGGTTTTCCATATAGAGTATCATGTCATCTACGAAGAGTGAAAGTTTGACTTTGCCTTGCCAATTTGGATGCCTTTTATTCCTTTGTGTTGTCTGATTGATGAGGCTAAGACTTCCAACACTATGTTGAATAACAGTGGTGAGACTGGAAATCCCTGTCGTGTTCCTGACCTCAGGGGGAATGCTCTGTTTTTCCTCGTTGAGGATGATATTAGAGGTGGGTCTTTCATATATGGCTTTTATGATCTTGAGGTATGATCCTTCTATCCCTACTGTCTTGAGGGTTTTTATTAAGAAAGGAGGCTGTATTTTGTCAAATGCTTTCTCTGAATCTCTTGAGAGGATCATGTGGTTCTTGTTGTTTCTTTTATTGATGTAATGTATCACATTGATTGTTTTTCGGGTATTTAACCTGCATCCCAGGTATAAATTCAACTTGGCCATGAAGAATAACTCTTTTAATGTATTGTTGTATCCAGTTGGCTAGTATCTTGTTGAGGATTTTTGAATCCATGTTCATCGGGGAAATTGGTATGTAGTTCTCCTTTTCAGTTGGATCTTTTGTTTTCAAATCAAGGTAATTCTGGCTTCCTAGAATGAGTTTGGAAGTTTTCCTTCCATTTCTATTTTTTGGGAACAGCTTCAAAAGAATAGGTGTTACCTCTTCTTTAAATGTTTGGTAGAATTCCCTTGGAAAGCCATCTGGCCATGGACTCCTGTTTTTTGGGATTTTTGATTACTAATTAGGTTTCTTTACTGGTTATGGGTCTGTTCAACTTTTCTATTTCTTCTTGTTTCAGTTTTGGTAGTTTGTAAGTTTCTAAGAATTTGTCCGTTTATTCCAGATTGACCATTTTATTGGCATATAATTGCTCATAATATTCTCTTATTATTGTTTGTATTTCTGCAGTGTTGGCTGTGATCTCTCCTCTTTCATTCTGATTTTATATATTTGGGGTCTTTTCCTTTTTCTTTTTGATCAAACTGGCTAGGGGTTTATCAATTTTGTTAATTCTTTCAAAAAACCAGCTCCTGTTTTTTTGTTTGTCTGTTTGTTTGTTTCAATAGCATTGACACAATAGCATTGATATCTACTCTAATCTTTATTATTTCCTGTCTTCTGCCGGTTTGGGGTTTTACTTGCTGTTCTTTTTCCAGCTCTTTAAGGTGTAAGGTTAGGTTGTGTATCTCAGACATTTCTTTCTTCTTTAGGAAGGCCTGGATTGCTGTATACTTCCCTCTTAGGACTATATTTGCTGCATCCCAGAAGTTTTGGGCTGTGGTGTTACCATTTTCATTAGTTTCCATGTATTTTTTAATTTCCTCTCTAACTTCTTGGTTAGGCCATTCATTATTTAGTAGGCTCTTCTTTAGTCTCTAAGTATTTGTTATCTTTCCAATTTTTTTCTTGTGGTTGATTTTGAGTTTCATAGTGTTGTGGTCTGAAAATATGCATAGTATGATCTTGATGTTTTTGTACTTGTTGAGGGCTGATTTGTGTACCAGTATGTGATCTATTATGAAGAATGTCCAGGTGCCCTCGAGAAGAATGTACATTATGCTGCTTTAGGATGAAATGTTCTGAATATATCTGTTAAGTCCACCCGGTCCAGTGTGTCATTCAAAGCCATTGTTTCCTTGTTGATTTTCTGTTTTAGATGGTGTGTCCATTGCTGTAAGTGGGGTGTTGAAATCCCCTGCTATTATGATGTTATTATCAATGAGTTTTTTTATGTTTGTGATTAACTCATTTATATATTTGGGGTTTCCACATTTGAATCATAAATGTTTACAATTGTTAGATCTTCTTGGTGAATAGACCCCTTAATTATGATATAATGCCCTTCTTCATCTCTTATTACATTCTTTATTTTTAAATATAGATTGTCTGGGGCACGTGGGTGGCTCAGTCGGTTGAGCCTCCGGCTTTGGCTCAGGTCATGATCTCGCAGTGCATGGGTTTGAGTCCCGCATCAGGCTCTGTGCTGACAGCTAGCTCATAGCCTGGAACCTGTCTTTGGATTCTGTGTGTGTGTCTCTCTCTATGACCCTCCCTTGCTCACGATGTCTCTCTTTCTCTCTCAAAAATAAATAAAGCATTAAAAAGATTAAAATCTAGATTGTCTGATATAAGTATGGCTATTCTGGCTTTCTTTTGGCAACTATTAGCATGATAGATGGTTCTCCATCCCCTTACTTTGAATCTGAAGTTGTCTTTAGGTCTAAAATGGGTGTCTTGTAAATAGCATATAGATGGATCTTGTTTTCTTATCCATTCTGTGACCCTTTGTCTTTTGATTGGAGCGTTTAGTCCACTGATGTTTAAGGTAAGCATTTAGAGTGAGTACTGAAGGATATGAATTTATTGCCATTATATTGCCTGTAAAGTTGGAGTTTCTGGGGGTGTTCTCTGGTCTCTTCTAGTCTTTGTTGTTTTTGGTCTTTTTGGTTTTGTTTGTTTGTTTTTTGTTTGTTTGTCTTTTCTCCCCTCAGAGGGTCCCCCTTAAAATTTCTTGCAGGGCTGGCTTAGTAGTCATGAACTCCTTTAGTTTTTGTTTGTCTGGGAAACTTTTTATCTCTCCATCTATTTTGAATGACAGCTTTGCCAGATAAAGATTTCTTGGCTGCATATTTTTCCGAGTCAGCACATTGATTATATCCTGCCACTCCTTTTGGGCCTGCCAAGTTTCTGTGGATAGGTCTTCTGAGGACCTGATCTGTCTTCCCTTGTAGGTTATGTACATTTTTCCCTTGCTGATTTCATGATTCTTTCCTTGCCTTGCCTGAGTATTTTGTGAATTTGACTATCATATGCTTTGTTGATGGTCGGTTTTTGTTGAATCCAATAGGAGTTCTCTGTACTTCCTGGATTTTGATGTCTGTGCCTTTTATCAGGTTAGGAAAGTGTTCCTCCATGATTTGCTCACAAAAACCTTCTACCCCTTTTTCTCTCTCTCTTCATCTTATGGGACTCATGATTCTTACGTTATTCCTTTTTAATGAGTCACTGAGTTCTCTAATTCTTATGCCGTGCTCTTTTGCCTTCGTCTACTTCTTTTTTTCTGCTTTATTATTCTTCATAAGTTTGTCCTCTGTATCACTAATTTGGTGTTCTGTTTCATCCATCCTTGCCACCATGACATCTATTTGAGATTGCAGCTCAGTTATAGCATTTTTAATTTCATGCTGACTAGGTTTTACTTCTTTTATCTCCACAGAAAGGGATTCTATGCTATTTTCAACTCCAGCTAGTATTCTTATTATCATGATTCTAAATTCTGATTCAGACATCTTGTTTGTATCTGAGTTGATTAAGTCCTTGGCTGTCACTTCTTCCTGTTCTTTCTGTTGGGGTGAATTCCTTTGTTTCATCACCTTGAAGGAGGAAAAAAATTAATAAAGGAAAAAAATGAATGTTCAAAAATTTAAAACAACTCCAAAAAATCAAATAAAGGATGATAGAACCTTGATCTGTTTTGGTCTGGTTGTTGAAAGAAGCTTGATAGAATAGAGAAAAAAAGGAAAGAAAAGAATAGAAAAAAGAGAAAAAAGGAAACGTTTGAAAATTAAAAAAAGAATACAATAAATAGAATAAAATGCAATGATGAAAGTAAAACAGAATTTACAAATTTACAAAAAGTAAAAATTATGGTAAAAAATCTTTTTATGAAAATGAAAAATAAAAATATATTTTTTTCTCTTTCTGAATTCAGGAATAAGAAAGGGAAAAAATTGAATAGATGGACCAATGAACACAGTGAAATACGATTGAAATACATCCAGTTTCCCCTAGAAGTCAAACTATGAACTACTTTATAGTCCATAAACTTAGCAGACAGTGAGACTTGTGTTCCTCAAGAGCATGGTTGGCCCAGATGGGCGGGGCTGAGTGTAATGTCTACGCTCTCCACTAGATGGCGCTGCTTAGCTTATTGGGGTGGATTGCGGTGGCACGTGTAGGTGTGCATCGCATGCGCGGGAGGGATGAAAATGGCGTCACCCAGCTACACGGTTCTAGTATCAGAATTCTGTTCTCTCACCAAGGACCAGCAGTCAAGCACCCCTCCTTTGTCTCCGGCTTCCATCTACTCCCTGCTTCTACACTGTCTGTGACCAAGCCATCGGGCTTCCAGGCAGCACCTCCCTTCTGAGTTTTATCTCAGATGGGGCTGCCTTTTTCAACCTCTCGTTTCTGAGCGACAATGGCTTTGGCCCGTTCAAACCCTCTGGGAAAGGGTCTCACAGAGAAACCGCCGGGCGCCGGGCTGCCCCCAGGAACATTCGCGAGCCTGCCGATGCCCAAAGACGGCTGCAACCCGCCCCAGAAAAAGTTTGCCGCGATCTTGTAGCAGCAGCATTTCAGGAATTCTGGTAAATCGCAACACACATTTGGCGCCAGTCTTCACCCTTAACGTCCTTGTTCCAATACCAGCGAATGTGGCCGTTCTCCGGGGTCCACTGGGACCTTTGCTGTTGGAAGGCCACACAGCCTCCCAGCAGGGTATCCACCTCTCCCTGTGTGGCCCAAGGACCGCCTGGGATATCACTCTCTGCTCCTGGGGATTCGCGGCTCCCACCAGAACACCAGCAGGTATCCAGCTGAAAAGTTTCAGGCTCTGTGCTCCCCTGTTTATAGTGTTTTAATGGAATTTAAACCCTCTCTTTTCTTCTTTCTCCCTTTTTTGTTCATTCCCTTGTGGCTGTTTCCACTTCTCTTTTTCTCCAGCTGCCTTTGGTGGGGGGTGCTTTCCCCATACTCTCCCCCCATCTCCATCCTCTCTCTGCAAGCAGAAGCAGCTCCCTGCCCTCTGCAGCTTCTCTCTTCCCCAATTCACCTCTCCACGCCGCCTACCTGCCAAGTTCTGTGGCTCAGGTTGTGCAGGTTGTGTTAATCCTCAAATCAGTTTTCTAGGTGTGCAGGATGGGTTAGTGTTGATCTGGCTGCATTTCAGAGAGGAGAGATGCAAAAAACAAAAACAAAACAAAACAAAACTTCTATGCTCTTCATCCATCTTGGCCCCTCCCCTTATGTTTTTAATGCTACTGGTTTCCAATAACTTTTAAAAAAATTGCTAGTGGGGATCAGTCGGTTAAGCGTCCGACTTAGGCTCAGGTCATGATCTCACAGTCTGTGGGTTCGAGCCCTGTTTCGGACTCTGTGCTGACAGCTCAGGGCTGGAGCCTGCTTCCAATTCTGTGTCTCCCTCTCTCTCTGCCCCTCCCCCCCTCACTGTCTCTCAAAATAAAGACATAAAAAAAATTACTAGCATAATTGTAATGGCAAATGCTAATTTTCTTCTTAGGGAAGTTCAGAGAAAACTATGGAAGTAAAATAAAATCAGTAAAAAGACAGTAGAGTATCAAGTTAGTGATTAGAAATATTTATTGTAATATGTTTTCACCTTGATTTCTAAATATACTTAAGCTGGTGATTTTTAAGAGTAAGTCATTTACTCCATAACCTATTTACTAATAAAATGTCGTTAAGATAATTCAGTTAATATTTGAAGTGAGTGGTATATACATTACAATGCATTGTTTAAACTATCAAACACAAATACTAATTGGTATAGTTCTTTGAACAATTTGGGGGATACTCTAATTGTATTTTCTTGGCACCTCCTTTTGTATTTTTTAGCAAAATGCAATCTATATATAAAAATGAATTCATGGCTACTTAGAACTTAACACTGAGTTTGATATTCTAAATGTTTCAAATCTTTAGCACGTTAGGAATCTGCGGCACTGATTTGCAAAAACAAAAAAGTGTTTTCAAGGTGTGTTTTTTGCTGTGTTTTCATATTCCCTACCTAAAGTTGAGCAGAATATTGAAGAACAGTCCTTCTCCATGGGTACCCCAATGTTTCTGCTTTCAGTTCTTGCAAAATAATGCTAGAGGTAGTAAGTAGACAAAGGAATAAAGCAGCTCCAGAAAAAAAAAAAAAAAAAAAAAACATTGCTCCAGCAAACTCTGAAACCCTATAAAAAAATGTATTTTGAGATTTAAATGTGGCTTTTCTCTAAGGAGTTCTCTTTGATCATATTATCATATATTTTTTATAATATTCTCATCTTGACATTTAAAATGGTAAATATTTTAAGGGTACATTTCAAGGGGTAAAGGTGTTTTCTTTTATATCTTTTTTTTCTCTCTAATAGCTAAGTTTTATTCAAATCCAGCTTGAAACCACAGTCAAGAAAACAATCAAGAAAAAAATTGTTTTACAGCTTATTTATTTATTTTGAGGGAGAGAGAGACCGGTTTGCACGTGCTTGAGGGGCGGAGGGCCAGACTAATCCTAAACAGGTTCCAGGTTTAGCACAGAGCCCCACATGGGGCTCCCTCTCACTACTATGAGAGCATGACCTGACCCAAAATCAAGAATCAGACACTAAACTGACTGAACCACCCAGGCTCCACACCCCAGCCATCCCACATTTTTTCACGGCATCATATTATATTCAACCAGCTCAGTAAACCCCCATTTAATATTATTTGCTTTTATTAAAGATGGTTTCTAGAAAAAATTTCCAAAACACAAGATATTGGCAAGTAAAATTATTATCACCTCCACTTCATATAAGGAGTGATACAGTGATTTTAATATATAGTAATATCAAGCTTGGGCTCTACTGTCTATTTCTGCCCTTTATGAACTAAATGAGCTACTGTAAAATGTTTTTGATTTAAATGAAAAAAATCACATGGTTCAGTAATAATTACACTACCCTAAAATTATTTGAACATATATTGTATTTCTTCATATGTGTAAGTGATATCGATAGTTGAAAACATTATTATTTTGTGTTTTTATATTTAGTACAAATGCTATTTTTTTTAATGTAGTACAAATGTTAATTTTGAAAATATATCACTCCTTGCCCAGGTTTTTGATGAAACGTCACACCTACATTATTTGTTTAAAATCAAACTACTAATCCCTGTAAATTATTTACATGGATTTAAATTTATTCTTGAGAGACAGAGAGAGACAGACAGACCATGAGTGGGGAGAGGGGCAGAGGGAGGAAGCAGAGAATTGAGGCAGGCTTCAGGCTCTGAGCTGCGAGCACAGGGCCAAACATGAGGCTTGAACTCACAAGCCAGGAGACCATGACTGAGCTGAAGTCGGATGCTTAACCTGACTGAGCCACCCGGGTGTCCCCATAAGAGTATTTTAAAAAATGGGTCAGGTAAAAATACTCTTGCAGCATCTTTAAGAAAGGAAGCACTTAACAAGGGCTGGCTGACATTTACGACCACACTTTCTGTATTTTCAACTATCATTTTATTTCTGCCAACAGATTTGCAAGATACTGTGGCGAAACCAATAATGATTGTGACCATTTACACTCCATATTTGGAAATTTATTTTGATCACTAGTTACTATTTTATTACTGCTTCTTTGAAAATATATATATTTTAGAAGTTTGTTAGACTATTACGTGGAATTTTACTAGATTATATAGAAACTTTCCGGTAAGTCATTATGTTAGAAATTTGAGTATTCCTGTTGTCTTCTCTGTCATTCTTGCTAATCAGTAATCCAATTATAAAAGATAATTTTAAAGTGAATTTTAAAGATGTTCAAAATAATTTTGATTAACGTTCAAAATTAAAGTTCATCTGCAATTAAAATAATAATTTCATGAATAAAGCCATATGAAATAGCAACTCTTTATCAAACAGCATTTGAGATTTTAGGTGGCTCCCTGGGCAGGAGGACAGAAGAGTTGGTCTTGTATTGAAACCACTTAAACCGTGTAGGGAACCCTGACTCTTGAAAATAGCTGTCTTCCTTATTTCCATTCTTCTGCTGTAATCACTTCTCCACACTGCAGCCAGAGTCATTCCTTTAAAATGCAAATCATATTAATAAGTGGTTCATGGTGACTTTGCAAATATAAAATTTCAAGTGAAAGCTGTAGTCCATAATGAAACACTTGTAGACATTTTAAAAAAGCAAATCATATCATGTCCCTCTTTTACACAAAACACTCCAGGGGCCTAGAATAAAAACTAAAACCTTTATGTGGGCCTCGAGGGAGTCAGATGTGGCCACCAACTGGCGACTCGTCTGCCAGCACTTCCTCTGCATGGCCTCAGCTCCAGTGATTCTTGCTTCCTGCCTACCCGTGACTACCCTGAGTACTCTTTCATTTCAGTCTTGCATTCCCTAGTTCCTTCCCTGGACTGCTTTTTTATCACATATATCTTGGACTTATTCCCTCATCCCTTTTAGGTCTCTACTTCCTCACAGGCAATCCTTGATCTTCTTAAATAAAATGCCACCACTTGTCACATTCTGCCCTTTTAAGTCATATTGTTTTTCCTGTTAGCTTTAGCTAGGTATCTGTTTAGTTCCTCCCCTTCGTGATTTCAGCCTTCATTAGAGCAAGAACTTTGCTGTGTTCATTGCCATGCCTCTAGCATCTTAAACAGTCCCTGGAAGCCCCCCCCCACCAGCCTATATCTTGGATTTTTATGAATTAGAAAAGGTCACTTCTGCCTCAAAATATTAAAGTGCAACACCAGGCGATGATAATGATCATTGTAAAACTAGTAATTCTGATGTGAATGTCATCCCTTGGAGATGTGCAATGGATGATTTGCACAGTTATGAATACTGATTTGCTCTTGACATGTTGTAGTAATCAATAAATATTTGTTGAATTAATTCATGAATACAATGACATGATCTATTCAAAGAAATAGCTATGAATCTAAATTAGTTGTAAAATGTAGCTCTGGCACATGTTTTTAATGGCCATTATATGGGTGTCACAAGATAAAAATTTGGTTACAACCTTTGAAATTCCACTAAAAATATATCAAGTCAGATGAGACTAAATTGAAAGAAAAGTTAAGGAGAATAGTCTTTCACAGATGTTCACTTATGGTTTGAGAGAAAAGGGAAATTTTTCTTTTTGCTCAGATGTCAGTCTTGAAATTCTCACAATTTTTGCAGACACCTTGGCTGGTTTCCAAACATACATCGTTGCTTGTCTGGCATGAGGAATGCCATCTGCGCAGGATGGAAGTCCTTTTTCAAAAGTGGACTGCTAATTATGCTCTGGGCAGGTGCTGTTAAAGTGAAATCAGGTGTTAAGCTTACAGTGGTCTAAAATGACTATGTTTTTTTTGAAAAAAAAAAAAAAAGGCTTAATATTGTAAAATGGAATTTACGCATGGCACATAAGCATTACTTTTTTGGGGTGATGCAAAGGTCAGATTGCACAGCAAAACTTTAAGATTTTCAAACTCCTTCTAACATCAACAATGGAATAAAGCTTTAAGTCAGGGACATAGGCTACATCAAAGTTGTATATTTCCTACTAAAATATCATCTCAATTATATCTTTATTCTGAAAAGTCCATGAAGGAAGAACAGTAAGATGAAAAATATAACCACCGATTCCAAAATACATAAATTAGTTGTTGCAAAGTTAGGCTTAAATACTTACTAAATGGAACCCATTCTATTATCAGCGTAAACAGACCTCAGTGGAGTTGTTTAGCTCCCTCCAGAGCCAAACAACCAATTTATTTCCTTTATAAATATCAATTAAAAGGGCGTATTGCAGGCTTTCACAGTTTACCACTAATTTTTGATAACACTCACTTGATATGGTGCTAAGTCATATAAAGCAAAGTAGAAAAACTTCTCAGACAATTTTTAAAGAGTATAGATATGTCTACTACACTAAAAAGTCTTCATTATCATTATAAGAATCTAGATTTGTTTTTGCTTATTATCTGTGACCTATCTGCTATTTGCGATATAATTAATTCATCACGTTGTTTAAGACTTACAGCAGCTCTGTTAGAGTCCAGTATTGTCCTAGGCCACAGGTGAGACAGTTGTGTTCAGTAAATTTAAGTGTCTTATCTAAACTCACATGCTACTCAGTGGCAGAACTGGGGCTCATAAGCAAGTCATTTGCACCCTAAAGCCTGTGTTTTAACTATTTCAAAAATAGCCTCTTCCCCAAATAAATATATTAGGTAGAAGGATTTCCCTTATTAGCGCATCTAATCTCAAAAGAAATGTAATTAGCATAGTAAAATATCATAATTTACATGCCGCTTGGTCTCAGCTAGTACTTCAGCCACTATAGTCAAGGCAAACAGAGCCACAAACAGGAAGTTTAAAAGCTTCTTCCTCATCATGAATTTCTTGGATCTGTTAAGCCAAGGAACTTAAAGCAAAAAGGTTATTCTTATATGCTATTCAGTTGCTTAGTTATCTTGTTTCTCATCCCACAGTGGGTTAGAATTATCAAATCAGACATGCCAAGCCCAGGGCTATGCACAGAACTGGAAGCTTAAATATCAAAGGACAATATGAAAAAACAATAAAAAGTAACTTGGAGGAGCTGTTAAAAGATACACTGAGGCATTTTAAGAATTATAAGGATTTATGTGAGCAAGAAGTGATTCAAATGGGGTATTGCCAAACTGGAAGTGGTTAGGAGTACTCCACTGATAGGAACTAAGAGGAGACATTTTTCTAGAGAAAAGAAGGAAACAAAGTAAGGAAATTATTGATTAGTGATAGATTAAAGCCTAGTTGGCTGTTTGTGAATACATGGCCTTAGCATTTTGATTTTGCAAACCCAGAGGCATTTATGGGCTTAAGGTGTTTGTTTGCTTACTTATGTAGACCATGATAGCATTTGAGCCCCATCAGTCTAATATGGGCTCTAGATGTTTAAGTATTTTAACATAGCTAATTGACTTTATATTTAAAAAATCTGTATTATAATATGATTTGGTTATTAAGAAGTGTTAAAAACAAGACATTAGGCCCCAAATGAAGTCACTTATGCTAAAGCCCTCTGTCACCAAACTGAGACTTAATTAGTTTTAGTTCTCCCAGAAATGAAATCCTAAACCAGTCAAAAAGGAATCACCGGTTGGGCGGGCACTAGTTAGGTAATCTGCCTGAGAGATCCCTGCCATCCCCTGAAGGAAAGTAACTTTGCAATAATCAACCTGCTTTCCACCCCCTATCACTTTCTTGTTCCAGCTCCCTTCTGTCTATAAAAGTCTTTCTTTTTTATGGCTCTTCAGAGCTCTTTTCTATCTGCTTGATTGAATGTTGCCATTTTTGAGTTGAATTTTGATCGAGTAAACTCTTAAAATTTTTAACGTGCTCAGTTTATTTTTTAATAGCTCCACAGTCAGAGGAGGGAATGTCAGGAGACTCCCAGTGGGCTTTTAGGAGTGGTGAGCAGCTAGACACGGCTAGCTATTGGGACCCTTGAGCTCGCTGCTTTTCTCTCAGCCTCAAGGTTGTGGGTAGGTCTCTCTCAGACCCTGCCTCTCCACATGTTGCATCACGTGCTTTCAGACATTGAGTATTTCTTTGTCTGGACTGGGTCCAGAAACTGGCCATAGTCTCTCTGGGTCCAACTTAGAAACTGCTCCAGGTGTGGTGTCAGACTAGGTCAAACTTAAGCTGGAATTGAAGCCTTAGGTAAGTAAAATTTTGTTTTAAGGCTGAAAAAGCAGGTAAACATTAACAAAGGTAATCTTAAAATTATGGTGGTCACAGTGGAGAACCTCTCACCTAAATATACTTATCCATTTATAAGGTACCCTTAGAGAAAAGGGGTCTTCGCCAAGCACCCAGTATAAAGGGGAGAGGGGAAATTGCTTTTCCTTCTCTACAGTTTTTGGTGACTAGGATGAGGTCCACTGAGACACCCAACTTGCTCCAGAGTACGTAGAGGGCATCATGGGAAAACTATAGAGTCAGCAAAGGGTAAGAATTCCTGTCAAAGTCACTTTTCCCAAATCTCTATCCATGGTGCCACGTCAGGAGAGAAAGATAAAATTTTACATTGCTCCTTTCAGATTTGCAGGTAAAAAACATTTGTAAGATATAGATCTTTGAATTGTGGCTTGTGAATTTTGCTTTTGGGTAACCATTGGTTGTCAGTCTTTTCTCTGCCTTCTTGTTTGTCTCATTTTGTGTCCTAAGAACTTGACTTACCTTGCTGCCTGATTAGTGCATGTGGGCTTTTGTGTGTGTAGTCAGATCTCCCAGCACAGTAGTGGCACTCAAAATACAGTCAGAAAGGATTTGTGGTTGCTAGGGTCCTACTCTCTGTTGCCAGCTCTCAGTGCCAGGGGGAAATTGTCTAAATCTTTCTTTCTTTCTTTTTTTTTTTTTTTTTTTTTGGTTATCTTTGGGAATATCTCTGGATATTGGAAGCATCATTTGCACCTCTCTGGGGGTGCCTCTTGTGTCCGTTGAATGTTTCAATACTGAGAGGAATATTTAGTGTTTGTCTCAGCTGAAACCTAACAAAATATTTGAAAATAGTTTTTTAATGTGGCTCTATGGTCCAAAATTGGCCAAATTGGACCTGATATTCAGAACCTGATAGAAACTTTTTTTTCAGTTTTTCCCTAACATCAGTGAAACTATGTACACAGTGAAAAAGCAAAATATTTTGAAGTCTTTGTGGAAGGATTTACTAAAACAAAGACACACAGTTCTAAATCTAGAATATAGGAGTCTTTTAATATCCATCTTAGTTGAAGGTCTTCTTGAGACAAAGGCTTACAGGTATTATAAAAGATCTGGATGTAGATGATAACAAAGGCCCTTCTTGGAGAAACTTGCACCCTTTTTCTGTGCCTTTGAGGCATGGTCTCCTCTAGGAAGTCAGAGCCATAAGATCTCTGTTTGTGTCTATCTATATGTTTATGTATGTCTGTGTATGTCTGTTATAAATGTGTGATTTTCTCTACTCCTGGATGGTATTGCCAAAAGTTATTTGTAAAAATCTTTATTTTATTGGCATAAAGAAAGTAATTGAGAATACTCTTGGGGTGCCTGGATGGCTGTCAGTTAAGCATCCAACTTTGGCTCAGGTCATGATCTCACGGCTCATGAGTTCTAGCCCACACTGGGCTCTGTGCTGACAGCTCAGAGCCTGAAGCCTGCTTCTGATTCTGGGTCTCCCTCCCTCTGTTCCTCCCCCACTCATCTCTCTCTCCTTTATCTCTCCCAAAAATAAATCAACATTTAAAAAAAAGAATACTCTTAGAAATACAGAACCTAAACCAAATGTTTTTCAAATTCACATGATCCAGGATAATCTTTGGTAAATAAATTCTAGTTTAAGTTTGTTATTTTAATTAAAGCAGGTTTATCTCCAGAACAATCAGTATTAAGGGACACCTGGATGGCTCAGTCAGTTGAGCATCTGACTCTTGATTTTGGCTCAAGTCATGGTCTGATGGGTTATGAGATTGAGCCCTGAGTCAGATTCTGTACTGGGCGTGGAGTCTGCTTAAGATTCTCTCCCTTCATCTCTCTCTCTCTCTGCCTCTCTCCTCCTGTCTCTCTCTGTCTCTCTCTGTCTCTCTCTGTCTCTCTCTGTCTCTGTGTGTGTGTGTGTGTGTGTGTGTGTGTGTCACTCTCTTTCTCAAAAAAAAAAAAGAACTAGCAATATTAAACGTAATGCAGGCATACAACATTTATTCTATTTAAGTTTATTGAAAATCAAATAAGCTCACCTTGTCTCTGTTACAAAATTTCTCAGCAAGAAAGAGAACTTAAGATGATGGTTAGTATTTAATGTCTTCATAAAATTTTCATGAGTAATCTAAGCATAGTGTTAAGAAGAACTAAGTTATGTAGCTATAAATAAGATAAAAGTTTATTAATGAGTTTTTCAATAGTAATTATGTTTTATAGTATGTCTACTTAAAAATAGTTTCTAGAACCTTTTTGTTAACTTGAAACCTTACAGTTATACTGAGACAAGTTAAATGATGAATATTCATTGAACATCTAGATCATTTCCAAAAAAGATGAAATGTTGAAACATTAATTACTGAATGCAGGTTTATGCACTTTGGGCTTCCTTTTACTAAAGAACTAAAGATTACTTGGGTCTCCTAATTAACATGTTTTGTGCCACATTGGAAATGTACTATGAAGAAGGATATACTTCTAGAAATTAGGAAATGTATTTATAAACACCACAGAGTGCTAGTGTACCAGACAGTCCACAATTGTTTACTTCTTAGTTTTCATTAGGAATTATGTTCTAAGGGTTAAAATTCTAATCAGTGTATATAATTAAAACTACCTAGAAATAGTAAGTGTGAAAGGAAATAACTGTGAATAGAAAGTAGGTAAGGGAAGTAAAATGACTGTTTGTTTCAGAAAGAGAAAAAGGAGGAGAAAATTAAGACAGAAACTGAATGGATATAAAAAAGTTGTAGGTTTGTGGAAAAGGAATCTTAGGAGGAAATTTTGTGTGTGGTAAATCTGGCTCAGATTGGAATGGACTTATTTAAGTATTTTAAAAATGAGTTTTAATATCAAAAGTATACTGGCATAAAACTAGAATTTGGTTTTCTCTCTGTTAAAAGAACAAAAGTTTTTTTAGATTATTGTTCTGCCCTTAATAAGAAATTGTAAACAAAGATTTTTCTATACCTTTTATATGATCTCTCAGGACAGTAAAGATTTTTTGTTTTATCAAAATAATTTACTGTGTTTCCCATTGTTTTTATTATGCTTTCAATTACTTAAAAAAAAGCGCCCAATCTTCTCCATATTAAAAGAGCTAAGTTTCATTCACAACTATGCAATCTTCTGTATTTGTCTTTAATATCTCCTATTGTCATTTTGGTTAAATCGAAAGTTAAGTATTATTTCATAATGATTGCAAATTCCTTTATATGTAATTTATAATTTTAATAGCAAAATGAAACTATTGTATAGATGTGTATTTATAGTGAATGATTCAGTAGCAAACAAACCATAATATATTTTAACTAACATGACCATTAAAATATATAATTCAACAAATGTATGTAGGATAAAAACCATTGGATTTTACCCAACATTCATTCACGAGTGATTTCTTTTATGATAGCATAGGGTCATTTACTTATCTAGACCTTGTCATGTGATTATCTGTCTAGAGACTCTAGTTCAATGACTTATTTTGTGTGTTCCTTAGCTTATAACTGAATATTTAAATTAATTTATATTATCTACTTTTGCTCACTGGTAAATAATAGATTTTTTTAAATTTTAATTTCTTCTAGAAGTCTGGGTCAAATACAGTACCCCAGGGTCCTGCATTTACCGGTTCAATTGATTTCAAACGCCAATAGATTTATCCAGACTTCCATCTGAGTGTATGATTTAGGAGCATTTCTGCTTGTGACATTAGAGCAAGTTGTTGCAGGGACCACTTACAGTAATCCAGGCCTTTTAATGCTTTGGATAAACCATAAAAAAGACAAAGTCTAATTTGATTTATAATTTATCATTCTTCTCTATCCAAGGAGGTAATACAGTGCCTGAAACCTTTCTCAAAGTTGTAAGCTTTTGTCTAGATCTACATAGTTATAAAACAGTTTCCCCTAGGAGAGTGTTAATAGTTATTTTCCCCATTTTTAGTCCCTCCCCCCAAATTTTATCATCCATATCACATGACAGGAGGCTCGAAAGAACATTATCAAGAGAGAAGGATCCATTCAGTTTCTACCGAAATCCTCACCTTTGTCTGGGTACCCTGCCCCATCTCCTTATAAACATTTAGCAATTTGTGACATTTTACATACATGGAGAGAAGATTTCATGTCCCAATAAATTTTGATACCATATATATCTTATGTATCCCTATGTATCCAACAGAGGAAAAAGAAAAAAAAATACTAAGAAAATAGAACAAATCCAAAAGGTAAGGAAATGGAGCACTGTAGTATTGCTAAATGCAGACTGGCAGATATTTAAGTATTGGCTAATCCCAGTACAAATTAGTATTGCAGATTCCCTGTGGGAGTGAAGGACCCTAGGAGGCCTAAAACGTAGAATGAGGCAAACCTTATGAATATATATCAGGAATATAATCATGTACTTATATGCTATCACAGAAAAAAATATTATTTCTTCCTTTGCCTTTTATTAGACGTTTTAAAAATTTTGTGTTTTGAACTCTCTTAAAGACCCTTAGAAATAAAGGACCTACATTATTATTTGATTTTCTTTTTCATTTTGGTGACTCTTCTATCCAAATTTCCATTTAACTAAAAATCTTTCTTGAGCAAGGCAGTGTATATAAAACTAAATAAAAATATGCCAGTTGATTAACATGTTCTCATCTTCAGGCTCATTAATAAATTATGACATTTTATACACTTTCATCCTGGTGTTCTATTCTGAAGCAGTTTCCTGAACTTGATGTTGTGACTGCATCTAGTCTCTCTCATTGTTGGGAAATCTAGATGGCTGCAAAGGTGTGAGATGGGTTTTCCAAATGTCAATATTGATGTATATTCTCTGACCCAGAGAATCTGATGAGACTGAAGGAAGCAGAATCTACTGACAGTCATAAGTCAGTTGTTAACAAATCCTTGATGTTGGAGCATAGATTGAAATTGGAGAGAAATAGGGAGATTGACCTTGTTTACTTACCTTCTTACATATTTAAATTGCTCTATTTCAAAACTATCACTTTGAGTTCTAACCTTTGAAAGCACATTTTTTTCTAGGATATTACCATATTATAAATCACTCAAAATTTTTCCTCCTGAAACAGGAAAATAAGAGATGAAAATACAATTTTTTCATATGTATGGAAATATGGCAAGAGAAGGAGAGGATTAGATTAAAGACAGAAGATGAAAATTGTTAACATATAGTTTGTAATTCTGCCTTAGTGGCTGAACAAGACCAACAAAAATAGCGTTTTATAAACACACAGTTCCACCTGATATATTTTTAGTTTATATTTTTATTTCAATCATAATTTCTTAATTTTCAATAGTGGCTTTCCACTAAAAATTCATAATATGCCTTACTTTAATGCTAAGTTTCCTTTTCTCTGGGAAACATGTTTGCTCTCCATTTCTCCTTCTATCTGGTGTTTATATTTCAGTTGCTACTACCTCATTAATCAGTGGATTGCCTTTTATTATTGGTAGTGCTCTTTTTCTAAATTGTCTATAAATCTAGTTCCTGGAAATTGGGTATAAATAAATAAATAAAATAAGTATTTTTAGTCTTATCTGGAAAATGCTTGTGCAGAAATTGCTAACGAAAATTGTATCCCTTTCACAGTCAAAGTGACATCTCACAAAGCAGTCATATTTAATAAATAATTATGATGGCCCTATATTAAGGATTCTTTGCTGTAATTCAAATTATAATCCAACGTACATTCCCTATTAATTAGTTTTATATAACACACTTAAAAATTAATTTTACCAATTTAGGATATACCAGTATGATTGTTTATGCTACAGGTCTTAAATGTCTCAATGAATTTTTCTAGGAAAATGATTTCCCCTTCTTTTTAGTTTAATTGCCATATAGAAGATATTAACATATCACTGTGGCTTATCTCCAGTCACTCCCAGTGGCACCAGACAGTGGAGCATGCCCTACTTTTTCTACATGGTACATCCATATCTTTAAACCCTGGGTTATGCTTTTGCTCCATTGCTAACATTTTAACTCATATATCACAATGGGTTTTGTGTGTTTGTTTTTATACCTTTCAGGAACATTAACCTGGAAGAATTCATTCCTCCTTTTGCTTGAACCCCCTTTCCTGTCAGTATTTTGCAAGACTACATCTGGTCTTTGTTGTGATTCTCACTTAGGCTCTGCTGATCGTCACATTTTGCTCCTCATTATGAAGCTAACTCTCTGAGAGGAGGACATATGTATGCGCTGAAGTCAAAGTAGATAGACTTAGATTCAGAAACACTTGTTTTTGCTTGACTCTTACTCTCTTTCACCACTTTTCTGAAAATGGGTATATTTCAATTAGCAAAAAAATTGGGCTTTTCTACCAAAACCAAAGTGTAAACTTTTCCCCGTATGAAATGCTTTATAATCCCTGTTCTTATTCATTCCTCAATGTATTCAACATAAACACTATTTTTAGATCTTTGCAATACTTTGTTTATTATATTGTATGAAATAATATATTTACAAAGTGTATGTTTGTGTTGAATGTGAAAAATGAATATTTTACTTTAGATAATCTGTTGCTAAGGGAATTAATTATTTTAATCAATGGTTTGTTTCCTTATATGGTTCAGGACTGATTCATAAACCACTCTTTCTCCATGAAAATAGTTAAAATTCCTTGGAAAGGGATTTTTATGTAAATATACTGAGACAGAAAAAAAGAAAATAACAATTTAGTGTGTTCAGATAAGCATAATTAGATAAAATCTTTCAAACAATTGAAAATGTAAATTTTTGGTTATATAGTTCTCAAATATTATTAGAACTTTGTATAAGTGAGATAGAAATTTTTTTAAAAAGAATTGACTGTGTGTTTTATTAATACTATTTCAAATGTGTAAAGTTATGCTTCCATTTCACTCTTATAAATTTGTATTTCCTTTATCTACTTAGAAGACTTCATTACCAAAATGACTGTGCATTTTAGACTTTCACCACATAGCTGTTTCAGATGAACTTTAACAGGTGGCATTCACATCATGCATATTCAGGCTGCCCAGTGATGGCAAATGCAAAGAGTCAGGTCCAGACATATAAAAAATATTGTTTTCCTAGACACTTTTCCTGTAATAGGACACATCTCCACCTGGAACAAATCCACAGATACTTCAAAGTGTAATAAATCCCCTCCAAACTTATTAGCTCTTTCATTTCCTAGACTTACTTCTCCTGTGTTATGTCCTACTCAAATTATAACACTGCATGTTATAATTCTTAGTCAAAATTGTCTCTTCCTTCTGTCTCCTTCCCTACCTTCACACTCAGATTGATGGTAGATGATTCAGTTAACTCCTCTGTAATCTTTGCTCTGCCAGTCCACTTCTGCTACCCTATCTTTGTTCTTATTACCTTGACAGAGACATTCATTTTTAGTAGACATCTGGGTGATTTTATCTTCCTCCAGAAAGAATTCAAGTTTGTTTCTGGCATTCTTTTAGGGTAGGAGCACATAACCTTAATCCGGTTAGGAACGAGATATTTGTAGCTGATTTTGTCTATGTGAGGCTGATCTATTTCTAATTCATCTCTATTCCAGGGTGTGACTCTCTGAGCCTCTCATTATTGGAAACAGAACTCTAATTTCCCCCCCATTTTCCACACCTACTCTTAGCCTCTTCAGATTGTAGTTTGCTGAGCTTCTGATCCTGTCAGTTATTTCATTCAGCTCATCTAGCCTTTGAGCTAATGCTTAGAATCAGCAAATGGCTTAATATAGTAGAACCAGTAAATATCAGAATTATTTATGTTCACTTTCCTTCAGGACTGAGGCTGACCAAGTCCTACCTTTCTCACTCTCTAATATCTTCAAACTTAAAAGAAAAATTTTAATGTAAGTGCACATAACATAGAATTTGCCCTTTTAAAGTAAACAATACAGGGACAACTTAGCACATTCATAATAGTGTGCAACCACTCCTTCTACCTTGTTCCCAAACATATTCTAATCCCCACAGACAATCCTATCACCATAAAGCAATAACTTCCATTACTGCTCTCACCCTCTAGCTCCTGAAAACCATCACTTTTCTGTCTCTATCAATTTACCTATTCTGAGTATTTCATATGAATGGAATTGTATAATATGCAATCTTTTTGTCTGGCTTCTTTCACTTAATATGTTTCCAAGTTTCATTTATGTTGTACTATGTATTCGTACTTCATTTTTATGGCTGGATACTATTCCACTGTATATATAGATCCATTTTGTTGATCTAGTCATCTGTTGATAGACATTTGGGCTGTTTTGACCTTTTGGTTATTGATAATAGTGTTGCTTTGAACATACATGTCCAAGTATTTAAGTACCTGTTTTCAATTCTTCGGGGCATATACCTAGAAGTGGAATTGCTGGGTCACATGGTAATTCTATGTATAACTTTTTGAAGAATTACCAAACTGTTTTTTACAGTAGCTGAACAATTTACATCCTAACAGCAATGCATGAGGATTCAGATTTCTCTACATCCTTGCTAACAGTTGTTATATGCTATTTTGTTTTTATTGTTGTTGTTGTTTTTAATAGTAGCCATTCTAATGGGTGTGAAGTAATATCTCCCTCTGGTTTTGATTTGAATTTCTCTGATGACTAATTTTGCACTTCTTTTCATGTGATTCTTAGTCATTTGTGTATCTTATTTGGAGAAACAGCTATTCAAGTCTTTGACCTCTTTAAATTGGGCAGTTTGACTTTTTGTTGTTGTTGACTTGTAAAAGTCCTTTTATATTCTGGATATTCCACACTTCTAGGGTTGTGTGATTTGCAAATATATTCTCACATTCTGTAAGTCACTTTCATTTCTTAGCAGTGTCCTTTGATGAAAGTTTTAATTTAATTTTCATAAAGTTCAATTTACCTCTTGTTTTTCTCCTCTGGTCGTGTTTTTGGTGTCATATCTAAGAATCCACTGCCAAATTCAAGGTCATGAAGAAACAATCCTATGTATTCCTTTAAGAGGCTTAAGGTTTTAGTTCATATATTTAGATCGTTAGTTCATTTTGAGTTATTTTTTAAATATGGTGTAAGATAAGGTAGAGATTAAACTTTATTCTTTTATATGTAGATATCTAGTTCTTTCAACACAGTTTTTTTTAATAGTTTCATGGTGTATTAAATTTCACTTAGTTAACATGCAGTATAATATTAGTTTCAGCAGTAAAATTTAGTGATTCATAACGTACATCAGCACTGTTTTTGAAAAGACTGTTCTTTTCTGATTGAAAGACCTTGGCACTCTTGTCAAAAATTATTTAGATACAGATGCGTGGGTTTATTTCTGGACTCTAATTCTATTCCATTGGTCTATGTTTTTGGCCTATGACAGTACTACACTGTTTTGATTACTGTAGCTTTTTAGTAAGTGTTACTAATTGGAATATGAGTTCTTCAACTTTTTTTCCTTCTTTTTCTCTATTGTTTTGGCTCTTCAGGGCCTTCGTAATTCCATATGAATTTAATATGGATAATGGTATATCTGTAGATCACTTTGAGTAGTTTTACAATCCTAATAATATTGTCTTCTAATTCATGAATATGGGATGTGTTACTCTACATTTTGGTCTTTTTTATTAGTTTTTTTCAGAAATATAGTTTCCTCAAATACAGTTGTTTTAAATAAACTTTACTACTTTAGAGCAGGATTAGGGCCACAGTAAAACTGAGAGGAAAGTACAAGGAGTTCCCATATATGGCCTACCTCTCCTCCCCACCCTACCTTAAAATCCCCACTATTTAACACTGGGCACCAGAGTGGTACATTTGTTACAATGGATGAGTTTAAAATTTTTTTAATGTTTATTTATTTTTGAGACAGAGAGACAGAGCATGAGTGGGGGAGGGGCAGAGAGAGGGGGAGACACAGAATCTGAACCAGGCCCCAGGCTCTGACCTGTCAGCACAGTGCCGGATGTGGGGCTTGAACCCACAAACCATGAGATCATGACCTGAGACGAAGTCAGAAGCTTAACCGACTGAGCCACCTAGGTGCCCCTATAATGGATAAGTTTAAATTGTTAAATTATTACCACTTAATAGTGGTAGCTTACATTAAGGCCCACTCATGGTGTTGTACATTCTGTGGGTTTTAACAAATATATAATGCTATATATTCATGTTTATAGAATCATACAGAGTATTCTCAGCGCCTCTGTGCTCTGCCTCTTCATTCCTATTTCTCCCCAAATCCCTGGCAACTACTGATCTTTTTACCATCTCCATAGTTTTCTTCATTTTGCCTTTTCCAGAATGTCACATAGTTGGAATCATACAGTCTAAGCTTTTCAGACTAGCTTATTTCACTTAGTAATATGTGTTTAAGTTTCTTCCAAGTCTTTTCATGGTTTCATAGCTTATTTTAGGTATTTATTACTGAATAATTTATCACAATTGGTTTATCTATTCTCCTTTTAAAGGACATTTTGGTTGCTTACAGGTTTTAGCACTTATGATAAAGCTATGATAAATGCTTGCATGCAGGTTTTGGTGTGGACATAAGTTTTTAACTCCTTTGGGTAAATATCAAAGAGCTCAGTTGCTGCATCATACGGTAAAATAATGTTTAATTTTATAAGACACGGTCATAGTGACTCTACCATTTTGCATTTCCATCAGGAATGAATAAGATTTCCTGTTACTCCATATCCTCACCAGTGTTTGGTATTGTCAGTATTTTGGACGTTGGCCATTCTAACAGTTATATAGTAGTATCTTGTTTTAACTTCCAAATATATTGAGTCTGCTTATATTGAGTACTTGTTCATTCTTCCCATTAGATAATAAGCTGCTCAATAGAGCTTATATTACTATGGTAATATATAGTAAGCTTCATAATGTTAAAAATAAATAATACTTACTTTTTTAATATCATTTATATACTGTGTGTGTGTGTGTGTGTGTGTGTGTGTGTGTGGTGTTTGGCTTCAACAAAAAAACAAACTTTTGAAAAGAAAATGATACTAACTTATTTTGCCTTTCTAATCAACATGTTCTTAGTGTTAATATTAGTTTACCAAAGCAGAGCTACATATATGGCAATATGAAGTATGTGCTGTAATAACAGCCTGAATGAAATTGTAATATATTTGAAAAATATAAGAAGTAAACAGATGATCCTTAAAGATTTTATTGTCAGACGCCGATTATAACACTCTGTATTAGGGAGTAAACTGTGTTAAACCACTCCAGTGGTTTATTTAACTCCAGTTAAATAACTCCAGTTAAACCACTACAGTACCAGCTTTCTAAAATGAAGATGTTTCTAGACACATAGAAACTGTTGAGGGTGATAGATACATTTATTATCTTGATTGTAGTAATGGTCTTCTGGGTATGTACATATGTCAAAACTTACCAAATTGTGTGTTTTTTTTATTATTTTTTTATTTTTTAATGTTTTTTATTTATTTTTGAGAGACAGAGAGAGACAGCGCGAGCAGGGGAGGGTCAGAGAGAGAGGGAGACACAGAATCCGAAGACAGGCTCCAGGCTCTGAGCTGTCGGCACAGAGCCCGACGCGGGGCTCGAACCCACGAACCGTGAGATCATGACCTGAGCCGAAGCCGGACGCTTAACCGACTGAGC
>CM053559.1:12031045-12083644 GCA_028646485.1 Cryptoprocta ferox
CAAATTGTGTGTTTTTTAAAAAGCTCAGCTTAATACCTTAAAATTAAAATTAATACCTTAATTTTACCTCAAAAAGCTATGAATAAAAATAACTATATTTTATTTAATTAATTATTTATTTTTATTTTAGAAAGAGAGGGGGAGAACATTAGCAGGGGAAGAGGGATAGTGGGAGAGTGAGAATTTTAAGCAGACTTCACACTCAACACAGAGCCTGACATGGGGCTTCATATCACAACCATGAGATGATGACCTGAGCTGAAATCAAGAGACTGACACTAACTGACTGAGCCCCCCAGGCACCCCTAAACAATAATTTCTAAAAGTGACTTGGATTTATTCCACTCTAGCCATTTATTTCTTGTTCTTCTGTGATACCCTAATTGTCAAAAATATACTTTTCCAAAATGATAAACCAGAGATAAAATTAGAAGTTATTTTTTCAAATTAAATCAGCTATATAAGATGCATTCTAATTTTTAACTTTACCTTAATTTGATAATTTCTCCAATCAAGTTGAACTAGCTAGCCTACAAGGAGCCATGTTGAAATGAAGGTATTAAATATTAGAAATATGAATATGTGAGCAATCAGATTGGTTTTGAACCTATATCATTGAAACTGTATCATTGTGGTCTCCTACAGAAACCAGTTCATCTGTAAATGGACAGGTGCACCTGGAAATAATCATACAGACCAGTCCTGAATTTAGAGAATTAGTTGTGAATCATTTAATAAAATCCTTAAGTCTATAAAAAATTTACATTCAATTTAATATTTAAAGTTGGGAAACTAGATGCTTTGTCTCTAATATCAGAAACAAGATAAGGCTGTCTCCTTTCTCCACTCCTATTTAATATTGTGTTGAAAGTCTTACCATACAATAACACAAGAAAAGGAAAAAATGCATACAAAATGGGAAGGAAGACATAAACCTGTCTTTTCACAGATCTTTTTCATTGTCTATATAGAAAATTTCAAAGAATCAGCAAAAAGCCTTGTAGGATTAATAAGTTATTATAGCAAATTTTTATGATAATAGGCTAAGTTACAAAGACATTTACTTTCCTATATACCAATAATGAAATATTGGAGTTTAAAATTCAAAGCATAATACCATTTACATTAACACCACAAAAAGTAACATTAATAAGTACTGATCCTTATGAGGAAAACCATAAAACTCTGATGAAAGAAGTACAAGAAAATCAAAATAAAATGAGAGGTATTCCATGTCCTTGGATAGAAAGACTCCATACTGCTAAGATTTCACATTTTGCCACAGCATCCTGTTTAACATAATCACAGTCAAAATTCCAGTAAGTTATTTTTCTTTAAGTTTATTTATTTTGAAAGAGAGTGTGCACTTGCAAGTGAGGGAGGGACAGAGAAAGAGAAACAGAGAATTTCAAGCAGGCACCACACTCAGCACATAGCCCAACACAGGGCTCGATCCCATGAACCATGAGATCATGACCTGAGCCTAAATCAAGAGTGAAAGGCTTAACTGACTGGCCACCCAGGTGCCCCTCCAGTATGTTATTTTGATTCTGAAGTTTATATGGAAAGTCAAAAGACTTAGAACAGCCAACATGATACAGAAGAAGAAAAACGAAGTCAGAGGACAGACACTACCAAACTTCATGACTTAATATAAAGGTACCATAAGCAAGACAGTGTGGTATTGGTAAAAGAATATGAAACTGTATCAGTTGATCAGACAGCCCAGAAATAGGCTCATACAAATCTAGTCAATTGATCTTTGATACAGGGGCAATGGCATTTCAAAGGATAAAGGATAGTCTTTTTAACATATGGTGCTGGAGCAATTAGACATCCATATGCAATTAAAAAAGAAACTAGATGTAGACCTATACCTCTTACAATGATTAACTCAAAATGAATCATAGACCTAAATTAAAGTACGTAACTATCAAATTTCTAGAAGATAAGCTAGAAGAATATCTATTTGACGTTGGTTTTGGCAATGATTTTTTAAATGGAACCAAAAGTGCACTCCATGAAAGAAAAATGTGATAGGTTGGTCTTTTTAAAATTAAAACCTTCTGCTCTACAAAAGACACTCTTAAGAGAATGAAAATACAAGCCAAAGACAGAGAGAAAATATTTGCAAAACACCTATCTGATGAAGGACTTGTATCCAAAATATACAAATAAATCATAAAGTTCAATAACAAGAAAACAAACAACTAAATTACAAATGGATAGAAGATCTGAACAGATACCTAACCAACAAGATATACAGATGACAAACAAGCATATGAAAAGAGGCTCAACATCATTTGTCATTAGGAAATTGAAAATTATAACAGTGAGATACTACTATTAGACATAGTATACACTTATTAGACTGACTAAAATCCCAAAAACTGACAATGCTGACAAGAATACAGAGAAACAGGAATTGTCATTTATTGCTGGTGAAAATCCAAAATTATTAGTAGCCATTTTGAAAGATTGTTTGCCAATTTCTTAAAAATCTAAACATAGCCTTACTGTATGATCCCTGAAATCCTAGATACTTATTCAACTGAGTTGAAAACTTATGTCTACACAAAAAGTCACATATAAATATTTATAGTGGCTTTATTCATAGTTGCTAAAACTTAGTAGTAACCAAGGTGTCCTTCAATAGCTGAATGAATAGATAGAGGCTTATCCTTAGAATAGAATGTTACTCAGTGATAACAAATAAATGAGCTATCAAGACACACATACAAAGAAACGGAGGAACCTTAAATTCATATTGGTGCATGAAAGAAGCCTATCTCAAAAGGCCACATACTGTAAGATTTCAACCCTATGACACCCTCAAAAAGGCAAAACCATGGAGGCAGTAAAACAATCAGGGGTTACCACAAGGAGGGCAGAGGAAGGAGGGGTGCAGAGGTTTAGTAAAAGAGTGGGGTTTGTAGGGATATGAAACTATTTTCTATGATGCTGTAACAGTGGGTCTATAACATTACACATTTTTTAAAACTAGAACTATAGAACACAAAGGGAATTTTTATGTAAATTATGGATATGTTAACTAAAAATAAATGAATACTAAATAAAATAAAGGCAGATATAATTTTGCATTAGTACTAATTCGTAGTCATAGAATTTTGTTTTCAGTTATTTTGTGCATTTAATTAAGCCCCACTTTGTAATCTAATATTTGTGGCTTTCTCTCGTGTTTGTTGACCAATGTCCCACTAATCACTAATCTCATGCTCTATCTCAAGTTTTATTTTCCTCTGACACTCCGTAACTGTGAACATAGGGCAGCAATTTGGGCACCATTATTTGCTCTACATTATATGAAAGTGCTCTAGTTTTCCAATTATCTCTCCAACATATTCCCCGTGGTCTCTGCTTTGTCCCTGCCCACATAAATGGAGCCCTGCCCTTATCTCACACTCATTTTCTCTATCACAAAAGTCACTCTTGTGACTTTATTTGACAATTCTATGTAGTTGAATGCTCATCATTGTCTTATATTTAAATGTGTGACTTGGATATTTGAAGACTTGCTATAAAATTCTTCCTATGTGACTTTTCCCCTCAAAATTCAACATATTTAAAAGTAACGTTTAAAAATAATGAATTTATCATCATTTTCCAAAGTGATCACCTTCTAATTCCAGTGAAATTTGCCTTCATTGTTGTAAGACCTTGGGTTTGAATTGTTAAAGTAATTATTTCAAATTTCCTCTTTCCCCATCACTAAACTCCCATTGTTTTAGCTCTTTTATCCATTTCTTTCATCTGATTCCCATCATCACTACCAGGTTCTGACCACCTCATATCTGAGGCCATTGCTGAAGCCTGCTAATTGTCACTCTGCTCCTACTATTCATTCCTTCCAACCCAGCTGTCAAATTCTGGTGAAATGATTATCTGTTAATACCATTTTCACACATCAGTTTTGCTTGAGAAACACACAGTTCATTTGTCATAGACTGGCATTCATAGTCTTTTATAACTCCATACTTAGATACCTCTTCAGATTTAGCTCTCAGTATACAAATGTACCAGTCCCACCCACCAAAACACAACTATTGATTTGTTCACAGAACTTAACTATAGGACTTTAAGATACACATTCCCAATTAATATATTTTGTTCCCATTCTTACTTTCACCCAAATGTCAACATCCCACTCATATCTTACCTTTTCTCTGCTCGCTTTTCTCAATTTCTATAGCTTTTAAGATTTTACTCTTAAATTTTACTGAGTCATTTTTTTATGTCCTTTCCCCACAAGTTCTTTTTTGGAGTATCAGGGGTTTATTGTTCCCAGCCCAGATAATGGCTATAATTTATATACTGTGGTTCAATGTTTCCTATGTGGAATGGTAAACTTGCAGCCAGAGAAAGTTGATAAGGGAAAATACCATGAAAGAGTTTTCTCTTCTGAAGGAAAGGTGGCATATTTTGACATTTATTCAAAAAATGTTTATTGAGGTCTTATTCTTTGTAAGAACCAGGACTAGGTCTCAATTTACCAACAATGAAGAAAACACTTTGAAGTTTTTATCAATTAGTGTTCTAGGCATACTGCATTATGCCTTTTCAATTTCCTGGGGTCTATGCCTTTAAAAAAATATCAGGCATATGCTTTGTAAATATTTGCATGGTTGAGGGGGTGCGGATCCTAGTACCTCAAAACAGCAAGAACATTCATTAAGAAAGAAAAAAAACTACTTAAACTAGAGCCATATGTGTCCTTCCCTTTGTGGCCGTATTATGCCAAGGAGACAGGTCTTTAACTCTGCTTTATACATCAACACAAAGAAGTTTTTTCCAGGCAGACCACAGTCTATGCCAAATTGGCCACAGTGAAATCTAGAGAACAGGCCTTCCTATGTTATGAATTAATAAGCCATGAGGATAAAAGTCATCCAACTATCTCCATTTTCAGAGGACATAATGTCAATATTTCTTTCGGCTTCCTCTAACTCATTTGAAATAGGGTTGCGCTTTGTGGTGATTAATGAATTATAATTGTGATTAATGAATTATACTAAATAATTATTAAATATGTAAAAACCATACTCCATTGTTTCAGATCATCTGAAATTTCTCTGGATGTTTATATTTGAATCAACGAGAAACCAGTTATGCAATAGAGAGAACAGTACTTGTTTTCAGCAAGAGTTATAAAAAAAACAGACTCTAGGTTTTTGTTGACAATTAGAAATTAGTTCATTCTTAAATTTTTGTATCCATACCTGTACCCTAGTAATTTTATAAAGTTTGAAAAAATTTAGAATGAATTCCTTCTAAATGCTCTAAACTCATTCTAAAGTAAGGTTGATTGGCAAGCTTAATAATTACATGGGATGATTAAATGTCTGCAAAGATAGTAATACCAGCCTCTGCTAATAATCACTAGAACCACAGTTGTGCCAAATATAGCTACAGAAGTAGGGAGAAAGAGAAGGGGAAAAACACATCAAAGAATAGAGAGAACATATAGAAAATATATATCAACATGATAGACTTAAATCTATATGAGTAATTACAACAATGCAATGTTCTCTGTATCACAATTATCAGGAAGCATTTGTCAGATTAAATGTAATAGCAAGGCCAAATAGCAGTGTATGCTTGTAGGAAATATACTTAAAATATAAAGATGCAAACAGATTAAAAGTAAAAGGGTAGAAAAAGATATCCAATGCTAGCACTAACCAAAAGAATCTGGAATGGTTATATTAATATTAGGTAAAGTTGCTTTCAGAGCCAAAACATAAGTAACCACTTCTAAAGAAAGTGATCTCCCAATGGTAAAGAGCCTACAGTAAGATGACGTAGCAATTCTAAGTATTTGCCACCTAATAACAGATTGCCAGCCTACATGAATGAAAAACTTAATAGAACTATAAGAGAGTAAAGACATCCACAATTATAGTCAGAAATTGTAATATGACCCCTCCCAAAAATTAACAAGTAGAAATCAGTAAGGATATAAAAACTTAAATGCTGTCCACTAACTTAGCTTGGTATTTATATAAGACTTCAAATAACAGCAAAATACACATCTTTAACTTTTTTTTCCTAGTGCATAGGGAACATTTAGATTGAGGATCTTTTGGGTTATAAAACAAGTCTCAATAAATGTAAAAAGTTTCAAGTTTTACAAGATGCATCCTTTAAATACAATGGAACTAAATTAGAAATCAACAATTGATCTCTAAAAAACAGTCAAGTATTTGGAAATAAATAACACACAGCAATAACCACATATCAAAGAATAAATCATAAAAGTAATAAATATTTTAAACTAAATAAAAACAAAAACATAACATCAAAATTTATCTTTATTCTTAGATCTTTTCATACATATATATGGATTATCTGTGTCTACAAAATGCCTATTAGAACTAATTAGTGAGTTTAGCAAGGTTGTGGGATGTAAAAATAAGAATAATTGTAATTTTATATGGTAGCAGCAACATTTAGAAACTGAAAGTAAAAAAGGAATACCATTCATAATAGCATGAAAAATTATGACAAAATTTATGCAACAACTATATGCACAGTGAGGAAAAAAAAGTCCTAAATAATTAGAAAGATGTATCAAATTCACAAATCAGACGGCTGAAGATTTTTAAGATGCGAATTCTATCCAAATTGGTTCCATATAATACCAATTAAAATCTTATTAGGCTTTTTTATAGAAATTGACATACAAATTCTAAAATTCATAATGGAATTCAAATAATCCAGCATAGGCAATGTAAGTTTGAATAGGAAGAACTAAATTTGAGAATTAATACTGCCAGATTTCAATGCTTACTATAAGGGGACAATAATCAAGAAAATATGTCGTAAAGATAGAAAAATACATTAGTGGAACAGAATACAGGATCCAGAAATAGCTGTACACCTGTATGGACAACAGGTGTTTAAGAAAGAAGACCATGTTTTCTTCACTGACAAGACTTTATTTTCTCTAATGAATTGCTTTTGCTTTAAGAAAAATACAGTCTTTATGGTATATGATGCTGCATCAATTGGTTATCCAAATACAAAAGAAAAATGAACTTTGATCCATAGCTTGTACGATAAACAGAAACAATTTAAAACATTTCATAAACGTAGTATAAAACCTAAACCTATAAAACTTGTAGAACATAGGAGAAAACATTTGTTTCCATGGGTTAGACAAAGATTTTTAAGTAAGATTTTTCTAAATACAATACCAAAAGCACAGCACATAAAAATGTTAAGCTGGACTTCTAGGTTTCAAGAGACACTATTAACAGAATATAAAGACAAGCCAGAGACTGGGATAAAATAAATTCAAATCACATTTTGATAAAGGACTCGTGTCAAGATGTATAATGAACTCTCAAAACTCAATAAAAAACAAAACAGGAACAGCTATACTAAAATAAAACAACTCAGTAGAAAGATGGGCAAAAGATTTGAATAGACAACTCACCAAAGAAGTTACACAGGTGGAAAATAAGCATAGGGAACCATATTCGACATTAATATTCATTAGGAAATGTGAAATAAGACATTTCTGTAGTTCTTTTAAAGGGCTACAGTTAAAAAGACTGACTATACTAACTATTGCAAAAGATAAGAACTCATACTCTTGTACACTGCTGGTAGAATTTTAACTTAGTACACTTTGGAAAGCGGTTTGGTGGTACTTAAAAAGTGAAATTCACACTTACCATATGATCCATCTATTCTCCCCCTAAATATTTTCTGAAGAGAAATTAAAGATGTGTACATGAATGTTCACAAGAATATTCACAGCAGCTTTATTAGTTATAGTAAAAAACCACAAAGTACTCAATGTCTGTCAACAGATGAATGGATAAACAAATTGTAGAATATCCACACAATGGATTTTGTTCAACAAAGGTGGATAAACTTGATGCATACAAGTTGGATGACTCAAAAATGCAGAATGGAAAAAGCCAAAATGAAAAAGAGTATAGTTCCTACTTTATTATTCCATTCAAAGAACATTTAAAAAAATGTTTAAAAATATGTTGATCCACATTGCACTTTGAATGAATCATTTGTCTATGCATGATTTTGCAATGACATGCATTCATTATTGGAAAATATCTGTCACAGGATTACATTGGCAAGCTGATGATGGCCTATATAAATTTTCTAAGATGATACTTTTCATTCGGAAGCTAAAATTATTGTTGAAGTGGCTGGCTCACTTAGTTCTGTTTCTTGAAAATGTTCTAAGTACCCGAAAAACTATAATTATAATTTGTCCATTGTTCTTTTATATCAAAAGGTTTCCATGAAAAAAGTGGTAGTTATGCTCACAAATCAATCACAAAAGTGATTTATCTTGAGACATCCCTTATATTCCATTATACTACAGCAGTGTTTTGTGAGCATTCGCGTCTTATCACACAGAGTATTATAAAGATATGCACTCTAATATCGAGATTTAATAAAATTAACATTTTTAACTACTTCAGCAAGAACATTTTTCAGTGTAACTTTTCTCTTGTTGTTGTTATGTTTTTGCACTGCAGGTATATAGTGCTGAAGAATACAAATGTTTCCTACCTAGTACAATTTGCTGCCAGAAGTTTTACCCACCATTGCTTTTGCACACAGTGAAAAAGACAAATAATGTCTTAGAGCTATTGTGACATAGTTCTGACTTTTCAGCCCCTGAAAAGGTCTTTAGGAACCACAGGATTTTGCAGACCACATTTTGAAAAATGTTGGAAATGATTTCATAACTAAAGATAGAAAAAATAATTGAGGTCCTCTAAAGTCCTTTTTTTTTTTTTTACAAGAAACAAACAAAAGCAACAATTAAAAAACCTCTGGAAGAAAAAAGAAAACTAAAGAAGTAAATTATGTTTTAATATGAAGCAAACTAAAATGCGGCAAGATGTTAAACAGTTGAGACAGTGTCTCAAACGAGAATGCCAGTAAAGTTTTTCTTGCATAGTCCAGAGTTTCTGACTTTGGAACATATGCCAAAGAAATATAATTCTTATATATATTTTTAGCCCGGAGTGGATAATATTTATATAATTGTATATTTCAAATCTTGTTTATTTATTTCTAACCTTTAGAATAGACAAATCATGTAGTACTTGGTTGGATTGCAAACTACACTCATGTATTAATATTGTGTGAGAGAAGAGCTCACCAAGGACAGGATGTATCAGTGGAAGTCCATTGGCAGCAAAGGTGGAGGAGAGAACAAGGCTGCTAAAAAATTAAGAGGCAAGAGATACCACTGATCAACGAACACAGATTTAAATAAATTACTTAAACATACAGTTGTAATGCCAGATAGCCTACAAATGGTGGCATTTAAAGCAGAAGACTCTGGAGGAGTTTGATGGCATGAATAAGTTAAATCTTCAGCTTTCAGGGCAAGTTGATCAATAATTAACTGTTGAAACTGATAAATAAATATTAGTGGGGAATGGTCATGAAAATAACCTCTAATAGATTTAAAACTACACACAATAGAATTCTGTTTCTAGGAAATTGGACTGAAGTAAGGAGGAAGAATAATGCTTTTCTTTGTTTTAATGGTTATTTTCTTTGTTTTGAGAGAGAGAGAGAGAGAAAGAGAGAACCCCAAGCAGGTTCCATATTGTCAGTGCAGAGCAGATGTAGGGCTTGGTCCCACAAACTGTGAGATCATGACCTGAGCTGAAATCAAGGGTCGGATGCTTAACCGACTGAGCCACCCAGGTGCCCCAGGAAAATGCTTTTCAATATCATGTCATGTGTAATGTTTTCTTCAAATAAGAGCACTGATTAAATAAGTAATTATATAAATTATATATATATATATATATATAAATTCTTTATATTTAAAATATATGTATGTAGTATAGAAATATAATTACAAAGATACATGATTAATTAAAATAAATAAGTAAATAAATATTTTACCTGTGGTTTCACTCCTGTGCATTGTTCATCTCTCATAATGAAACCTGAAGGTTTCATCTCCTCGAGTTTATAGGCTTTGTTTATCTTTTTTTCCTAAGGCATAGTACAGTATCTAACATATGGTAGGTGCTCAGTACATACTAAGTAAATGTATAGCTGCCATGATATTGTTGTAATCGCAAGGAATATGGTGACATCCTTTAAATAATTTAATCTGCTACAACTTAACTTTTCCTCACCGATCATTCTAGGTAATTCTAGTGTAAAATAAGAGTACAGTCTGCTGGTAAGTGTCCTTTTTCAAGAATTAGAAGGGAGGAAAGTAATGTTTTTTGAGTGCCTCCCATTATCCTCATGTATCATTTTATTTAATCTTTACCACAACCATATGTATGAATTATGATAGCAAGACAAATTGCAGTTCTCTAGCCTCCCCTGCTTGACCAGTGCTGGCCAGATGGAAGAGCCTCAATAAATAGTCATTGAAGAAATTCATTGAAAGTTAAAATTATGTTAGTGAGAAATAGAGGAAACAAAGCATCAGAAACTTTAAGCAACTTTTTTAGTTATACTGGAACTAGTAGATGGTTTGAAATGTTCATGGCTAAGCATAGAACCTGCGATTCACGTTATGTCCTAGTCTGGCACTGTAAACAGACTGCCAGCTCTGTGTGATAGTTCAGTATTGTGGGTTTTGCTTTGTAAATTATCTAGTTTTATTTACTTTCAAGGAAAAGACTTTGTGTCTGATCCTTAAATAATCATTTAGAACAAGAATGACAATGTCGGTTCCATCAGCAATTAACAGGCTAATTCTTCATAGCTACTTTCCTAGACTACACTACAGCTTTATGAGTGGAAAGCTATTGGCATTGAGTACCTGATTTTCCCATAAAGAAACTTCCAGGAAATTGAGGTACAAGTGACAATAGCTATTATATTTAACATTCTTATAGTGTCCATGAATCTGACTGCTGAAATTTTATCATGTAGCATGTTAAGGAATGAGATTAAATTAAGCCTTGATTTAGCATTGATTTAGAAGCTTTACCAAGCAACTTGGTTCAGTCATGATGTCCTAATCCAGGCATATTCCATTTTCTGTTAAATATGTCCATGCGTTTTTTTTTTTTAAGTGAAACACATAAAAACCAAGAGAAAAACCACACCTAAACTATGGATGCTGGCCAAAATGCAGCTTTTGATTTGGCATTCTCTGTATCTAGAGTGTGTGCTATACTCGGTAACCAGACTAATAATAAATGTCACATAAATCTCTAAAAATAGACCACTGCCAGTTTTGATATGGTCTACAAATAGTTGGAAAAACAATATTAGTCCCTCTTTCAAGGATGTTCTCTTTTTTGTTAGCTTGTTTTAATATTCCAAGATAATGTTAGGTGATAGAAATAAATTGCATTGGCTCAGTTCTGAAAAGCACTTCAAACCCAATAAGTGGCTGCTGATTTCACACTGTTCTGTCTAGCTTCTCTCCGACTTACACTTTATGAGTTGTATTTAGATCAGTCCAGTATTTAGAAACTCAAACCAAAAGCATGTGGGGATTTTCTGGTTTGAAGTGTGTATGGATCAGAAATAACCAAGAGAAGAAAGAAAAAGTCAGCTTTTAAAGTAGGTTAAGTTTCTGATCCCACTCAAGACTAATGGATCATTAAGTCTTTTAGATATTTCAATAATTACCACCAAATACAATGTTAAAGGTATTTAAATTTTTTTAATGTTTATTTATTTTTGAGAGAGAGAGACAAAGACAGACTATGAGCAGGGGAGAGACAGAGAGAGAGGGAGACGCAGAATCTGAAGCAGGCTCCAGGCTCCAGGCTCCAAGCTGCCAGCACAGAACCTGATGCGGGACTGGAACCCAGGGAGTCCTGAGACCAAGACCTGAGCCGAAAGTCGTACGCTAAACCAACTGAGCCACCCAGGTGCCCTGAAAGTGCACTTGGGAAAATTTTGGTTTTTTTTTTTTTACTTTTCAACTTATATTTAAAAATATTCCTATTGGGGCACCTGGGCAGATCAGTTGGTCGGGCGTCTGACTTGGGCTCAGGTCATGATCTCACCGTCTGTGGGTTCGAGCCCCGCGTCGGGCTCTGTGCTGACAGCTCAGAGCCTGGAGCCTGCTTCTGATTCTGTGTCTCCCTCTCTCTCTGCTCCTCCCCCATTCATGCTCTGTCTCTGTCTCTCAAAAATAAATAAAAATTTTTAAAAAATTTAAAAACTCCTATTGTTTGAATCATACTTCACTATTTCAATGTTCACATCCACTTCAGCTGTTCAGTAAAGTACAATCTGCCTCCTTTTTGTTGCCCATTTTATATTTTTGCTAAGGCACAGAACCTACAATAGGCCAAGGATGGGCTCACGTGATTGTCATTAACAGAAGTGCACGCTTCTCAAAGTTAGATCCTTTGTCACCTTTAATGCAAAGTGATGGTAAAAAAATAAAAAGTTGTGTTAACCTTCAGCATAATTATCTTTGACTTTGGTTACTTTTTAAATTATAAATACGACCTTGAATAATTTAGGTATTTTTTCTGATAACCAATTCCCTCATTTGTAAAATGGGATAATATGTGTCTCATAAGATAAAGATTAACTAAAATAATACAGTATTAGTCAAACTTTAGTCATATGACTATCAGTTTTGAAAAATTTTTATTAGACTAATTATTAAATGTCATTAATGTCACTTAAAATTAATATGATGTTTATATTATAAACATAAATGCTTTAATATTTTCTATAGTTAGTAATTTAAAAAATAAGAAAAATAAATATCATTAAATATTTAACATTTAATAAAAATAAGGACTTAAATGCAAATAGTAAAAATTTAATTATTTATAAAATGCATGACTCAGAAAATTTCCTTAAGGAATAAAGGAAAACTGTTAAAAATCAGTAGGCAATGAACTCAGCATTGGACTCAATATTACTTTCTTTAAGATGAATATGAGGTTCTCCATCTGTAAGACATTTCAGTATTTTTTCATTCTTTCATATCATGTAGCATAGGAATACCAAATTAGGGGCACCGGGGTGGTTCAGTTCAGTCTGTTAAGCGTCTGACTCTTGGTTTCTGCTCAGGTTATGACCTCACAGTTAATGAGATCCTGAGTCAGCTCTGTACTGATAGCCAGAACCTGGTTAGGATTCTCCCTCTCCCTTTCTCTCTGCCTGTCCTCTGCTTGCATGCCTGCTCTCTTTCTCAGTCAAAATATATAAACAAACTTTAAAAGGGATACCAAAGAATATGTATATGTAGCAGGCATATATATTGTATCATTACTCAGATTGTCATTTAAAGTTTTAATAGAGATGGGCAGACTTGCTGTCTTTTTTTTATGAAAGTTTTTTAAATTTTTTTAAATGTTATATTTAAAAATATATTGCTACTTGTGACTGGACCTCTGTCCCTCAATCGAGTCCCTCTGCGTAGAACACACCAGAAATTTGTCATCGCCACCTCCACCAAAATTGATATCAGCAATGTGAAAATCCCCAAACACCTCACTGATGCTTACTTTAAGAAGAAGAAGCTGCGTAAACCCAGACACCAGGAAGGGGAGATCTTCGACACCGAGAAAGAGAAATATGAGATCACAGAGCAGCGCAAGGTTGATCAGAAAGCTGTGGACTCGCAGATTCTGCCAAAAATCAAAGCTGTCCCTCAGCTTCAGGGCTACCTCCGCTCTGTGTTTTCTCTCACGAATGGAGTTTACCCTCACAAACTGGTGTTCTAAATGTCTTACAAAGAACCCGATTAAATAATGGATCCATCTCAAAATAAATAAATAAATAAATAAATAAATGTTATATTTATTTTTGAGAGAGAGACAGCATGAGCAGGGGAGGGTCAGAGGGAGAGGGAGACACAGAATCCGAAGATAGGCTCCAGGCTCTGAGCTGTCATCACAGAGCCCCATGTGGGGCTCGAACTCACGAACCGCGAGGTCATGACCTGAGCCAAAGTTGGATGCTTAACCAACTAAGCCACCCAGGCACCCCCAGCCTTACTGTCAATGTAGGTGAGGTGCAATGTTTATTATTTTACCTCAAGATATGTTTAACTGTAAGAAAGACACCACCTATCTATGTATTTGAATACTCTCAGAAACTTTCAGTGTTTTAGAGGTAAAGTATTAAGTACCTGAATTGGCAAATATACTTTTTGAGAAAGATGACATCCTAGAAAATTCAAAAATTTTTTCCAAGGGATATTACAAACAAATTTAAGAAAAAAATACTTAAATAGACTGATAGTTTAAACAAAGCTGTCAAATATTTCTTATCTTAAAAGAATATCGAAAAAGGTAGACTGAGGACAGAAAAAGACTAGTACAAATCATGTATTAATGAATTTTATCATTCTTTGTTGAAGTGAAATTAACATATAGTACCATATTACTTTCTGGTATATAATGATTTAACAATTCTATATATTACTCAGAGCTAATCAAGGTAAGTGTACTCATCACCTCTATGTATTTTACCCATCCTGCTTCCCACCCCCCCAGCAACCACTAGCTTTGTCTCATTTTTTGTTCATTTTTGTTTTTCAAATTTTACATATGAGTGAAACCATTTGGTATTTGTCTTTCTCTGTCTTTTTTTTTTTAATATTTATTTAGTTTTGAGAGAGAGCATGAGAGAGTGCACAAGTGGGGGAGGGGCAGAGAGAGAGGGGGTACAGAGGATCCGAAGCAGGCTCTGTGCTGACAGCAGCAAGCCTGATGTGGGGCTTGAACCATGAACTGTGAGATCATGAACTAGGCTGAAGCTAGACGCTCAACTGACTAGGCCAGCCAGGCACCCCTGTCTGACTTATTTCACTCAGCATTATACCCAAGAGGTTCAACCATGTTATTGCAAATTGCAAGATATCATACTTTTTTAATGGATGAGTAACATTCCATTGTGTATATACATCACATCATCCTTATCCTTTCTTCTGTTGATGGACCTTGCATTACTTCCATATCTTGGCTATTGTAAATAATGCTGCAATAAACATAGAAGTGCAAGTATCTTTTTGAATTAGCGCTTCTTCTTTCTTTGGGTTAATACCCAGGAGTGGAATGACTTAATCATATAGCACTTTTTAATTTTTAATTAAAACTTTTTTTTGAGGAACTCCTATACTATATCCATAGTAGTTGTACCAGGTGCATTCCCATCAACAGCGGGTTCCCTTTTCTCCATATCTTTGCCAATACTTGTTATTTAATGTCTCTTAGATTCTAGCTATTCTGACAGGTATGAGGTGAAATCTCATTGTGGTTTTGATTTGCATTTCCCTGATTATGAGTAATGTTGAGCATCTTTTCATTTGTCGGCTGGTCATTTGTATGTCTTCTTTGGAAAAATGTCTATTTGGGTCCTCTGCCCATTTTAAGTTAGATTATTATTTTGGGGGGTATTGAGTGGTTTATGTTTTTTATGTATTTTGGATATTAACCCTTATTGGATATATCATTGCAAATATCTTCTCCCATTCGGTACATTGCCTTATTTTGTTGATGATTTTCTTCCCTGTGCAAAAGCAGTTTAATTTTGCTTTTGTTTCCCTTGCCTGAGGAGGAATATTTAGAAAAATGTTTCTACAGCTGATGTCAAAGAAAGTACTGCCTATGTTTTCTTTTAGGAATTTTATGGTTCAGGTCTCACATTTAGGTCTTTAATCCATTTTGAGTTTCTCTTTGATTATGGTATAAGAAAATGGTCCAGTTTCATTCTTTTGCATGTAGTTATCCAGATTTCCCAACACCATGTGTTGAAGAGACTATCTTTTTCCCATTGTATAGTCTTGCCTCTTTTGTCATAGATTAATTAACAATGTAATCGTAGGTTTATTTCTGGAGTCTATTCTGTTTCATTGATCTGTGTGTCTATTTTTGTGCCAGTAACATACTGTTTTGATTACTACAGCTTTGTAGTATATCTTGAAATCTGGGATTGAGATGGCTCCAACTTTGTTCTTTTTTTGTTTTCGAGATTGCTTTGACTATTTGGGGACTTTGTGGTTCCATACAAATTATAGGAATAGTTATTCTCGTTCTGTGAAAAATGTGCTGTTGGTATTTTGACAGAGACTGCATTAAATCTGTAGATTGCTTTGTATAATATAGACATTTTAACAATATTCTATTTTTCCAATCCATGAGCATGGAATATATTTCCATTTATTTGTGTTATATTCCATTTCTTTTTCAGTGTTTTATAGTCTTTGAGGTATACCTCCTTAGTTAAATTTTTTCCTAGGTATTTTATTATTTTTGGTGCACTATAAATGGGAAGGCTTTCTTAATTTCTCTTTCTGCTACTTCATTATTAGTATATAGAAATGCTTCTGATTTCTATGTTTTAATTTTGTATCCTGAAAGTTTGCTGAATTCATTTATCAGTTCTATTAGTTTTTTAGTGGAGTATTTAGGGTTATTAATGTATTAATGGATTTTAAAAAAGAAAAAAGTTCAGCATTGCTGTGTACCTGTAGGAGATTCTTCTGCAGTTGGAACTAGTGTGGAACTAGAACTTACCAGCTATGCTACCTTTGCTGTTGGGCTGAGAGGCCTCTACCCTAATGTAGGAATGATCTAGGCTCCTAATCCACTGCCCGCCATGAATGCACACAGTAGGACATTGCACAGTTTAGAGATTAGAATGGATGCCTAAAATTATGTCATAGTATGATAATAAGATCTATGAAGTTAGAAAATCCCGTGAAATGGTGTATTTCAAACATTTTCTCCCTCTCTCTCTCTCTCTCTCTCAATCTGTCATGAATGAAAAGCTGATATGCTAAGCCCTTTAGTTGAAATCAGACATCTACCTGGCCAGTGTCAGGAGAAGAATCAACAAGACTTGAAGATTGCTGTGATGGGAGAGTAGGAGGGGTCATGCTGTATCTGAACTCTATAGAAATATCTATACTCTAAAAAGTTGCAACCTTCACCGAGGTAAGGATATAGGAAAGATTCACAGCTTTAATGATGCTGATAAGAGGAAGAGGGCAGTAATACACAATGATGAGCTCAATATTGACATGTCACATTCTAAATATGTATATACTATTCAAGTGAGACATCCGAGCTTCAGTTTGTATTCAAAGAAGACAGGTCTAAGGAGGGCATACTAGAATATTCATGAAGAGTGAGAGGGATCCAAGGATACCAACAAATCATGAAAAGAATTTAAGGAAGAAGCAAAAATAAGCTTAAAAGTGCTGTGGTGCATTTGATATACTAATTAGAAAAATCACAAGGAATAAAATGAAGCAGGTGGAGGCATGCAGCAAGGTTGTGGCTGAGATAACCTTGAGCTAGTTCATTTTTATACTTAAATTCAGGTAAGGTGCATGTGGGAATTTGTACTTATCTTTGTTCCAAAAGCAGTGAAAGAGAATGTAAAAGTTTAAGGCAAAAAATGATTGGTATCATTACCATACTAAAACTATTTTTCTGATTGTCGTGTCGGCAGTGGATTCAGAACGTGCTGGAGAGAAAGCATCCCGGATAGACAGAAGGTAATTGTCACGGTGCAGGACAGATATAAAGGAGGTTTCATGGATGGAAACAGCGGCAAAGGAAAGGAGTCAGAGTTGGAGGTACGGTTTTCGATTTTTTAATTGAAATTTAAATTTAAACAAAAATCAGATTTCAACCAGTAATATATGTGTGTCAGTGAGTGGTATTTTTGTAACTGTAACAAAGTTTCATGAAATTATACTTAATTATATACCTGGTAAAAAATGTTGACATTTGAAAATATTTTAATTATCTTTCTTCCTACTTTATTTTAAAAATTCTATTTGTGACCCACTATCTGATTTCAGAACTCACAAGTAGGTTATGATACTACAGTGGTTTAATAGTAGAACCTGCAGGAATTGATGTTAAACTGCAGATGGGAAGTAAAAAATAGAAGTATCAAGGCTGACTCCAGCTACAGGCTGGGAAATTTGATAGAAACTACTGAATATTCCCTGGAAACCCAATGTGGCATTTCTGACATTCAGCATGTTGTATAATGAACCTATGGATTAGTGTATCTGTTATAAATACAAACAAATGTGGTGAGAACATGTTTGTGCAAGTACTTGTAAGAGTAGGTAGTTTCCTTCCTCTGCAGGTACATTTCTAGGAGATAAATGCATAATAGACCATAAAGTCAGTGGATTTTTAAATGTTTAAAGAATCTGCCTGATAGCTTTCCATCACGATTTGTACCATTTTCCATTCCCATCAGTAGTTAATGGGGGTCTCATTTCTTCTAAATCCCCACACTCAGTATCACCAGCTTTTTTAACATTATCCATACGAATAGATGTGTAGTTGTTTTTTAATCTTCATTTCCCTAGTAACTAATGACATTGATTATTTAGTTGCTGATTTGCCATCTGAATAATCTTTGGTGAAGTGTCTATTCAAATCTCTTTTTAAAGTAGGTTGCTTTTGAGTTTTCAATTAATTGTTGATCCTGGATCCAAGTCTTTTATTAAATATAAGATTTGTAAAAATTTTTTCTCAATCTGTGGTCCTCTTTTCATTTTCTTAACACTAACTTTTTAGGAGTAGAAATTTTATTTTGTTTATTTTAAATGTTTATTTATTTTTGAGAGAGAGAGAGCGACAGAGCACAAGCAGAGGAGGGACAGAGAGAGAGGGAGACACAGAATTCGAAACAAGCCCCAGGCTCTGAGCTGTCAGCACAGAGCCTGATGTGGGCTCTAAGTCACAAATATCAGAGATCATGACCTGAGCTGAAGTCAAACACTCAAACAGTGGAGCCACCCAAACTCTCAAGGAGTAGAAATTTTAAATTTCAGTGTAGTTCTGGGAGGGTGGGGAAGGTGCAGAAAGTGTGTGGCTTTGGATATATTTGTGTGAGGTGTCTTGTCTTTTATTCTGAAAAATCCCTATGACTTAGGAGGGTTTTTACCCCCCCCCCATGAATGAAAAAAAGCAGCAGTCAGATCATGAGGCAACCAATTCTTTCTTCTGAAGAGATAGTTATTATTCCAGCAGTGGCAGTAAAAGGGAGCAGGTATCTTTCGAATAATTCTGATTTCAACTGCGACACAAGGATTCTTTACTAGGTTAAAGCAACAACATCACAGTGATTCACTATAGTTCAAACAAATTCTGGTAAGTGTGGTGGGGTCATCTAGATCTAAGGGCAGAGTTGTACATTCGAATTACATCAGCAAGCTGACACTGTCCTCTTCTAACAAGAATCCCCTCCCCAGAAGAAGATTCCTGAACTTCCTGGAGAAGGAAGACATGGGGAAACCATGCAGAAGCATGTGTAATCCACTGTTTTTTCTAGTGCCATAGTAGACCTTTATTTACTGTACCCCAAACTAAGGATTCAGATATCCCCAGTAGATATTTAATTTTTTTAACATTTATTTAGTTTTGAGAGACAGAGAGAGACAGATTATGAGCAGGGGAGGGGCAGAGAGAGAGAGAGAGGGACACACAGAATCGGAAGCAGGTTTCAGGCTCTGAGGTGCCAGCACAGAGCCCGATGCGGGGCTCGAACCCACAAACTGTGAGATCATGACCTGAGCTGAAGTCTTACGCTCAACAGACTGAGCCACCCAGGCGCCCCTACCCATTAGATATTTAAAATACATAATAGCATGTTCCTTATATAAAGCATAGAGTAAGTTTAATCCCCTTCCACTAAGAAAAAGTCTGAAGTAAAAGTCAACTATGATTCAAAAGTATTGATATCTGTTTATTTGGGGAGGTAATGATTGAAATGAAAATTAAATACAATGGAAAATGTATCTGTTTGGATTTGGATCATGACTTGACTCCTAAATATCTTTAGTTTTTTCCATTGACATCACCAGTAGCCTGGTCCCAGTGGATACTAGCTCTTCTTAATTACATTTGGTGCTTTTGTGAGGATAATAAAAATTTACAGGTGCCTCCTGAGATATGCCTGTCAAAATGAGGCATTATCTAACTAGAGAATTGCTCTTCTTACTCATTAAATAATCTATTAACTTTTAAATAATCTATTAACTTTTGTTTAAAAGTTAAAAGACAAGAAGAAATTAAAACATCTTACACCAATACACTCAATAAAGCTTATTCAAACAGAGTAAAATAGGTGATAAAAATTAAGCAAGGAAAACATAGGCAGAAATCAATGTGGATCCAGCAGTGAGTTTTGTATGCTACCACTTGAGTCCTATACACTTGCTAGATTTATGCCATAAATTTGGCACTAAGCTGCATATTAAACCATCTGAAGTGGGAAACATGATTAGTTAGGTGATTCATGGCATCCATAAAATTAAATAGCACCAGTGCTGTTCAGGAGAAACACATTACTCTTGGTACTGAAACTAGGGGAGAAATTCCTAACCACACGTCCTCGAGAATGATAAGACCTGGATTTATGTCTACGATGAATTGCTTCAACTCTGCTTCATAAAAGAAGGTTCACAGGCCCTTTCATCAGCAGGCAGCAGTTCCTATGATGGATATTTAAGTAAAGGACTTTGTCTGATCTGGTGTTATTAGAAACACACTTTTGTCAATAGTGGAGAACATGAAGTAATCTTGCCCTTTTACTTATTTTCAAGCATAAACAAGTCTTTCATAGTGATTTTTCTCTCAGATTATGGGCGGTAATCACTATTATCAAAGATAAGTGTCTGTTTTTTCCCTAAAAGAGAAACAGCCCTACAGAGACCCTAATTTAGATAACAATCACCAAACCACGTACTATGTGATACATGTTCTATAAGATATTCACAAGTGTGAGAAACACAGGAATTCTGCAGTAAATTATAATTGAGAAATTGCAAGTCAAGCAAATTAAAATAAATTTATTTGCTGCTGGACTTGTCAGAACCTTTAAAATATTTTATTACATACAAGATTAATCCCTAAGTGGTGTATGCATTATTTTGTATTTCCCAAACGAAATTCTTCTCTTCACAGAGAACCTCATGAGCTATTTCAAGAAATACTCTTGAGATCTTCCACATTCTTTTATTCTGCACTGTGCATTTGGATTAATTCCAACGTTGACTCAAAATCAATCCTATAAAGAGAGAGTTACATCCATTCTGACACTGATTTGTGTACAGCACTTTGAGTTCCTCTTTTGGCACTGACTACTGTTAAAATAACAATGAGATGTATTAGCTTGATGGGTTTTTTAAGAAATAACTTCTGAAATACTATTTGTTTTTTATGCTCTGAACTCTACTGTATGCCATAAATTTCTTTAAAGATCATGTTCTACCTGATCTTTGCCTTCTAAGTCGTGGAAAGGACTTTGGCCAAAAGTAATAAAATCCGATCTAAGAAAATAGAGAGATTGATTTAAGTTTCATATGGTGCCATTTTCTAATGAAAAGTATTAATACAAAGGATTCAAAGACTCTTAGAGACAATATTAAAATTTTGGCAACAAATAGCTGTATTCTTTAAAAAGTTGCCTTCAAAATATGTAAGAATAAAAATAATGAACTTTGTGTTATGACTGTAATATTCTCCACAAATTATGCAGCCATTTAGATCTGAAAAAGATAATGAAAAGTAAAAATAAGCCTGCATATACCAAGGGCTAGACAGCATGCAGAGAAATTGGAACTCTCATACTGGTGGGGATGCTAAATTAGTGCATGCACTTTGAAAAACAGTTTGGCAGTTTCTTAAAATATATGTTTTCTGTATATGGTATCTTAAAATTGGAATAGGCTAGACTATTTCACTTCTTCTATAATAAGATTATACATAGTAATGTGAAAAGTATATTTTATGTTTTCTGTAATTGAACAACAAAAAATTTAGTAATGCAAAGAAAATCAATATAACAAAAATGGTTTTCAAATTAAACTGAGTATTGTTTATGCATACAAACATGGTGTAAGAGTCTATATATGGAAATCAACAAACATGGTTGAAGAGTCTATATATGGAAATCATCCTTACTTTTGGCTTGCAGCTATTCTATTCTTGTCAGCACTTCTTTCTAGTCATAGACAATTCTCCTTATTTTGAGCTTTCAACTCCAGATTTAGATATCCAACTGCTGGACCCATCTCCACGTATGCCTACCGACATCTCATAACATGTTTAAAGCAAAATCCCTCTTTTTGTTTGTTGTAGTAAATAACAACTCTTCTTTCATTGGCTTAAAACACACTTTTGAAACTGTGCGTGTTTCCTCATCCAATCTCTTAGTAAGCCTTGTCAGATTTACCATCAAAATGTATCCAGAATCTTTTCATTTCTCGCCACATCCCCTGAAACCACCCTTGTCAAAGTCATCGACATGTGGCACCTGGACTGTGTCAATCACTTCTGTACAAGCCTCTACTTGTACCCTCCCCCTTCTAAAATCTATTCTTCACAAGGAAATCAGGCTGATGGTTTTAATCCCTATCTCCGTCTATATGATGCTTCTGTTCCAAACCCTCCAGTGCATTTTTGCCAACAACATTAGATCACCATTAGCCTCAAATAATAATAATAACTGAAACACAAAACACATTATAAGTTTAAATTTTGCTTACATGATGTTCTAATTGATGGATAACTCTACAAGTAGTGATTCAGAGACCAAACCATCTTGAATTTTTAGGGTTTATCATTCATTGTGAGGCTTCCAAATTGTAAAAAGTGGACCTAAAATTACACAGAGTATGGACTGATTTATGTAAAATAATGTCCATGAGGAAACCTTAAACATGGATGTACATTAAAATATTAACAAGGCATGGGGCATCTGGGTGGCTCAGTCGGCTAAACGTCCAGCTCTTGATTTCATCTCAGGTCATGATTTCATGGTTCGTGAGATTGAGCCCCTTGTCAGGCTCCATGCTGAGTGTGGAACCTGCTTGGAATTCTCTCTCTCCTCTCTCTCTACCCCTGCCCCCGCTCACTCGTGTGCTCTCTCTCTCTTTCAAAATAAATAAATAAATATTTTTAAAGTATATACATAACGAGACACTAATCTGATTGGTGAGATTATGATGACTTTTTTTCTTAAGTATGTTCTACATTTTTCTTCATTTCTATAGTGAACACACATGGTTTTTATAATCTCAGAAAAATAAACTTTTAAAGACGGTAATCTAAGAGAAATTTTCCAGTCTAATTCCCAGAAATTGTCTCAAGAGATTAAAGAGAAGGATATATGGTTAAGTTTTCTGGACTGAATTATGACTCCCCAAAATTCATATATTGAAGCCCCAACCCCCAGTATGACTGTTTGGTGATGGGCCTTTATGGAGGTAACTAAAGTCATAAGAGTAGGATCCTAATCTGATATTACTGGTGTCCTTATAAGAAAAAGAGAAACAACAGGAATGCCTGTGAGGTTCTACTTTCTTCATCCACCTTGAGGTTCACCTTGATGTGTTATTCTTTACACTTAGTAGAAAGATGACTATACAGTGAGCGACTTCTCCAACCCACTTTTTCAAAAGCAGAATTTGATCCCTCTGTTGTATTGGATAAACCCTATAATATGCAGGTTGTCAGGACTGCTGGTGAGAAATGTGGCAGGTTGTCAGGATGGACCCACTCTAATTGGAGTCATTTTGGCCTTTAGGATCAATGACAGCTGAGGAGGATTGGATCATCTAGGGTGGAAGGGAGTATAAACTTCCTCACACAAGAGAAAACATAAGGGCTGAGAAGTCTTTTTGTAAACGAATTCTCATTTTCCCCAATTGTCAAATAGTCTAAAATCAAGAGGCAAATTTTTCTGACTGGAAGCCCTCAATAATAGACCATCAACACTCCCCAGCCTCAATAAATATAAATTACAGAAAGAATATCTTAAATGGCTTTTTTGTATGACTAAAGTAGAGAAGGCCAAACAGTGAGAACCAAGGTAAGGAAAGCTGGCCAAAAATACATCTGTTCCAACCCACTGAAAAGTCTGCAGAGATTGGTGGAGACGACATTCACAGCCCCTTCTCCACATTCTTAGGTTGAATTGATAAGATAAACCTAAACTCTAAAGTGCCACATATACCTAAGAATATACTACAAAAGTTATCTACATCTTTTGAGGGCGAGAGGAAGCATGAGAAAACATGTATCCATTCAAGGTTAAACAAGTTGGGGGTGAGGGCAGGGAAAGAGACTGCCAAGAGTAGATGAAGGACTTCCTTATGAGTGTGATCCCCTAGGAAATTAAGGATAATTTTAGGCAGAACTGTTTAATGCACATGAAGAAGTTAAATAGGAAATAAATTTGAAGAGAAGTGAGATTATATAAGAAATAGACATAATAGGGGAACTAAGAGAGTGAAGGAATGAGTTTAAGAAAAAAAATAATGTCATTATAGATTTTAAAGTAGAACCAGAAGGAAGAAAGGGACAGTGAAGAAACAATATACCAAAAGTACGGTTTGAGCAAATCAGAGAGCATTAGAAAACAAAAGATGAGGATGCCCAGAGATAATATATGCATATGGAAGACAAATGGGATCTGGTAAAGAGATAAATCACATTTATGGAGAAGTATAAAAAATAAATGGGACAGAAATAATAGTCAAAATAGCAGAAAATTTCCTTGAAAAAAAGAAAGATTTGAAATCTGATGTTTAAGAGGCGTACTTGTCTTAGATATTCCTATAGAAGAAGAAATAACACACCAGAATGATTTAATTTCAGAGACACAAAAATATTGTACAAGCATCCAAGAGGCATAAATGGGTAACTTCAGGGGGGAAAAGTCACATTGAACTCAGACTTAATATTAGTATGAAATGTTAAATGCTAAAAGAAAATGTAGAAATATATATATTCTCTCACTCCCCTTCTCTTAAAACGAGCATCCCATAAAAATTGTTTTAACATGATTTATCATTTCATAAACATTGAAACTAAGTATCACATGCAGAAGAGATGACAACAAAGACTTTCTATAATTACTAAAGAGGGTCATGTCTTATGTTAGTTTGAAGTTTATTGCTTCTCATCTCCAAATTCATACTTTGTTGTCTGATTGTGAGAGTGGATCTGAGTCTTTTATATATTTTTCTATGCTAGCTGAGATGATGTTAAGCTCTGTCAGAAGCAGGCCCTGGACCGTCATTGTTGAAGGCATAATGCTGTGAGCACAGTAGGCAGACTGTACATTTCACAGCCAGGTGTGAGTCCAGACCAAGCATCAACTAGTGAACATGGGCCTCTCAATGGCCTCCTCCAACATGATTTCCAGTGAGTTTCTCAGTCTAGTCCTGAGGATGGTGGCTGCCCCTTACTTCTGCTAGTCCTATATTTTTTAGAGTTCCCTCAGTTTTTATTAGGCACTCCCTCATTACTCCAGCTCCCTGTTATAAGCTGATAATTCTTTTTTATTTACTTATTTATTTATGAAATATAATTAATATACAGTGCTATGTTACTCTCAGGTGTATAATATCATGATTCAGCAATTTTATACATTACTCAGTGCTCATCACGAAAAGTGTACTCTCAAGCCCCTTTTTCTGTTTTATCTCACCAACCATCTCCCCTCTGACAACCACCAGCTTGTTCTCTCTATTGAAGTCTGTTTTGTCTTTTTCTTCTGTTTGTTTTTGCTTCTTAAATTACACATAAGAGTGAAATCATATGGTATTTGTCTTTGTCTGACTTACTATCTTTATGCCCTCTAGGCCCATCCATGTTGTTGCAAATGGCAAGATCTCATTCCTTTTTATGTCTGAGTAGTGTTCCATTGGGTGTGTATACCACATCTTCTTTACCCATTCATCTTTGGATTGACACTTGGGTTGCTTCCATACTTTGGCTATTGTAAATCAGGCTGCCATAAACATAGGGGTGCATGTGTCTTTTCAAATTAGTTTTTTTCTTTTTCTTTGGGCAAATATCCAATAGTAGAATTACTGGGTCATATGGTAGCTCTATTTTTAAGTTTTTGAGAATGCTCCACACTGTTTTCCATAATGGCTCTGCCAAGTTTCGTTCCACCAATAGTGTACAAGACTTCCTTTTTCTCCACATCCTCACCAACTCTTGTTATTTCTTATCTTTTTGATTTCAGCCATTCTGACAGGTGTGAGGTTATCTCATTGTGGTTTTGACTTGCACTTGATGATATTGAGCATCTTTTCATGTTTCTGTTGGTGATCTATATGTCTTCTTTGGAAAAAAGGTCTGTTCAAGTTCTCTGCCCATTTTCAGTTGAATAATTTGTATTTTTTGCTGTTGAGTTGTATAAATCTATAACATTAGCCCCTTATCATATATATAATTTCCAAGTATCATCTTCCATTTAGTAGGTGGCCTTGTCATTTTGTTGATGATTTCCTTCACTGTGAAAAAGCTTTTTATTCTGATGTCATCCCAGTAGTTTATTTTTGCTTTTGTTTCCCTAGCTTGAGGAGATATATCTAGAAAAGTATTTCTGTAGCCAATGTCAAAACTGACAATTCTTTATATTAAATTTTCCCTGCTCACATTACTGTGATTTCTCTTTCCTCACTGGACAGTTACCAGTATCACTTAGAAGTTCCAAAACAGTTTTTGTGTTGTTGTTGTTTTTTAATGTCAGTTCAATACAGAAAGCTTCTGATGTCTTTTTGTTCAGATTTATTTGCAAATGAGAACACTAGTGCAGCAAGCTTTCATGTTTTGTATTCTCATGGGATGTTTATCGCTGGTAGTAGGCTCTTCCTAAGCATTTCCACATTAATTAGGTAAAAGAAGGGACTGCCAGCAGACCCCCATTGACTAAGAGGCTTTGGATAGAAGCCTGATTGAAAAGCACCTAGAACTATTTCAGGCTTCCTCTTTCTGGTTCTTGTATAGGCTTTCAACCATGTATTCTATATATCTTGCTTCATCCGAAATATTTCAAGCCCAAGTGGTTTTGTCCCTGTTGATTTGGTGTGGGGAGGGGAATAATTTTTGAGCCCAAGACTTTGTATTCAGTCAAGTTATTCTTCACATATATAGGTAAGAAAAAATTAGGTTAAGATATACAATTATATATATAATCTTCTGTAAGAAAGGATAAGAAAAATTGTGCTACCTGTGTCAGTACAAAAAGATCAAGAATGAAGAGAATAGGGGTGCCTGGCTGGCTCAGTTGGTAGAGCATGTTACTCTTGATCTTGGTTGGGGTTGTGGATTTGAGCCCCACATTGGGGGGGGGGGGGAAGACATTACTTAAAAGTAAAATCTTTAAAAAAATGGAGAGGATAAGAAATACAAGGATTGGTAGTTATCATTGGCATCACTTAAATACAAAACTAGGTTTAAATGATGGTAGTGTGTATGTTCATTTGTTCCAGACAAGTTTATTGGGTGTCTGTGATGTCAGTTCTTCCAAATCAATCCATGAATTTAATGAAGTTCCACGTAAAATGCCAGTAGATTTTTTCAAGTTTAGTTTAAATAGATCCATTTGAATAAATGTGAAAAATAGCTTAAATTTTTTGAAAAATAAAATTCACAAATGAAAAGTTGTCCCACAAGTTACCAGAATTTATTACGAGAGTGCAGTAATTAAGACAACATAGTACCAATACAGAATAGATACCTGCATTGGGTGGAGAGCCTGAAAACAGTGTAGATATGTAGAAGAATAGTGTGGAAGAACTGAAAAATCCTGTGAACATTCTAGAAGAAAACATAGAAGGCTATTTTTATAGAGTTCTGGTGAGGAAAACATGAGCAAGACCCAAAGGCAGAAGTAATAAAATAAAATAAAAAAATAACACAAAATTACAATTGCTGTATGACAACACGTATAAAAAAGTTAAAATAAAAATAAAGACTGAGAGAACATTTGCCACATACATGAGCAAAACACAAATATAGAGAAAATACAAATGGCCTATAAATCAGTACAGAAAGACAATATAAAATCATGGGCAATATATATTTAAAAATAAATCCCACACAAAGAAAAATAAATGACTAATAAATGTATTGCAAAGATTTTCAAAGTCACTAGGGAAATGCAAATTAAAACAAGATGTCATTTTTCCCAATTGGCTTAAAACTATAAAAGATTGATAGTATCCAGTCTTAGCAAGAGCGAAACACAGTTTTGGAGGTGAATTTGGCAGCAGCTTTCAAAGCATAAATTTTACATACTCTTCAACAACGTAATTCCACTGCTAGGAATCTATTTAACGCAAAAATGTACACAAGTGGACAAGATATTTATACCATGATGTTCACTGCTGCATTAAATTTATTAGCTAAAACTGGAACACGGCATATAATTGCACAGCAGTGGAGAAACAGTTAAGTAAGTTATGATCGTGTGCTCATCCTTGGTTGGCTTTTTCCTCAGATGCATTTCCTCCACTTCTTCTTCCCTGCTGTGTAGCCCCAGGCACTGGCCCCTGCAGACTTCTTTTCCTAGGCTTTTCTTTTACCTGGCTTTCACTCACTGAGGGCAATGGGAAGGAATGCTGGCAGATTGGTTGCCTGGAAGAAGCCAATAGCCAGCATACTTTTTTTCTAATTCCTCTCTGCTTTGGGTGTGGTTTTTTGGGTTTGCTTCATGGTGGACCATCGTATTTGGCCTATCATGGTTCAAACCTTCCATGGGTGACCCAGTCCCTGAGCAGTATTAACACACCCTCCTTTTTTTTTGTTGTTCCTATAGATTAATGATGCTAGTGACTTCCTATTGATCTTAATATCTAGCTTGCTTCTGTGTTCCCATTTGATTTTTCACCTCTTCCATCATTTCTGTAACTAATTCTTTGTATTTATGTTCTGCTGCTTTAAATACTTAAAATAATTTTGTATTTTTTTTATTCCTGCTTGGAATATAGACAAACACACACACACATATATCTCTGCAGCCAGTAAACAAAACAAAACAAAACAAACCTGTCTAACCGTGTACTGAGTGGAACAGTGCTCCCAATAAGTTGTTGACTCCAAGAAGGAAAGCTGCTCTCTCTGATGTTTAATATGGTCCATTACAAAAAGTCAAACAATATGTGAATGTTTGAATGTACTTACATCATGAGAAAAATAATAACAGTAAAATTTTTGAGGAAACCACATGTATGGCAAATATCCACTAAGAGAAATTGTATTTATGAAGTTGAAGGGAAGTAATATGTGTGTGTGTTGAGGGGAAGGAGTGCTGCTAATTTTTACTTGATATACAGTTGTGTTTGGATTTTTTGCCCCGTACTGCATTATATTTGCAATTTCAGAAAATGTTGAAAAGAGATAATAAAACACTGCCTAAGATGATCATTTTTATCAAATATGTATGTGTACATGTATTCATTTGTAATGGGATGTGTACATGTATTCATTTGTGATGGAAACTATCTGAAAGCACAGTCAGTTCTGCAATATTTTTAAAATACTAACTAATTTGTTCTAACAGGGGATTGATAGTATTAGGGAATAATTGGAACTGGCCGTCCCTGCCTATGTGTGATTTTGTCAGTGAGAAACACTAGGCGAATGTTAAAGTTTGTACCCAACTTTACTGAAAGACTTCAAAAGACAAGCCATGCACAAACACCTTATGGATCATTACAGACTTTTCGAGTATTGCACCCTAATCCTATTTGTCTCATAAGCCTCATAGTTATTATTGGACACCATTGCATATTATACTGATTTTTAACTACATGTGTATCACAAAACAGCAGGATTGACTATACATACACCAAAAAGTTATTAGTGTCTCTCGGTAGTAATTTATTTACTGTTTATCTATAGTTTCTATTTTTTCCTAAGATAATCACATATGGATAATTTAATAAAATGTACAAAAACATTTTTAAAAGATGAGTTGGTGGCTAACAAGTGATTACTGCCGTTCTAGGTAAAGGGCTGAAGTAATTCAGGAAACCTCCACTCATTCACTCATGATGCAATCAACAAGGTGCTCTCTCATCTCCCTGAAAGGCATAATCACTTTATGCTCCTCCTGCAAAACACAGATAAGGTCTTGCAGAAACATCTTGTCAGCTTCTCCAGTCAGAGAACTCCCCATAAGTGCTCAGAAGAAGACAGGTATGATTAGTCAAGTTTCCCTTAAATGTGGGAGATCATGTAATAAGCCAAATGCCCCTTAATTGGTTTGCAAACATTCAGAAGTTAACACCATACAAATCCAGAATTGTATAAGCAATAGTGTGTGATATATTCAGTGCTTACTGACTTTGAAACTTAGTCTTACTGAGATTAGAGCACCCTGTCCTTTCAGGAAATAGGACTCTGTGGAGAGACAGCAAGCTGAATGCAATGTGAATTTAAAAAAAAAAAAAAAAGAATTTTTCTTTTATGATTTGAATCTTGAATCACCACCCACTTTTTCAGTGTGAACTTTGACCTATTAGCACTTTTTTCTTCCCATTTCTAAGCCCTTATCATGTCTTCGTTTTGTTTGTTTGTCTCCTTTTCAGTTTTATTGTTTAGTTACTCCACCTACAGTCAAACTCCCCTGTTTATCTTTGATTTGGGCCTGATTCCTCCCCTTTCCCTCCCTCACATGTCCTGCACCCAGTGAACTCTGAACTCCTTCCTGATCTCTGTGTTTTCCTGACTCCCTACACAGAATCTGCTGTTGGCTATGTTATCCACAGAGCTTTGTTTCTAGCCGTTCTCTGACAAAGGGCTCGTTCTGTGCAGCACAGCTCGTCCTCTTTGTTCAGCCTCTGGCTTCAACCACTGAATCACAAATATTCTCCAGCTGGGAATCAAACAAGGGCAGACATGAACCCAGAAGCCCAACAGGATGTTTCAGTTTTCCAGGGAATTCGCATGATGTTTTACATGATGAAGCCCAATGAAACGTCATTCCAAACACTGGAAGAGGTGCCCGATTACGTAAAACAGGTGAGACTATCTGGTAAGAGGCTACTGCGGCTTTTTTCTTAATGAGAAGTTAAGTCAACACATCCTGGGGTTTTGTTCACTTTCACTCTTCAAATTGTTAAATTCTAATAAAAAATAACTCAGTTTTATAAAGGCACAGAGCAAAATTAGAATTTCTACTTGAATTGCATTTCCATACAATACCTATAGCCAATTTCTCCTATTAACCTCCTCTCCTCGGATATGTCTCAGCAGAATATGATAAAACTTTATGAAGTTTTCCTGGACACAGTGGTGTTACAAATTTAGCTGTCAGAAGCTCAGAGTCCAATGGTTATATGACATCAGTAAACTTTGTAACAATTTTGGTTTTAAAGGGCAAACCACCTCCCAGGAAACTATTTCCTCTTTAATTTAGTAGAGTAGTTCTGCAGAATGGATATAGAGCTGACTGAGTCCAACTCTGACTTCCTAAGTTTGAACTTGAACCAAGTTTTCTTTGAAATTCTGAAGTGTTCAGAGCCACTTTTTACTTCTGGTTCCTGGCTACGATTGGAAGTGGAAATATCCAGAATTAGAACTTGAATACCTAAGTTCCCCACCCTGTCAAAGTTGTTCCTATAACACTTACTAGTTCAGACCAGAAATAAGGGGAAAAAAATGACATCAGAGAATATGTTCTTGGGAGTTCAGTTTAGAAACTTCACAATTCATGATCAGCTTCTAACTGAGTGAAACCCGTAACTTTCAGGATTTGATATTACTCCGTCTTTCTGAGTTTTTTAAGAAGAAAAATGTACATCTTCATAAATCTTTTTTTCTATTATAACACCAAGCTTACTTCAATATTTTTTATCCATGGTGGAGCTTAAAAATACCTATTATAACACAAAAAGTGATCTGAATGAGTAAGACTTGAATGGTATTTTAAATACACGCTTTAAATGATCAAATTCTCTGAAATACTCAGAAGAAAATTCTTTGTTCTTACAGTTTCAATTTGGTCATTCCTGTAATTCTGATTTTAAAAACTAGCAATATGTGCATCCTAGGTGAAGTCTTTTAAAGAAGGTCCATCTTAGTCATGTAGATAATAGAATTCTGATTATTGTATTCATGTTAAAATGTATTTTTTTAGATCTAACTTGAAACCCATCCCTCCTAATCTTATTATTTTCTTGGCAGAATTATCATAGCTACATCTTTGGTTATATTTCATTTTCAAACTGGATGATAGATTTTGAGCACCTGCTTACTATGTGTCCAAAATAATCAGATTTCTTTGCCTATTGGGAGGAAATGATCCTCTAGGACAGGTATATACCTTCTCCTGCTATGGGATGTCACTCTGGGCCTCCTACTTCTGGAATGACTAATCAGGAAATGTGGAAAAATTTCATACCGAGCACAATAGCATCTTTTTTGTGCCATTTCCTTTCCAGGCAACTCCATTTTTCATTTCCTTAATGCTTCTTGAACTAGTTGTCAGCTGGATTCTCAAAGGGAAGCCACCAGGTCGTTTGGATGATGCATTAACATCAATATCAGCCGGCATTCTTTCTCGGCTTCCAAGGTGAGTTAGTTGGTTGGCCATGCAGAGTGAATAAACTGAAATTCTCTAAATAAGATGAAAAAGGAACCCACTGTATGGGAATTAGTCTGTTTTTACACATATCCCCAAAGAATACAGTTATTCTCATGATTTAAATTTTTGATATTTTGTTCACCTTAGATTTGTTTTTGTATTCAACTTTAAAGATATTGTTCTAAATATTATTTACCTTGATTACTGAGTTTATTGCCCCCCCTCCTTAAATTTTGTGCTCAAAGTAAGTGTTTCACTTACCTAGTCCCAGCCCTGAGTTATGGTCTACTCCTCTACTGGAAAATTAATTTTGCCTCAGGGAAATCCACATGCTGTAGCAATCTGGGTATAGACACTCCCTAGTAAAGGTTGCAGAAAGCTTTGTACTACTATGCGGTCTCCTAAGTGATCTCTGGCCCTGTTTCTAGTGGTACCTTATTTTCAGCCAAACATTTCCATGATGTGGATCTGGCGAAAATTCTTCATAGGTTCCGTATTGCCTTAAGGATAATGTCTGAATTTCTTTTCCTGATCTGTTGAAGCCTTTGTCTATCTATCCTTGCTTTTGCTTTCTTCATTCTCTTTCCCCCTTTGCAATATTTGTTCCTTCCATACTCCAACACCTGTCATTACCCAGATGTCGTACATGCTTCCTTATGCTTGGAAAGCCATTCATGTGGCTAACTCTAATCATTTCTTAAGTCTAAACATAGACCTCTCCTAAAGAGTCACACTGTTCAGCAAATCTTCCCTTTCTTCTAAGCCTACCTTAGACACCACTTCACTATGGCCTCATACAATCTTGTGCATACCCCAGATTAGAATTGTCACATGGCATTATGCTCGCCTGTTTTCTTCCCAGTCCTTCCTGGTAACTTGCATGCACCTTGAGAGCAAGGGGGATCTTTCTTCATAATTTTAACTCCTATGCCTGGGATGATATCAGGTACGTGCTAGCTTTTTTAAAATTTAATATATTTTTAAAGTGTATTAATTTATTTTGAGAGAGAGAGAGAGAGAGTAGACATGTACATGCAAGCAGGGGAGGGCCAGAGAGAGAGGAAGAGAGAGAATCCCAAGCAGGCTCTGCCCTGACAGCATGGAACCCATCTTGGGGCTTGGTCTCACGAACTGTGAGACCCTGACCTAAGCATAAATCAAGAGTTGGATGATTAACTGACTGAACCACCCAGACATCCCTTAGTTTAATACTCTTATAGTGTTAAGTTGATGATAAAATTAGATGATGAAGGAACCATACAGTAAATAGTAAATGACTTACTACTTTTTAGAAAGAATAAATTATAATGTAGGTAGAGGAGAAACCAAAATGTGGGGGCTCTTCAGTGCATGAGGATTTACCAAAGGGGCAGAAGGTGAGGGAAGATTCCCTGAGAACTCTGTGCTTTGCATTACTGATAGATGTTCTCATTCCTACTTCCCACTCTTTGCTTCTTTTACTGTTTTAAGAGTTTTACTTCTGATCAGTGCTCATTGCTTTGGAATGTTTCTTTGAGCTTCCCAATGGGAACCAAGATAGATTTTTTTTAAATTTATTTATTTATTTTGAGAGAGAGAGAGAGAGAGAGATAAAGGGAGAGAAAAAAAGAGAGTATGGGAGGGGCAGAGAGAGGGGAAGATAGAGAATCTCAAGCAGACTCTGCACTGTCAGCACAGAGCTAAACGCAAGACCCAAACTCACAAAACCCTGAGTCCTGACCAAGTGTTAAATGCTTAACAGCTGAGCCACCTAGGTGCCCCCCAAGGTGGATTTTTAAAAATGAAAATGTAAAGCTGTCCAAGAAAAGGTAAAATGATTTCATATAATTGCGAAAATTGTTTAGATAACAGTGAACCTAAAAGTAAAATTTCTTTCATAAGTGTTGCTATGGAAAAGTCGGCTAATGGGTATAAAATAATAATCATCACCATTATCATCATAATAATGACTGAAAAACTACTCTAATGTTTGCACATTGTTGTCAGAGGATAATATCTCCAGTTCTTTGTAGTTAATTCCCAGAATATGCTAAATAAGAGTTTACTGTTATATATAATTTCTTCTATCTCATGTCTCCCTTGAACAAAACTGAACAAGAAGTACATTCAGCACATGTACTTCTTGTAGGACATGTAGATTTGATTATTGAAAACTACGCAATTGTTTACTGTAGTTCATTCTGAAGAAGTTAAGTGTATAGGTTCATGGAAATCCAACAACTGATGAACTTTAAGAATAACTTGGTAACTGAGAGGTACCCTGAAGGTACAATTGAGAATCACATATTTTGTTGAGTTGAAATGAATTTATTAATAACTCAGGAGGACATCCAGCTGTATGACTGTTTCAGCTTTTTCACATTTGGCTGTGGTCACAAGTGGAATTAGATTATTCTCTTATCATAATATGATAATCACTAGAAATATAACCTGCATATATCTGCTCAGCAACACTGAGGAATAGGGTACAGAATTTTAACAGGATACACAAGTATCATATATATATTTTAAAAATTCCCAAGGCATGATGGGGAGGAAAGAGAGGGAAAGAAAGAGAGTAGATGAGAGAGGGAAAGAAAGGGAGAGGGAGAGGGAGAAAGATCAAAACAAAGCAGTCCTTCAAAGATGGAACATGCAGGTCTTCTCCTTCACATCCCACTACCAGCAACATTCCTTAAGCTGACACAGGCTGTTCACCTTGGTGTCCTTTGAAAGAAAGGTAAAATGCCGTGAACTTGAATGGGGAGCATATTTCTCCATAGTTGTATTTTGAAGGGGAACAGCAAATTGTTTGTTGTTGTTGTTGTTCCTATATGTTTGAACATCAATTCTAAATTATAAAATGTGGATATTTTGTAAGGTATTCAAGGATTTTATCTTTCATAACCTTTTGCCTACAACATTTCTGCAAAGCAAATTATTTGAAAAAGAAATGTAAAAATATTTTCATTTATTTTGTTTCTATTCAACACACACACACACACACACACACACACACACACAAGCAGAGAAGAAAAGCTGATCCACAGGATCCACTCCACTCAATCCCCTTTCAGCAAAAGACAGGAAGGGGGATTTAACAGAAACTCTTAAAACAATATTTCAGCATCAAGGGGAATCCTCGTGCAAATCATTAACAGCTAAAGGTTAGATTAACACAGCATTGATTATATCCTCTCCAAGGGACTAATTTCATTTTCTATACCAGCAACAGGGGCTTGCCACATCCTTAAAATACCTGATTGTGAGAAAAATGGTAGTATGCCATTTGTTACTCTGCTTGTGAGCAATTATACTTTGGATAATAATTCCAAGTAGGCATGTGGCCTCTGACAAAAGAGGTTGTGGAAATCAAAGTGAAACCATGAACATGTTTTTCCACTTTGCCATTCATGTAATGGAAATGCTGTATGCAGACTTTGAGGAAAAACAACATTTGTTTGAGGATGTCAGTTTCATTGTTACATAAAATTCAAAGTATCTTGAAAATTAGTAGCATACTTAGCATATTGATAGAAAAGATACATGCTGTGTCTTTCAAATATTTGTGTAAGGGAAAATATTAATCATAGGCAAGATTATATCTTGTTTATAAGCCTGTCAGACAGACCATGACGTGTAATAAAAGTCCATCTGTCCTAAGAACCAGATTCTGGGCAGACCTGCATCTGTTTTGCTCTTCTGGAATCCAGTAGGCAGACTCTTCCTCATTAGAATCTAGTTCTGAAGTTATAGACAGATATTTGTATTTATCATAGTTAAATGCATATGTAGATAATCTGCGTCTCTATCAATTACTTGCATATGTGAACATAAACATTAAACTTAACAAAATACTTACTAAATCTACTTTAAAAAGCTATCTAAAACTTGTGAAATATCCTGCTACTGACTTAAATGCTAATGAGTGAAAAATAATCACATCTCTTTTTTTTCCTGCTTATTTGAGCAGAACTCAATTTCCAATTCTTCATTAGAAAACCAGGACCTCAATTTGTTACTTCCTTCCAATGTTTCTGCTTCCATAAATTGCATCCTCCCTAGAGAAATTTTATTCCCGATATAAATATCTACAGTATGTTTGTTTTTAATAGGTTCATTTAGTCTGTTGAAACAGCAGATTATAAATCAAATTGCAATAGGTTGAAGGATAATTTAAGTAGGTAAATTTTCAAATAAGTTGGGGACACTCCACTTTTAATACATATGGGTCATTGCCAATTTTTACTATGGAGCTAGCTCTGCAATATTCAACCATACATATGCACAGTTTTACAGGCCATGACTGCCATGGAATTTTCCATTCCTGACAAGAAAGTTTCAATTCATTTAAAAAAATAAGTTAAAGAGGAGGAAATTAAACTTCTTTAAAATACTTTGACTCCTTGGGGTGGGATTGGAGAATAAAGGAAAGTTGTGTACTGGATTTGGATATTAGACCATAGTATCAGAGGTAATACTGCCTTTGGCGACATCAGACTTCTAACAAATAAGTGCCTGTCATTTTGGATAAGGACTTTAATAAACAGTTACCCATTGTTCCGAATAAGAAATAAATGCATATATAGTAATGTTAATAGTGGTAATTTGTATTAATATATTTTTATTAACTTTGAAAATTATTTAAAAAACACTTGAGGTTAAGAAAATACATTTTCAAAATGTGTTGGTTTGTTAATTATATTTGCTAGAGAAAATGCCTCATTTCCTCTTAACTTTACCTCAAACTTTATAAATAGACTTTTTCTTTGTTATTAATCGTGAAACTTCAGAGAAAGCTATTCAACTAATCTTCCCTAATTATACAAGCAAGCTTCCTTGTACGTTCTCAATAGAGAAATTGTATACTTGAAGTAATTTACTTCTTGCAAAGTAAAGAACGTAACAAATTTACTTCTTCCAAATTTACCGCATGGTGCTTATAAAGGTCTGTGGTTTTGTTGTTGTTGTAAAACGAGATGAAATGATTGCTTCATAAATGTAATGTCACTTCACAGTAAGAGATAGCAGTGCAAATTTTATCTGTCTTTAGTAGGTAGAGGTTGTATTATGTTTTCTGTTAATACTGAGCAAAAATCAATATTCCACTAGATGGAGCAAAAGTGGCAGTAGCTTTACAGAGAGGGAAAGGTCCTGGACTAGGTTGAAGAGATTTTGAAATAAATAAACAACAAATTTTCTTGGGAAAACATCAATATACGTAGTTTAAATATGTTACTTTCTAACTTCCTGAAGCTTGTAAAGATATGCAGAATGATCTCATTCAAATGTTAGTTTATTTTCTGAATTATAAGACAAGATTGTTAGAAACAAAAAATACCTTATTGATTTTTTTCAATTTTGCATTACCTGGCCAAATCATACCTTACACACAGCTCTGATGGCAGGGATGAGCTAGTATAAATTGGCAGATGTCTGTAAGGACTGAGTACAAAATTTCACTTACTCCGAAAGTCGCTTAGAGATTTTAAGTTTACAGTAAGAGCATTACCTCAAATTTCACTTGCTTGAGTAATGATTAGAGTATGGGAGATTTGAAAGTTAGATAATTTTAGGGTCCATTCATCTTAATTTTCGCATATCTTAAATTAGCATTGAGATACTGATGGGTGAACAACATTTCCACATTACCTTTCTGCTTTTGATGATGGGTGCATTCAAATTGAGATCACCTTGAGAACTGCATAGCTTTGTAATTTGCAGTCCTTAGTTAATATTTATTCCAATGTGTTGATTTTTTTTTAATCTCAACATTTTAAATTAACTTCATCCTTTTAAAAATTCAGGATCAATCCCAGGATAGCCATTTAGTTAGTGACTTGCTGGATTTTACAGTAACTAAACATTGACAGGGCAAATTTCTAGTTTTAAGAGAAATGTTGTTTAAAACTCATAAAGAATTAACTACCTTTCTTTTACTAAAGTCATACCTCAGATGCAAGAGAAAATAACTATTTGGGGAGAAATTGTGAAGAAAAAAAAGACAGTGGGCGGAAAGCCCCTGTAAATGCAGGTTGTTGATTAGAGGATTCTAACGCCTCCTTATATTTAGACCATTTACTTCATCTTGCATTCAAACTTACGGAGTAAAAGGGATCTAGTATTTGGATATGCAAAACCCCTGTGCTACCCCAAATTTCATCTCCACTTGATAAAGTAAGCGCACTGCATTCATACATATTACATATGTCTCTTCCCACAGGATGGAGTTTAGAGAGTTGGTTTGAATTCCACAGTGCAGAGTCATACGCTGGGGGTCAGGCCTGGGAGAGGACTGAGGAATTGGGAAGAAAAAGAGGAAGGAGCTTTGGTTTATGATTCAAGGTCTGGTGGGAACATTTTTGAAAATGTAGGTGCTATTTCCTGCAATCAAGGGCTTTCCAGAGCTTGATAATCATTTCCCAGCTGTATCCCTTTGCTGAACTGTTTTTAGTTGTGGGCACTCCATCGCTGTTTTTCCCCATCTATGATGGAAGAGGATCATATTCATGTTGCTGATAGAAAGCAGGGAATTTAACTCCCACAGCTTCTCCTTGCTTTGCCTTTGCTTTGGGAAAGGTTTGCCTTCTTGCTAAAGTGTGAAAAAAGAAAGTCTTGACTGTAGTATGTCAGGCATATTTCAGCTCGATTTGTGTCAACCCTAATAAGTAAGTTGACAGAGTAATAAATTGGGTGTCTGCTCAAGACCTGGCACCTGTACAGGAAATAAAGAAGTATTTCAATTGTAGGCAGGTTCTCTTTGTTTTGCAAGTGGAAGTTTTCCAGGGACCCTCTTTCTTGTATTGAAATCTTAGCATCTTTAAAGCCTATTTCAATTGTCCATGACACTGACAAGGGAGAAACACCTTAAAAAATTCTGGACAGATGGTACATTGATGAGGCATGTGATTATGATTTCTCTATTCACCAATATGTCCTCCCAAATTCGTGTTGTACTTGGCATAGTAGTCTCCTAACTTGAATTTATTGAATGATTCAGTGAATCCTATCCTCCACCTTGATAAATGTGTGTATTAGTTTGTTATGATTTCAACTCCACTTCTTTAAGGCTCAAGTGAAGTTGTTTTGATCTAAGGAGTGAATTTCTTTACATAGAGGAAGGCTTGTCAGGACAATGCCATCATAATGTGCTACTGAATGCTTTTGATAGGAACATATGATGTAATGGACATTTAAAGTTTAAAAAATAAGACTTTGTGAGGACTTAAAGAAAATTGTTCAAGCTACTTGAAAATTGGCAAAGCTGCTCTTTGCTGACCTAAATAGCTCACTTAAGACTCTGGGACATTACCTCCTGCCATGGCAAGGCTGCTCCTTGCTGGCAGTAGTGAAAACTGTGTGGCAGCCCATGAAAGATATCATCTTGCCTACCAGCACTGGTGCATTTGCTCTGCCAACCAACATCGTGCTCTAGCAACAAGGGACTTTCAACTTGTGATGACAGCTAGACATCAGCTCTTTGTGACTAAGGTACCTCTTCTGATAACCAGCCCATAGAAACCCATAGCTTCACTAAATCTGGACTTCATTTCTTCCATCTCCTCTTTGTCTGAAGCAATAATGAAATTAATCTATCATTGGTTTGGAGTTTTTATTCCTTTATTGGTGTATTAAGAGGCATGATCCTGTATGCCACTGGCTTGTGAAATATTGTTATTATAAATTATAATTCCTGCCGTAATCCGGCCTTAAATGAATTACTAGTCTCTGAGCATAACTTGCCATGAAAAACTAATAAATAACCTAGGTAACAAATTGGAAGACAAGTTTTATATTTTGAGATTTTGGATTCCTCAGAGTTTCAGAACAGTGTGAGAGCCCCTTGCCCACAGCCTATTCTATCTCTTGATGGACATCAAACACTTGTATGTGAACATCCCAGAATGCTTGTCCCAGCTCTGTGTACATATCTTTAAAAAGTCATTCTGGATTACCTTGTCATCTCTAGTAGTCTACATACCTGCATAGGTTGGCCTTCTCGAGGCCCATGCAGGTCTTATAAGCAGGCCAAAGCTTTTTTGATTGAGATTCTGAAATAGGCAGGACATGGCCTGAGTGTGACAGGAGTTCTGCATAGGTAGTTCTTTTGGGTCAAGAATGCGCCCTCAGGGACAAAACTGCTCTTCCTAGCCATATAATTATTGGAGGAGATTAATGGGAGGATGTTTGCACTGGATGACTCTTGAGCTAGACTAAGGCAGTCAGAGTCTTCTTACCTTCTCCCTGTCCTTGGAATATATAATCTGCTACTATTCTCATACTAGCAGCTGTTTTAAGGATGAAGCCTTTGAATTGTAAAGTGTTGAGACCATTTTGACTGAATATGTGACTGAACCCTGTTAAGACCTCTATACAGGGGCACCTGGGTGGCTCAATCGATGAAGCATTCGACTTTGGCTCAAGTCATGAGCTCGCTGTTAGTGAGTTCAAGCCCACCTTGGGCTCTCTGCTGTTAGCAGAGAGCCTGCTTCGGATCCTCCATCCTCCTGTCTCTACCCCTCCCCTGCTCACACTCCCCCTTTTTTTTTTCCTCTCTCTCTCTCTCTCTCTCTCTCTCAAAAATAAATAGAAATTTAAAAGAAAGAAAGACCTCTATGTAAACTTTTAAGATTCTAGCAGGCAGGAATAGAGATCTTCTGATATTGAGGCTGGCCAAGACAAGCCTTCTATGTAAGTTTCTTGGCTTATGAAAACTACTACCCACTGGGACATCTGGGTGGTTCAGTGGATTGCAAGTCATGATCTCATGGTTCCTGGGTTCAAGCCCTACATCTGGCTCACTGCTGTCAGAGTAGAGCCTCCTTGGAATCCTTTGTCCCGCTCTCTGTGCCCCTCCCCAGGTTGTGCTCTTTGAAAAAAAATTAAAACATTAAAAAAAAAATACCACCCACCAATCTAGAGTGATTTTCCACCTTCTTTGATTTCTCTGTACTCTTCACATACAGGGGACAATTTAAGAACTAATGACAATCTCAAATTGAAAAATAGGTTTTAAGATCTGATAATATATAGTCATTTCAAAAATGTAGGCTTTTGGGGCACGTGGGTGGCTGAGACCCTTAAGTGACCAACTCTTGATTTTGGCTTAGGTCAAGATCTCTGGGTTATGGGATCGAGCCCTGTGTCAGGCTCTGAGCTAACAGCATGGACCCTGGTTTGGATTCTCTGTCTCCCTTTCTCTCTTCCCCTCCCTCCTTCTCTTTCTTTAAAAACAAATTTGTAAAAAAAAAATGTAAGCATTTGGCAGTTCTATTCATTATTTATATTAATGCTGTTATGAAGTAACCTAATGTTCTATGTTACCGATTAACTAATAATTTGAAGTGTTCAAACTAGGAGACATTTTTAAAGTTATTAAATCATAGTTACCATCAAATCATAATTAAAGTCAAAATTAGATTAAAATTAAAACCCATATCTTCAAAAGACTCATTTACATGCTAATTCATAGATGCTTACTGTGAAGAGGGGAATACTATTAAAATGATGAATTTTAATAATATACCAATTTGAGCTGCTTCTTCAGCTTTTATTTAAACTTACAATGTTTTACAATTTCTTCATTTGTTCCTAGTTTATAAGTGAATCTTTATTAAATGGAATGATCAATTCACTTTACATATTAATAATAAATAGAAAAAGTCAATTCAACCAAATTTATAGAAGTGATAAAGGAATGATTATCTTTAGTCTAAACTTAAATTTGATCACAGATAATTTCAAGAGAAAATGCTACACTTAATGAAATTGAAGTATGTTATGTATTTTTTGGAAAGTTCTTGATAAGAATTTACAGAAGCTTGGTAGCATAGGTGGCAAAACATATTCTGGTGTCTAGGCTTTAAAAACAATTGTTTCTTTTAACTAGATTAAAAAAATTTTTAATAGCTGTGTAGTTGACATACAATGCTCTATTAGTTTCAGTTGTACAATATAGTTATTCTACAGTTCTATACATTATGCACTGCTCACCATGATGAGTGTAGTTACTGTCATAATACAAAGTTTTTACCTTATTATTGACTATATTCTCTATGCTGTAGTTTCATCTCTGTGACTTATTTATTTTATAACTAGAAGTTTCACCCTCTCCCCCCTCACCCCCCGGCTCCTGCTGCTGGCAACTACTAGTTTGTTTTCTGTATTTATGAATCTTTTTATTTTTGTTTCTGTTTCTTTTTTTATTTTATTGTTTTAGATTCCACATATAAATCAAATCATGTAGTATCTGTCTTTCTCTATATGACTTATTTCACTAAGGATTGTACCCTCTAGGTCGTCTGCGTTGGCATAAATGGCAAGATCTCATATGACACTGTAATATCCCATTGTATGTCTTTACCACAACCTTTAACCTTTCACCTATTGATGGCCACTTGGATTGTTTCCTTATCTCAGCTGTTGAAAGTAGTGCTGTAATAAACAAAGGGTACATATATCTTTTCAGATTAGTGTTTTCATTTTCTTTGGTAAGTACCTAGCAGTAGGCATACTAGATCATATGGTATCTCTATTTTTAATTTTTTGAGGAAACTCCATACCGTTTTTTATAGTGGCTGCACCAATGTACATTCTCACCAGCAGTGCAGGAGGGTTCCCTTTCTCTATATCCTCACCAATACCTGTTATTTCTTGTGTTTTCGATACTAGCCCTCTGACTAGTGTAATGTGACATCTCATTGTGGTAACTAAGTTTTTATACATTATTTCTAGGGAAAGATTATTCTCTTACATCTTTAGAGTTGTAGTTTATATTACTACAAGAATTATTGAAATACTCTGAGGATCCAATTTGTAATCCTAAGTACAACATCCAAAAATATAAAAGTATGTGTATAGTCTGTGTGCAAAAGAGAAAGGAATAAAGAGAAATGAAGACAATAGTTAGCCAGAAGCAACTTTGATATAAAGGCAAATTTTATGGGATTAACATATTTTAAGGCGGTAGGCATTTTTGCAGTCCCCTTTAAACTTTATACCTTTTATACTTCCTTTAAAAAGCACCCTTCTTGTGCTCTTTGTTAAGATTTGGAAATGACAGTCACAGAAAATAAGTTGTAGTTTTGTCATCTTTATGTTGTAAGGTTTCCATAAAAGTATTTTAAGAGACAAAAAAAAAAGGAATGGCATCCTAAATTCCATGAAATTGAGAGCGCAAATAGCTGGCAACCATGATAACTGTGAAACAATAGGAAACATCTTGTGGAACATTTTGATACCAAGGAAATTGAGCCTTTTAAAAGGTATAATAGAACAGGGAGGAAAAAAGGAGAAAGGACTTTTATTTTTATATATGGATACATTGATTTTTAAATGTTACCTAAAATGTTTTATACTTTTACATTTAAAAGTGGTATAATCATTGTGAATTTTATTTTTCCAGTTTGTTTTCCAGGAGCATCGAACTGACCACATACATCTATATCTGGGAGAACTACAGGCTCATCATTTTGCCCTGGGATTCTCCATGGACTTGGTATTTAACTTTCTTAGGAGTTGATTTTGGCTACTACTGGTTCCATCGCATGGCCCATGGTGAGTCACAGATCAAGGTTTTATTGATAATTTACGCTGAACTGTGTTGGGCTCATACCAGGTATTCAGTAAATATTGAATGAATGAATAAATTAATAACATGGTTTATTTTACAGTACCTAAAGATTAATGATGAAAGTTTAGTCTGAAATTTAAATGGAAACAATCTGAAGTCATGGTATTTAAAAAAATAAAATTATTAGAGATACATTTTTCACACCTCGTGTATCTAACTTGTAAAAAAAAAACAGTTGAGAAAGTGATGGCTGTAGCATTACTTTTTAATATACTGCCTGACATTTTTCTTATTATGACATGCTTGGTAGAGTCTAGAGACTCTTGAATACAAAATCAGACTTCACATCACAGTTATCAATGGTCATTCAGAAAAGCTCTGAAACATCATGGAATCCTGGGTAATATGTGCTGTCATACATAAGATTGATTCAAGTTCTTGGCAGTAATTCCACATTGCAAATGAAAAGGCAATTATCTAGGCACTAACCATAATGCATTTCAGTATTACCATAGTTTTGTAAAGTTTCTCATTTAATATAAAGCCCTCTTACCACACTGGCTCACTGAATTTGCTTTTTGGGATTGTTGGCTGAACTTTCCAAAGAAATGTTTTGTTATGGAAAGGGAAATGGAAGAACAGGAAACAGTCTAAAACTCAGTAGGACTGGGGCACCTGGGTGGCTCAGTAGGTTGAGCATCCAACTTCGGCTCAGGTCACAATCTCATGGTTCGTGGGTTGGAGCCCCTGTCTGGCTCTGTGCTGACCGCTAGCTCAGAGCCTAGAGCCTGCTTCGGATTCTGTGTCTCTTTCTCTCTCTGGCCCTCCCCTGTTCATGCTCTGTCTCTCAAAAATAAATAAAATGTAAAAAGAAAACATTTTTTAAAACTCAGTAGAACTAAGTAGAGGTTGGAGAATGATTGCAGAGGTAAGGTGAGCAAATGGTCATTAAGGAGGAAGAAGGCACACAAATGTATTTCTGAAGGGAAATGGAGCAGAGTGCTAATTTTGAAAACCCACTCAAGAGTAGAACTGAGGATTTCAGTGGGTGGTTGGGTTGAGTGGGTGGGGAGGAAGGAAGGAAGAGGAAGAATCCTGGAATAATAATAAAAAATAGTAGGGAGATGGCAAGAAGAGACCTGAGATCAGGGTAAATAACTGAGCAATGTGTGTAGGAGGATGGTGACTAAATATCCTTACCAAGCAAGGATGCGGAAATAGGAGCAACAGAGATGAGCAGTATGCTTAAGGCGCAAAAATTTAAATGCAACATTATTTTTTAGGTACGTTAAGTACGCATAAAAAAATGAAACTATAAAGAATGTTAATCCATTAAAACATTTGAAGGGAACATATAAACCAGAAAAAATTATTTATTTTGTGTGTGATAACCTTTGTCTTTGAAAATAATAGGTCAGTGCCTGACATCATTTCCTTGTGTATAAATGCAAGAGGATACTCCCAAATCGAGCATGACTAGGAATAAAATACGATCATGTAGTAATCTTTGCATTTTATTTCAAAATAGTAGTTTTCTCCTTAAAATAAACCCTTGGCAATCTTCCTCATTTTCTATGCAGCACATGGGTAATGCAGAAAGCATTTACATTGTATTACTTAATTTCAGAAGCCTTCTAATATCACACTGTCCTGTACAGATGTGTGTGTTTGGGAAACCTGCAAATTCGCTTAATCTTTAAAAGCCCATTATAACAGGAAACAAAGAACCAACAAAATGTTACCAAATATAAAACTTTTAAAACTATGTTGATGTTAAGTGCTCTCAGTTAAGGAAGAGCAATAAAGTAAAATAATAAATTAAATACATTGAATCAAGGCTGTTTAAAGTATGCTTCACATTAGAAAATTTTGAACCAAATACAGTGGAAGCAGGCTTTAAAAAAATCTGAAAACCTTCTGGAAAAACACTCACCACATGCAGACTATGAAGTCTAATCATAAGTTCAAAGATTTTTGACTTGTGATGGAAAGCTCATAGGAAAAAAATAAATTAGTAGTTGAAAGTGTCAACCTTGGATATGGTAGTCAAATTGTAAATTTTTTGTGATAATGTAAAATATTAAAATGGATTTTTAGAAATCTAGAAGTACACAGGAATAAGAAAAATTTATAATATCAAATTTCTTGAGCCCCTTGGGTCACTGAGCCGATGCTGGTTAATTAGTCGAGTTTATTTAACTAAGAAATTTGAACAGTTCTAAAATCCTAATGTTGCCCCAAAATATAAGAAAAAGGCCCTCTTTTCCTACTTAATGTGTTACTTTTCTTTCACTTCTTGCAATAAGATAATAAAATAAAAATACGTTCCACATTTGTTGATATGTTAAATGCTATGAGTTTTGAAGAAACAATATATACTTTTCATTTAAATTATTTCTTTAGTAACCCAAATTGCTGCTGGGGTTTTTTTGCTATTGTTTTGTTGTTATTTGTTTGGTTTGCATACATGCAGAATTTTCTCACATTAAGGGTATGGAAAAGAGTATATTCTCAGAAACTTGATTTTGATCTCTCTTTCTGTACAAATGAACAGGAGGATATTTGAATCTATTGTGTTATTTGCATTTCATTCCCTTTTGCTCTGGAATAATGAGAAATGATTTGCTAATTATTTCCAACTTAAAGAAAAATAAGAGTCGCACAATAATTTCTGTAGAGTGCCTTGACATCTTAAGAGAGAAATGTAAAAAGACAAAATTAAATTCATCCTAAATTAAAGGTATGCTCATTCTGGCATGCTTAGTCTCCAATACAGAAGGATGCATCATTTTTTTCCTTGTATTTCCTATGAATTATACTAAACATGTAAGAAATTGCATAAAGATTTTTAAGGGAACATTAAAATCATTAAAATGTAAATGATTACTACTTAGAGCAAGAATGAGCCTTCCAGGCTGCTAGTAGTAGACTTTATCTCATCTTAGGTGATGGTTGCAAGAGTGTATGTATTTGTAAGAAATATGTTGAGTTGTGCACTTAAAGTTTGCCTACTTTATGCTTTAAAAAATGTTAATGAATAATGCCACCTCTATAATTTCTTAGTGAATAGTTTGAAGTCAGAATGATACAATAGGTAACCCAATTTAGAAATAAGAACCAAGAAATGATCATGTGTAACTATAAGCATTAACATGTGACCTTGAACAGATTTTACCTGGATCCGTTTCCACCACCAAGGATGGTGGAAAAACAAGAAAGGCGGTTATTTATTTTATTGCCCCTCTTCTCCAAATCCTTGTTTGGTGTCTCTTGTGTTACCAGAGGTAGACCCTACAGTCACTGCTCCTTTGCAAGCTTACTTGGTGTTAGACATTGTCAGTTTAAAAGATTGGAGGGGATACGACAGAGCCAGAATAGCAGGGGCTTTGCTTCCATTTTTCACAGTGTCCTTTTTCATGAGGTACTTAGCAGACTGGTGCCCAGGGAACCTGGTAGTAACCATGCTTTAGCTATAGCCTATACCTTTTGGTACGATCCTCCGTCCTCTGAGAGACCACATCAGAGAACTGCCTGTAACACACAGCCTCTTGGGGTTGTGTGCTCTAGCAAGTTCCTCTGTCCCACCAGAGCTCCTAGAGTAGTGTAGCTTCTCCAAAGACGTCTGACTCTTAGACTTGGTGGGGGATTGGAGGGGAGTTTTCCAAATTTATGTGTTCCTGCCTTGTCATTCTCCCTTAGCTCCTTAGCCAAAAGCTGTGTTCCATAATTGCTACTTCTGTACCACTTAAGTACTCCTCCTTTACCTCTTTTAGTAGTTAACTGCTTTTTTATTAGTTAATAATTCTTTTTTTGTTTTTGTTTTTTTAATGTTTTTAATGTTTACTTATTTCTAAGAGACAGAAGACAAGCAGGGGAGGGGTAGAGAGAGAGGGAGACACAGAATCCGAAGCAGGCTCCAGGCTCTGAGCTGTCAGCACAGAGCCCGACCAGGGGCTCGAACCCATGAACCGTGAGATCATGACCTGAGCCGAAGTCGGATGCTTAACAGACTGAGCCACCCAGGCGCCCCTAGTTAATAATTCTTTACATCACCTTTTTCTTACTCAAATTACTGGTGTGTTTTTTTTCCTCCTGATTAGACTCTGACTGATAAAGTCAGCTTCTCTACATATTATATAAGCTTGTAAATTGAAGTTTATCCTGACTCTACCTTTAATATACCATTCTGAGGCACTGATTACACATGTAGGCTGTAATACAATTTAGTTCATTTCATAAATAAAGGTGTTCATCTGTAGAATTGTTATAATAAGAATTTATAAAATCCCCTCAAACTCTAATTCTTTTACTCAACAAGTAAACTAGTTCATTTTCTATTTATCTTTCTGTATCTAAAAAAAGTGAGTGATCATAATTTTTGTATAATGTTTTACATCATTCCTACAATTTTATTATGATTAAGTGGGCCTTTCTATGTAACTTATTAAATTTCAATTTTTTTATGTCTTTCTGACTTCTAACCGAGGTTGAATTTAGACCATTTTAATTTCCATCACTGTTTAAATGAAGAAAATAATCAAGTGTATTTATTGCTTAGAAATTACTTTATTTTGTGGTTGTACCAAGTCTGTGGTGTCTTTCAGAATGGGTGACTTATATTCAGCTACATTGTGTTTCTTTTTTAAAAAATACCAGAATAGGGGCACCTGGATGGCTCAGCGAAGTGTCCAATTTTGGCTCAGGTCATGATCTCAAGGTTCAGAAGTTTGAGCCTTCTGTAGGACTCTGTACTGACAGTTCAGAGCCTGGAGCCTGTTTCAGATTCTGTATATCCCTCTTTCTCTGCCCTTCTCCCGCTCGTGCTCTGTCTCTCTCTCTCAAAAATGAACAAATATTAAAAAAAAATTTTAAATAATAAAAATCCCAGAATATACCTAATTTTTTTTGTAGCTCTTTGCTATACATTTCACTCTATTTTGAAAATACAGTGTGATTTTATTCGCTGAGGATCGCTGAGGTTGAAGTCCACTCTGCATTTGCCTAAGTTGCAGCCCTTCCTCTCACCTCCTTCTGTGATTTCTTCCATTCTCTGAGTGGTCATCATTCAGAACATCAATGAAGGGAATCTTGGAATTACCATCAACTTACTTATGACCAGTTTCTCAGTATTATTTTCTACTAAAAAACATGTCACCAATGTCAACCATTTTCCTCTGAGTTCATTTTAATGACAGAATCAACACTATGTCCGTAGGAGTACTTAAAATGTATATGCACTGAAACATTACTATTATTTCCCCTCAGAAAAGCCCATTTGAGAGAGTCTTCCTCTTAGAAATAGCTTATTTTTATCACTGGTATTTGTGGTCACGCTTAAAGCTGCAGTCTGAATTTCCTTTAGTGTGCTTAGATTCTAGATGTATGTATTGTATGAAAAGCACATCTGAAACAAAGATTTGAGCCATCATCCAGGTGTCAAAAGTATGGATTCATTGAGATATCAAACAGGGAATGATACAATTGATGATAAAGAATAAGAGTTTCAGGAATCTCCATCAGCCTGTTTTTGAACATTGATACTAAAGTGTGGAAATATTTCCAGGAATAGTTGGGAGTATTTGAGGATGGCTCTGATAGTATTTTCCAGGGATTAAGAAAGCTGTGAAATGAATAATCAAAATGAAACTGGAAGGCAGAGAAGGATTAAAGATTAATTTATGAGCCTTAGTTTGCTTGTTACTGTGCTTAAGGCATGTGCCTTATTTTTCCTTTAGTGCTAGGATTTAGTACCCTTGCCTGTGAGGTAGCAGACAGAGCACTGAAATTTGTTTCAAGAAATCTAGTTGTATAACTCTATGTGCAGCTATTTGCCACTTATATATCCTTGGGATTAACCTCTCTGAGATAGATATTATTGATTTTATTAATCTTTCAATTTTGTGAAGTTTAAATGAAAAATGCTTTAAGAGTACGTGAACCAAGTGAAAATGAATGAATGAATTAATTAATATGCCAACACTAAGAAAGCAAGATGGAGGCTTATGTGAAATTTTAGGGGTGATTAAAATGGGCAGAGGAGAGAAAATTTAAGTTTGGGGTAGCCTTTAGGATTGAACTCAAATGGTACTCAATTAAATATGATCTGGGAAAAGCAGATTTTATCCCAAGTAATTTTGTTCAAAAAGAGAATTTGGAAAAATTTTTACTAAATGTATATAATAAATTAGCAAAGGAAACATTTGATCACAGCCGTTCTAGACCATAAAAAAGCCAAATTAACCATAATTCCATCCTCTTTCATTTATTAAATGACTGTAATTGTGACTGAATTTAATTTAACATATTAAAATAGCACAATGAAAAAACTGCTCTGTGAATTATGAAGAGAGTAAACTAAGTGAAGATCTCTGGAAATATTATCAACTAACTTAGAGACTTTTTTTTTTTACCATTATAAACTATTTGTGCATTAATTTTTTCAGTAAATATTTATGATAACCTATTCTATACTAACCCTATACCAGGTACCAGAGATAGCATTGTTAATAACAAATCTGGTCACTGACTTTTCATTCTACTATGGATGATAAGTATTAATAACTACTTATAATAATAATAAGAATAGGTAAAGTACAATGATGATTATAGTGTGAACTCTGACAAAAGAAACTCTGTCCTCATTGTTACTAATTCTTAAATTTGCACATTTCTGAATATACTGATCAATTTTTTCTCAAAGCAGTGTACATAAAAAACAAACGAGATTGTTTAAAATGCATATTCCTCAAGATGATGCTAGTAATAGTATTAATAGTAGTACTAATAATTGAATCAACTATTATTGAAAGCCATTAGAGAATGTTTAAAAAACATCTGGAATGAGGTTACCTGAGTTCAATTCCTAGTGTTGCCAGTTATTAATTGAGATTTGGAGCAGGTTAATCTGTCCTAATTTCTTCATGTCTTAAATGTGAATACTACTATACACATGATAGGGGTTTTTAAAAGTTTATTAGTTTTGAGAGACAGAGAGAGAGAGAGAGAGAGAGAGAGCACTAGTGGGGGAGGGCAGAGAGAGACAGAAACACAGAATTTGAAGCAGGCTTCAGGCACAGAGCCCAATGCAGGGCTCAGACTCACAAGCTGTGAGATTATGACCTGAGCCAAAGTGGGACGCTTAATCAACTGAGCCACCCAAGACACCCCGTGATAGAGTTTTTATAAAGTTTAAATGGACAAAACCTTAGGAAAATGGCTTGTACATTGTTAATGCTGTTTAAGTGTTACTATTATTATTGAATTAATGTTTATTACATTGCTAGGTACTCGACTAAGAGCTTTATATTAATAATACAGCATATTATTCAATTCCCAGAACAACCCTATGAAGTAGGCATTTTGCTGTTCATCAGATATTAGATGAGAAGGAAATCCAGATGTAAAACATATGTAATATAATGCCAGGTAGTGAGGAGTGCTGTGGGATAGGGGGTGATGAATACAGGAATCAATTAACTCCTCTACTGGGATTCATAGAGGTGACAGGTGGCATTTTAGTAGAAACTCCAATGAGCTGAAGAAGGCATCTTAGGGATATCTGAAGAAAGAGCTTTCTACACAGAAGAACCTGTTGATTAATGCAAAGTACCTAAGGAGGGAACAAGCTAGGCAAATATGAGGAATATTAAGAAACCACCTGTGGAGAATATCATTAGGGAACTGGAAGAAAGAGAATGAGGACAATAGTCAGGATTCTCATCATATGGGATCCTGTAGACTGGCAATAATAAAACTGATGAATTAATCCTCAGCAACACTCCCCACTTTACCCTGCAGCCTATTTATTATGGGTGTAATATGAAGTCAGGAAGATTTTTAGGAGAAGAGTGACATTTATTTATTATTTAACAAATACTCATTGAAGACCTATGCTTTCACTTTTATTGGCATATGTGGTACTCAAAATCCAAAACTGTCTTTGGAATGTTACTAATATAATGTCAGGATGTGATATGTGCAGTACAATTAATAAAGCAGTTTAGGAGAAATAGAATGTGCCAGATAGGTTTGGGTATCACAATTTTATATAGAATGGCCCCTAATATTTGTCGATAATGTGACTTTTTAAAACATGTTTATTTCTTTTTGAGACAGAGAGAGACAGAGCATGAGCCGGGAGGGGTAGAGAGACAGGGAAACACAGAAGTCTAAGCAGGCTTCAGGCTCTGAGTCATTAGCACAGAACCCAACACGGGATTTGAACTCACAAGCCATGAGATCATGACCTGAGGAAGTTGGATGCTTAACCAACTGAGCCACCCAGGCGCCCCTGATACTGTGACTTTTAAGCACAGACCTAAAGCTTTTTCAGAGAATGATTCATAAGATTCTGGGGAAAGGGAATACCAGGCAGAGAGGATATAGTAAGTGCGAAGGCTCTGAGGCAGAGAATACATGGCACATTTGAGGAAATGCAAGATCATTGTGATTGGAGCTACATGGGAGAGGATTAAAGTTGCACGAGATGAGGTGCGTCGCAAATGTGAGGTAGTTTGGGCAAATCATGCGAGAACTCATAAACTATTATAAGGACATTCACTTTATTTTTTTTTTAAACTTTATAGTTTATTGTCAGGTTGGTTTCCATATAACACCCAGTGCTCTTCCCCACAAGTGACCTCCACCATAACCATCACCCCCCTTTACCTTTTCCCCTTCCCCTTCCCCGCTCAGTTTGTTTTCAGGATTCAAGA
>CM053559.1:12084144-12176869 GCA_028646485.1 Cryptoprocta ferox
ACAGTCACTCACTCAGGCATCTTTGAGGTTGTCTTCTTTCTGGCGTCTGTTTCTTCTTTCCCCCACTTGCAAATCCAAGTTTTATCCCTTCAGTCCTTCTCAGTTCAATCCATACGGGCGTGCACGGGTTACAGAGCTCCCTGCTCTTCCGCCATCTTGTCCTCCTCCTGGACATTCACTTTAAAATAAAGACTCTAACAAGAGACAAAGAAGGGCACTATATAATCATAAAGTAAAGAATCCAACAATTTAACAATTGTAAATATTTATGCACCCAACATGAAAACACCCAAATACATAAAGCATCTAATAACAAACATAAAGGAAATAATCAATAGTAATATGATAATAGTAGGGGACTTTAACACACCACTTACATCAATGGGTAGATTATCCAAACAGAAAATCAACAAAGAAACAGTGGCTTTGAATGACTGATTGATCATCAGATCTAACAGATAGATCTAACAGATATAGTCAGAACATTTCATCCTAAGACAGTAGAATACACGTTCTTTTTAAGATGCTTGGAACATTCTCCAGCATAGATAACATATTAGGCTATAAAACAAGTCTCAACAAGTTCAAAAAAATTGAAGTCATACCATGCATCTTTTCCAACCACAATGTTATGAAACTAGAAATCACCACAAGAAAAAGTCTGGAAAGAACACAAATACATGAGGTTCAATAACATGCCACTAAACAATGAATGGATAAACCAAAAAATCAAAGAGAAAATAAAAAACTACATGGACACAATTGAAAATAAAAACACAATGGTTCAAAATTTTTGGATGCAGCAGAGGCTATTCTAAGAAGTTTATAACAATATGGGCCTAACTCAAGAAGCAAAAATTTCTCAAATAAACAACCTAACCTTACACCTAAAGGATCTAGAAAAAGAACAAACAAAACTCGAATACAGTAGAAGGAAGGAAATAAATAATAAAGATTAGAACAGAAATAAACAAAATAGAAACCAAACCAAACCAAAACAAGACACAACAATAGAACTGGAACCAGGAGCTGATTCTTTGAAAAGAGCAACAAAATTGATAAACATTCAGCCAGACTCATAAAGAGAGAAAGAGAGAGAGAGAGGACTCAAATAAACAAGACCAGAAATGAAGGAGGAGAAACAATAACCAATACCACAGAAATACAAAGGAGTGTAAAGAATATTATGAAAAATTATATGTCAACAAATTGGACAACCTAAAAGAAATAAATTCCTAGAAACACATAAACTCCCAAAACTGAATAAGGAAGAAATAGAAAATTTGAACAAAGCCATTAGCAGCCATGACATGGAATCATTTAAAAAAAAAAAAAAAAAAAAAAAAAAAAAAAAAAAACTCCCAAGAAACAAATATCCAGGACCAGATGGCTTCACAGGTGAATTAGATCAAACATAAAGAAGAGTTAATACCTATTCTCCTCAAACCATTTCAAAAAATAGAAGAGGAAGGAAAGCTTCCAAATTCATTATGGAAGGCCAGCATTGCCTTGATACCAAACCCAGACAAAGACAATACAAAAAAAGAGAACTACAGGCCAATATCTCTGATGAATATATATGTAAAAATCCTCAAAAATTATAGAAAACCAAATCCACTAATATGTTAAAATATCATTCACCATGATCAAGTGGGATTTATTCCTGGGATTGCAAGGTGGTTCAACATTCACAAATCAATGAAGATGATACATCACATCAACAAGAGAAGGATAAAAAACATGATCATTTCAATAGATTCAGAAAAAAGCATTTGATAAAGTACAACACCCATTCATGATAAATGTCCTCAATAAAGTAGGTTTAGAGGGAATATATCTTAGCATAATAAAGGCCATATATGAAAAATCCACAGCAAATAGCCTAATGGTGAAAAACTCAGCGCTTTTCCTCTAAGGATAGGAACAAGACAAGGATGTCTACTCTCACCAATTTTATTCAACATAGTACTAGAAATCCTAGCCCCAGCCATCAGATAAGAAAAAAGAAATAGAAGGGATCCCAAGTGTATGGAAAAGGTAAACCTTTCACTATTTTCAGATGACTTGATACTATATATAGAAAAGTCTAAAGACTCCACTAAAAAAACTACTAGAACTGATAAATAAATTTAGTAAGGTTGCAGGCTACAAAATCAGTATACGGAAATCCTTTGCATTTCTATACACTAATAATAAAGTGGCAGGAAGAAAAATTAAGAAAACAATCATGTTTATAATTGTACCAAAAATGATTAAAAACCTAGGGGTAAACATAACCAAGGAGGTGAAAGATCTGAACTCTGAAAATTATAGAACATTGATGAAAGAAATTGAAAATGACACAGTTGGAAAGATTTTATTCTCATGAATTGGAAGAACCAACATTGTTTAAATATCCATACCACCCAAAACAATCTATAGGTTTAAAACAATCCCTGTCAAAATACCAACAGCATTTTTCACAGAACTGGAACAAATAATCCTAAAATTTGTATGGAATCACCCAAGTCCTGAAATAGCCAAAGGAATGTTGAAAAAGAGCAAAACTGGAGCTATCACAATCCCAGATATCAAGGTATACTATAAAGTTTTAGTAATCAAAATGGTATGGTACTAGCAGAAAAACTGACAAATAAGACCAATGGAACAAAATAGCCCAGAAATAAACCCACGATTATGTGGTTAATTAATGTTCAACAAAGGAGGAATGTGCAATGTAAAAAAATATAATCTCTTTAACAAATGGTTTTGGGAAAACTAGACTACTTTCTTACTTAATACACAAAGATAAATTCAAAATGGATTAAAAACTTAAATGAAACAAAAAAATCCTAGAAGAGAGCACAAGCAGTACATTTCTCTGATGTTGGCCATACCTACATTATTTTAGATATGCCTCTTCAGGCAAGGGAAACAAAAGCAAATATAAGCTATTAGGACTACATTAAAATAAAAAGCTTCTTTACAGCAAAAAAAAAAAAAAAATCAACAAAACTAAAAGACAACCTACTAAATGGGAGAAGATATTTCCAAATGACATATCCAATAAAGGGTTAGTATCCAAAATACATAAAGAACTTATATAGTTCAATACCAAAAAAAATTAAGAATAGCCTAATTAAAAAATGGGCAGAAGACATGAACAGACATATCTCTGAAGAAGACATACAGATGGCCAACAGACACATGAAAAAATACTCAACATCACTCATCATCAGGGAAATTCATATCAAAACTACAGTGAGATATCACCTTATACCTGTAAGAATGGCTAAAATAAAAAACACACTAATAACAAGTGTTGGTGAGGATGTGGAGAAAAAGGAAACCTAGTGCATTGATGGTGGGAATGCAAACTGGTGCAGCCATACTGTGGAAAACAGTATGGAAGTTCCTCAAAAATCTAGTAATTTTACTACTGGGTATTTTCCCAAAGAATGTGAAAACACTAATTCAAAAAGTTATATGCACCCCTATGTTTATTGCAGCCGTATTTACAATAGCCCAATTATGGAAGCAAACTAAGTGTCCATTAATAGATGAATAAAGAAGATGTGGAATAAACACACACACATATACACACAATGGAATATTACTGAGTCCTAAAGAAGAAAGCAGTCTTGCCATTTTCAACAATATGGGTGGATCTAGGTGGCATAATGGTAAGTGAAATAAATCAGAGAAAGACAAATAACATATGATTTTAGTCATATATGGAATTTGAGGAAAAAAAACAAAAAGAAACAAAACAAAAAATACTTTAAAAAAAATTTTTAATGTTTTTATATAGTTTTGAGAGAGAGAGAAAGACAGAGCATGAGTAGGGGAGGGGCAGAGAGAGAGGGAGACAAAGAATTTGAAGCAGGCTCCAGGCTCTGAGATGTCAGCACAGAGCCTGGAATACGGCTTGAACTCATGAACCATGAGATCATGATCTGAGCTGAAGTCGAACACTTAACCAACTGAACTACCTATACACCCCAAACAGACTCTTTACTATAGAGAACAGATTACCAAAGGCAAGGTGGGTGGAGAGATGGGTAAAATAGGTCAAGGGGACTAAACGTACACTTACGCTGGTGAGCATTAAATAAAGTATAGATTTGTTGAACCACTATATGATACACCTAAAACTGATATAACACTGTATGTTAACTATACTGGAATAAAAATAGAAATTAAAGTAAAAATACATTTTAAAAAAGATGTGGCTATTCCCTGGGGTTGTTTTGTTGTTGTTGTTGTTTTGTTTTGTTTTGTTTTTTGATTTGTTTTTTGTAAAGTTAGAAAATATATATTATGTATACAGATTTATTTTTACGTGTTATTAAGATCATGTAAATAGTGCATTTGACAATCTGAAATTTATTCCTTAAAACTATCATTGCATTGAATAACTTTTAGGTTTTTTTGTATTGCACACTACAATTTGAAAAGCTCTACCTTAGATTATGGTATCAAAGGAGGTGATGTGAATTGGTTAGATTCTAGATATATTTTGCAACTAATGCCAGCAGGATATGCTAACATTATTTATATGAGTTGCGTAGGAAAGCGGAAATTCATAAATGCTCCAAAAACTTGGCCTGAGAAAATGAGTGAATAGTGTCATTTATTTAAGAAGGAAGATTTGTGAATTGAATAGACTCGGGCATGGGGCTGGGGATTTTTATTCCCTCTGTTTATAGAGAATAAAAAGGGATTAAATACTTAAGTAATATGCCACAAAGCTAGTAAATTTTAGTGGCTATTTTCAATCCAACTTTAGTTTGACTAAATATTTTTCGTTGTGAAAGAAATGAGATTCTCTCATACACTACATTTGTAGTTCTGTACAAAGAAAGTATTGTGGGAACATAGAATAAGATTCACTGTAAAGCAGAACTCATGGCTGACTCTGTGGACTTGGCTCTCCTTAGATAGATGGCTGTCTTGTAGACCTGTGTTTTTATATCTGCCCTTGGTAGGTGTCTGTGTACTAATCTCCTTTATAAAGATATCAGTCATACCAGGTTAGCACCCACCCTAATAATCTCCTTTGAATGTAATTACCTCTTTAAAAACTCTATCTTTGGGCACCTGGGTGGCTTAGTAGGTTAAGCTTTGGGACTCTAGGTTTCGGCTCAGGTCATGGTCTCTTGGTTGTGAGATCCACGCCCAGCATGGAGTCAGCTTAACATTCTCTTTCTCCCTATTCTTCTGCCCCTCCCCTGCTAAAGGATTCTCTCTCTCTCTCTCTCTCTCTCTCTCTCTCTCTCTCAAAACAACAAAAAACCCTAATCTGCAAAAGTAGTCACATTCTGAGGTACTGAGGTTAGGAGTTCAGCATATAAATTTTGGGGGGACACAATTCACCCCACTAATAATAAACTAGCTGACTCTAAAAAAAATAAACTAGCTGACTGACAAAACAATAATGTTCTCATTTCATGAACATACAGAGAGCAGCTTCATTGGCTTGAGGAAGATGCAGTGTTTAGTTAAACATTTAAGTTAAAGAGTTAAAGATTATCTACATTCAAATCCACTTAATCTAAAGCTCATTTTCCTCATTTGTGAAATGGTAATAATAATCCCTTCATTTTGATGTGGTGATCAAGCTTGAATAAAAAGTAAACTGTGATACATCATAGAGCCACTCTACATACTAAAAATCTTACACTAATTTTGAAGATCATATTTAAAGTAATCCATATCTTTTCTGTTTTTGCTAAGACTTTCTAAAATATTACAATATATTTTCCATGTTTGTACAAATTATAAATTATATACAAAAGTCAAAATAATTAGTTTAAAATGTATAATTTTTGGAGTTTGATTAATTTCCTAAGTTATTTTTCTACTGTTTGTTCAAAACCAAGTAAGTTTCTCATTGTAACCTCATTTTATGACAAAAGATTTTGTTATACAGTTTTGGGAATTTTAATTCTTATATTCTGAAGGTACAAAAAGAAAGAGTGCCATAAGAATTGATGAAACATTCATATAAAAAATTAATAACTTATCTTTCTTATTCCAAAGCACTTGTAAGAAAAAAAATTATCGTAGAAAAAAGCAGAGAGGAGCAAAAGATAGAAAATGAAAAGTGCGACTAAATCCATCCCACGGAGATAGTTTCTAGAAGTACAATGTAATGAAAGGGAACCTGGAATCAAATTGCCAGGGCTCAGACCCTAGTTTGCCATTTTGTGCATAATACTGGACAAGTTATACCTCCTCTTTGTTTTTCCTTATTTGTAGTATTCAAATAACAAAAGCATAGTCCACATTAGATCATTATGAAGTATAAATGAATTACGATTGAGAAAACAGTGCAGAGCCTGACACATAATAAGTAAAAAAAAAGGGGGGGGGGAGAGAATTAACCATTATATTGTCTGGTCTCTTTGTTGATATAATGTGTTAGATATACTCTAACAATATGAAAATTATTATGTTTTCTTTAAATGATAAGATATATACATTAGTTGTTAAGATAATTATCTTTGTCAAAATGCAGTATTAAGTTTATCCTCGTACAAACCTTTTTTCTCATTGTAACTTGGAGATACCAATAGAACTTCATAAAGGATCTTATAAAGATTTACTATACAGCTATGTCATTGGATATATGTACAGGTGTATTATATGATATAAACTAAAGCTAGAGAGCTCTGATTATATGAAACATATCTTGTGGATTTCTATTTATTAAATTTTAATGAAATTGTCTTTATGTTTAATAAGATGCATACATAGGAAAAAAGATCATCTTAGGTCTTAACACAGAGATACAGACAAGAGGGAACACTGAAAGACTGTGTTTTAGGCATGCACTCATTTAGACAAGATATTAATGATCTTTTCCAATTTAGAGATTGAAATCTCTATTTTAGCAACCAGAAAGTGACTTGGGAAAAAATCACTGTAAACAGATTTGTTCTTTCTTATTTCACTCTAGCAGGTAATTTGTCCTTTTTCTTAAACTTCGAGGGCTCATACTTTGTAGAATGCTTTGCAAAATGTAATTTTGTGTCATAGCATTTTTAAATCATGTGTATTTTTTATCTCTCCAAATTCACAAATCTTGATGATACAAAAAACCCCACAACTATATATTTTCACAATATGTGGCTTGTACAGTATCATTTTTTAAAACATTTCATTGCTGGCTCTGTGCTTTGGAGGCAGTTGAAGCATCAAAGAGGACACGTGCTCTAATGTGAAGTGTTTATACTGTGAGGCAAACAAAGAGATGAGCCCCAGAAAAATACACCAGCTATGCAGGTGGCATTCAAGCAATAGGAAATCTGTTTCATAAGCACTAGGTTTCATTAGCAGTGATTTCTATGTTTTTAGAAATTTAGGAAGATATGTAATTATGAATAATTTGATGGATTCTACCATGGTGACAATATTGTTTAGGGAAAAAACTGATTCTAAGTAAGGACATAGTGACCTGCACATAAAACATAAAGCTTAATGAATAGAAAGTAGAAAACAAAGAACGTAAGTGAGTTTGAATAGAGGATATTTCAGTGGAGACAGTGATACATAAATCATATTTTTTTGATTAAATATCAGTAGAAAACTGGGATATGAAAAAGGAGATACAGAATTACCAATATCAAGAAAAGAGATTGATTAATATTTTATGAGAATGGAGATAAATATTTCTATGTAATGAAGTGCATAACCACAACATAACAGGAACTCATTGGAGTGGAAGTAGATATTACTTGGATCTTACATTAATCACCATCTCTTCAGTGATTCTAAACACATACTTCACTGTATACACACAACAAAAACTTCAACAGGAACAACTAACAAGTATCACTCTGAAGGGTTTTGTCAAAAGTTTGTGGGTAAAAGATGAGTACTAAATTTTACTAAAATTTAAATGTAGTGTAATTTTACTAAATTTTAAATGTAAGGAGATTGTTTTATACCTGACAGGAAGTCTTCTTGCCACTTCCTTTTTTTTAAGTCTACTTCTTTATTTTGAGGGAGAGAGAGAGAGAGAGAGAGAGAGAGAGAGGGAGAGAACATGCTGGGTAGGAATAGAGAGAGAGGGAGAGGCTTCATGCTGTCAGCGCAGACCCCGAAGCCAGAATAGATTTCACGAACCATGAGATCATCACCTGAGCCAAAATCAAGAGCAGGTCACTTAACTGATTGAGCCACCTAGACAACACTGTCATTTTCAAATCCTACAGGACTCCAGATTCTTAACTGGAACTAGATCTAGTGAAATATTTATGAACATATTAAGGCCAAATAAGTACCACACATTTTTGTCCTAGGAGGCAATGAAAACCTGTTCACTTTATGAAATAATATTAATGGTGACTAGCGTTTACTGAGTTCTCTCAGTGTTTCTGAGTGTTTCTCATACGTATTTTATTTAATTAAAAAAAAAAAAAAAACCAGGAGACAATTTCAGTCACAGCACTTTCACCAAAGGGGAAACTAAAACAAAGAGAGTTTAATTTATCCAACTATCAGAGTTAATGTGTCAGAACATGGATCATTTGACCTGAGGCTATTGATCTCAAAGTCTGGGGCTTTGCCATTTCTTTAGCTGCTTAATAAAATTAAAATTTTTCATTTTAATGAAAAATCAACATATACTGATATCAACATCTATCCAATCTACCTCTTTTAGAATGTGTTGACATATATAAGTCCTCAAATATATTGATAGGAAAGAAAATTTAAATTTTGTAATTTGGTTGTTAAGGTGTCAAAATTTTTATTGAAAATAAGGATTAAGGTGTATAAGGATAAGATAGAGTAAGGCTCACCCTTTCTTTCCCCATGCAATGTTACACTCATATTGCAGTCCTCCAGCCTGGACAGTGTTTGTTAGCTGATTGACTAATGCTATGATACTTATTGTGACTGTATATCAGAATCACCTTGGAAAGTTTAAAAAATTAATACCTAGATTTTAAACAGAATCTCTTACATCAGAATCTCTCGGAGTGGGGCCTGGGCTTAGTTGTACTTTTTGTTGTTGATGTTGTTTCAAGCCACCCAGTCATTTAATTTTAATTTTAATTTTAATTTATTTATTTTTATTTTAGAGAGAGAGAAAGCTCAGAGGGAGAGAGGGGAAGAGGGAAAGAGAGGGAATCTTAAGCAGACTCCAAACACAACACGGAACCTGGCATGGGGCTAGATCCCATGACCCTGGGATAATGACCTGAGCCAAAATCAAGAGTCAGAAGTTCAGCTGAATAAGCCACCCAGGTACCCCAACCCAGTCATTTTAATGTGTAGCCCAAATTCTCACTGAAGATATGAGAAGGAACAAGCAACATGCTAGCTCTTTTGAAGATGAATTGATAATAATACGTATTTAAATATTACTAGAGTTGTATAGTTGAATAATTACCATGTATGTTGAAATATAATTCTACTCCTAGATACTTCATCATGAATCATCCATTATAAGAAAATTAAAAAAAATTATTATCCCTAAGAAATTGAACAATAAATATATTATATCATCTAATATTCAGTCAGTTCATTTTTAATCCCCCAGTTATGCCAAGAATATATTTTATGAATTTTTTATTAAATCAAATCAATATTTACCAAATAGTTTTATTGTCTTTTTATGTACCTTTTAGTTGAAAATGTCACCCCATTTTTAATGCCATTTATATCTCAATTGTCTAGGCCAGTTATCTTGTAAACTGATCTACGTTCTAGGTTTATCTATTTCCTTCCAGTATTGCTTACCTGTACCCTCTGACTTCTCAGTTATCTGCAAATCGAATGTTAGATTTAGACTCCAGATCAATTAGACTCAGGGTAAGTATTTCTGGCAAGAATAGTTTATAAATGATGTTAGGTTTTCAGATTAGGATCTCCACAAGGCAGGTAGCTACATCATTAAGTACAATAATGAAAGATTATGTGTGCGTTAGCCAAAACATTTAAAGGAATATTTTCCCCTAAATAAGAAATCTCTATATAAACAGATTTATATATCTATATATAAATATAGATATAGAAATCTATAAATAAATCATATCTACATAAATTATATAGCGATTTCTCTCTATATATACATGTATATATGTATGTGTGTGTGTGTGTGCATTCCTGTGAAATAAACAGAACAAATTTCTAGAAAGAAAATTACATATCCAAACTGATTCAGTAACCTAAGAAAATAGAAATTTTCCTATTGACCGTTAAGAATTCATTCAGTTGTCAAAAATTAGCAGTTTTTGTGTGTAATTAGCAGTTAATCTATACTTTGACACAAATCTGTTCTATTCTCACCAAATCTTTCATATTGTGATTTTAGCTTCCATTTTTGAAAATTGCCAGAATTACTATTACTGTTATGGGGGTTGCAAAATGGTGTTTTAAAAAAATTCTTATTCCTTTTGCAACCATTAGCTGGCAATTTTCTTGTCTTATATGTGGACAAACCTAGAATATATAGTATATATAACTTCATATTGATATCTCAAATTCAATTTTAATAATTTAGCATTTTCCTCCTAACTTTCATATTTGTATCGATATTCTTTTTACTGAAAATTTTGACTTGTAATAATAGTAATGCATTTACTTATTTGCTATGTTGTATAGTACACAGTAAATGTTTTATAATAAATATATGAAACTAAAAATTTACTGAAGTATAAGATTTCTTCTTAGTTTTGTTTAAAGTGTATTCTATTTTGAATATAAGAGAACTGTTTCAAAAATTACTTGAAATAATTATTTTCTCTGGTTATGGTAACAATTTGATAGATAGCTAATTTTTTATTTATGTTCAATTGTTTATCTTTACTTTTATATTCATGGTTAGCTACATAAGATAATTCAAAAGCATAAAAATGTACACTCAGAAATATTATTTCCATTCCTCTTCCCTATTGAAATCATACCATATAGTTAACCATTTTTATAACTTCGCTTTATTCTTCCTATGTGTTTTAATAAAAGAGTTTAGTACACCCACCCATCCCCCCCCATGCACATAAACATACACAAACATAGGTAAGCATTTCAAACATTTATAAGTATTTTAAAATACAAAATAAGCAGGTAGTTACATACAGTTATAGGCGTAACTAAGTATAACACGTATATGACAGTACACACATACCATTAAATTTCTTAATCACAAATTTCACATCTATTTTATTGCTCTTTTATTAAGAGATATATTAAATTCTTGCACTGTGATTATAACATTTTAAATTATTCTTGTGATTCTGTCACGTGAGGCTGAGTGATTAGGTGTACACACATTCAGAATCGTTATTTATCCTGATGACTTGAAAATTTTAACATTATGAAGTATGAGATCCTTATCTTTTTGACATACAGATCTTCCTCATTGGTGCGCAAGCTCCTTTTCTATATTCAAATTCTATATACTTTGTCAAAAAAAGATACTTGCTTAATAGTTGTGTGGTCAGTGTCTTTTTTTTTTTTTCATATGAAGAGTTTGTTCTTTATTCTATGGAACCAAATGTTAATGGAGCACATGCCCCTCATCCGTTCATGCGCCTTTCTCCAGAGCCAGAAGGAATTCAGACTGCTTATTTTTATACTTACTGGTATCTTGGGGAAAAAGGTAAAGAAGAGTTTATAAACCCTGGACAAAAGAAGGATGTAACTTTTTCAGTTCTCCCAAGGGCTGAATCTTGGCTGAAATAACTGACAGTTTTTGGACATACAGAAGGAAATGATGAGTTGGGCTAAATGTCCAGATGTGTGCTCAACAGATGTATAAGGTTACATTTGAAAAGGCAAGGAATGCAATACCTGTATCTTTAGAGAGGAAGTTGTAAATAGTAAATACATAACTCAGCTATCAACTGTTGTCTGATTTTTAAGGATTGTTAGAGTAACAAATACTTTTTCATCTCTTTAAAGATTTATTTAGCAGTGCTTAAAAAAGTCCTTATATATATATAATCAGTTCAAAAAAGATCATAAATTGAATTAAAGCAAATGGAGACTTAGAGTGTAATTCTTGCTTTATCATCTTTAATATATGGTTGAACATTTTTGATGAATTTATTTTTACCATAAAATGTAAATAAGCTTTTTAAAAAATCTTTACTCATCTCTACCCGGGAATTTCTTGCTCTTACTTCTTTGTATAAAATATCTTTATAAACATCTTGCAAATATTCTAAGGAAGACTGTAGAAGAAAAATAGCACAATTACTCCATGTCTTTTAAATCCCACAAAACAATGCCATTTTTTTACAGCATATTTCTGAATTCTCTTAAGAATCAAGATGAATAATGTCTTAGAATATCAAGTAAGAGAAGTCAAGTCCTTTCTTCATGAGAGAGCTATTGTAGTATTACAGTAGAATGTTCCAGGATTGGACAGATACTGCCTCCATTCAAGTATTCATTCCTATTCCTGAAAATATTCTTTTACGTTCTACATGGCTACAATGCCTTGCGTGCTTCTTAGAAGCCAAAACATACATCCATGGGAATGACAACAAAGCACTTTCTAATTTGGGAATTTTAAAGGCCTCTGGGACTTAAAGTTGACACTTCTTTGGCTGAGCTCCAACTCACAACTGAACTGGGGAGAAGAAAGAAACCATTTGGGTTCTGTGTTTTCCTAGATCTCATGTAGTTCTGGAGGGAAAAAATGATGTCCAAAATAATAGTATGATAACTTGCTCAGATAATAAGTTATTAATTCAAAATAAATTAAGTAGGCAATCTTTAATAATGAGAAAGTTGTTACTGGAAATCCACCAAAGAGTTAGACTGCTTGGACCATTAGTTGGCTACCATATAATTAGTCTCAGGAGCCTCAACCTACAGAAGGTGATTCTTCATATTGGAAGAGAAACTTTAAAAGTCACAGAATTTCTTCTTCATCCTTTGAAAATGCAGTTAAGGTAAGAGCTACTTTTCTAGGGTTTAACTTCCTCCTATTACAGACAAGTGGTGGGAGGACAAAGTGAGGAGGAAACTGCAGAAAGAGGAGTCCGGCATTAGATAAGATGTTAAGGCATCAGGGGGTTCATTGACATCTCTGCTCTCCCAGAACAGCCCCCGAATCTAACAAAGCTGTTGCTTCTCATAGTTGTGCTCGAGTGCAGAGATGTTGGTGGGAGAGTGAGCAAGCTACCAAAAAGTTGACATACTTCTGAAAAAGTGTCTACATTTCAATCAATACCTGCAAAGGCCATAAGGTAGAGATGGTTAATTTAGTTATTCTTGCAAGTTATATGACTAGAACTGTTTTTCTTCCATCACTGACATCAAGTAGCTATGCATATGGCAGGTTTTATTGGTCAAGATACAAAAGCATTTTCACATATTTGTAATCTTTTTTAAGATATTCACTTAGTTTCTTTCCTACTATTTAGATACCTTTAATTTTCAGATAGGCAGTTTCATCAAGAGGATAAGAGGAGCGATTTTAAAGTCAGATAGACCTGATTTCAAATTCTCACTATCATCTATTAATTATTGTGACCTTGTACAAATTACTTAATTTCTCTGAGTCTCAACTTATTAATTTGATTTATTTTTTAAAATTTTATTTTAATGTTTATTTATTTTTGAGAGAGAGATACAGAATGTGAGCAGAGGAGGAGCAGAGAGGGAGACACAGAAACCAAAGCAGACTTCAGGCTCTGAGCTGTCAGCACAGAGCCTGACCCCGGGGCTTAAACCCACGAACTGTGAGATCATGACCTGAGCCAAAGTCGGACGCTTAACCGACTGAGCCTAGATGCTTCTCAATTTATTAATTTTTAAAATAAGCATTAATATTACATACCTTTCAAAGTGTTAGGAGATTAAATGAAATAATTATGCATTTAATGGCTGACACATAGTACGTACCATAGCTATGATCATTGTTTTAATGCTTATTACTCATATATAGAACCAGACTCTGGTGACCATTCCAGGGATTCCAGAATTCCAGACTAGAGTTAGTGCTCATTGATTAAGATGCTTTGTCTTACTGACACCATACAGCTTCAGAACTTTTTTCAATAGAGTACTCTAAATACCACTTCTAAGGCTAGAACTTATGTTCTATAACTTTATAAGAAAAAGAAGATGAAAGAAGGGATCTTGTCTTACTCAACTTTGACATGGTGACATCAAGTACTAATTGGTACGTCTATATGTTTGCAAAAACTTTGTGAATTAGTATTCTGTGCAAGTACTAATGATTATACTACTTTGCATTTCTATTTTATCTTCCTTTAAATATTAAAATAATACTTTGCCCTTACATCTTTTAGTCTTGAATTGTTTGGTTTACCATTTAAATGAAATAATACATACCTATTTTTAAAATGATTTAGAAATTGGTATTTTCATTACAATAAAAAAATTAAATGTATTTTTTGTTCTGAATATTTAGTCCAGAGGACCCGGTATGTAGATTTAGTGAGCCACAAGTTTATGAGTTCCATTTTGGACACGTTAAAGTTGAGATGCCTATTACACCCTAAAGTGGAAATGTCAGAAAGGAGGTTTTATAGAAGATTGAAATTCAGGGAAGAGACCTGGGCTGGAGATACAGATGAGGACATCTTTAACATATCAATGGTATTTAAATCCATGAGAGAGAGACTTTGAGATGCAAGGAATGAGTCTAGAAAGGGAAAAATCTCCAAAAGCTGAGTCCTGTGGCGGTCTTTTTTTTTTTTTTTTTTTTTTTTAATTTGGAGATACTCGAAGGAAAGAGCAAAGTAGACTAGAAAAGCAACAGAAAAATCCTAGGAAGGTGTGATGTGGGGATCCTAAAAGAAAGTGAAGAAAGTTTATCAAGGACAAGCTCATGATGAACTCTGTCAAATACTACTGAGAGATTTCTGCATTAGAAAGGGTAGACCAGGTTACTGGGATGAACTTCCTTTCTGAGGGCAGTAAAACTTCATGATGAACATAGAAGCTGTCTTAATGTTTTCAGAGAGATGTCCAAATAGTGAAGAATCACTAGGCCAAATGTTGAAGACAGTAAGGTAACAGAAAATTAAGGTAACATTCCGATCCCCTTTTGTTGTGTGGGCATCCGGTAATCCTGAAGAAAGTGTGAAAATCAGTGATGATTTTGGTTATCTTTGGCAACAAGGGGGTAGAAGTTAAGCTAAGACCTTAAAGAGTCAGGGTCAAACAGATATAAACCAACCCTGTTGTTCACACACCCACCAGAATGTGGGAAAAATTGTCTTGATGCAGGGAAATAGAAGAAATAAAGAAATATAAAAATAAAGTTAGTCTCTAAGAGTTTATAAACCACACCCCAGCCCAAAGAGATAATTACAGCCAAAATGTACACTGCCAAGTTTTCCAAGACATTTTAAGGTATGAATGTAGTTTAAAGTGGTATTCTAGGCACCTGATGATTAATGCCTCTGGAAAAATTGTGATGCTTGTCTATGCCTCAATTATGTTTTCAACAGCAATGACCAGCACACATCCAAGAAAATCAGACACACAAGGAAACAGTAATTATACTTAACAGCTAGCAAAAACAACAGACAAATGAGACTTCATTGCAGAGATTTCAGACATCTATAGTATCATACACAGATTTTAGCAATTATGCTTAATATATTTAAAGAAATGAAAGAAAATCTTGCAAATAAATACACATGTTAGGAAAATAATTTTAAGTACATTGCAAATTTGCAAAATAAATAGAAATTGCAGAAATGAAAAATATAAATATTGAAATTAAAAACTGAGTACTTGGATTTGATAGCAGATTGTATAAAGCAGCAGAGAAAATTACTCAATAGTAGATTTAAAAAACTACACAGAATGAAGGCTAAGGGGAAGAAAAGGATGGAAATTAAGGATGAAAGGATAAATAACCCAGAACAGAGCAAAGGAGTGAAGTTTCATGTATGTTGAAGAATACTATTTCTTCAAGGTCCTTAGTGCCTGGATCCAATCTTAGCATTACTCCCAAAATTTTCTAAACAAATGAAAACATTATTGAAGTAGAAAAAGCCTTAGAAAATATTGTCTAAGGACATTAGGCTATAAAACACTGACCCAGTATAATCAGTCATAATAGATGAACTTGTAGTTTACATATTTCTCAGGTGAAAAATATCAACATTACCATAAGTGATTTATAATGAGAAAGACTGATGCCTATTTTATTTTATTTTATTTATTTTTCCTTCATTTAAATTTAATTTTTAGTTAACATACAATGCAATACTGGTTTCAGGAGAACTCAGTTCATTAATTACATACAACACCCAGGGATCATTCAGCAAGTACCCTCCTCATTACCCATCACCCATCTAGCCCATCTCCCACCCACCTCTCTCCATCAACCTTCAGTTTGTTCTTTATTGTTAAGAGTCTCTTGTGGTTTGTTTCCCTCTTTTCTCTTCCCCCTCTTCCCATAGGTTCATCTGTTGTTTATTTTTTAATGTTTCTTTATTTTTGAGAGAGAGAGAGACAGAGCACGAGTGAGGGAGAGACAGAGAGAGAGGGAAACACAGAATCTGAAAGAGGCTCCAGGCTCTGAGCTGTCAGCACACAGCCTGACATGGGGTTCGAACTCACAGACCACAAGATCATGACCTGCACTGAAGTTGAAAGCTTAACCGACTGAGACACCCAGGTGCCCCTCTGTTTTGTTTCTTAAATTCTACATGTGAGTGAAATCATATGGTATTTATCTTTCTCTGACCCATTCATTTCATTTATCATAGCATAATACAATCTAGCTCCATCCACATTGTTGCAAATGGCAAGATTTCATTCTTTTTGATGGCTGAGTAATATTGCATTGGGTGGGTGGGTGGGTGGATGGATGGATGGATGGATGGATGAATGGATGAATAGGTAGGTAGATAGATAGATAGATAGATAGATAGATGATAGATAGATGGACATGTGGGCTCTTTCCATAATTTGGCTATTGTCGATAATGCTGCTATAAACATTAGGGTGCATGTGCCTCTTCGAAGATTTGACGTATTTTTGTATCGTTTGGGTAAATACCTTATAGTGCAATTGCCGGATCATAGGATCGTTCTATTTTTAATTTTTTGAGGAACATCCATACCATTTTCCAGAGTGGCATTCCCACCAACAGTGCAAGAGGGTTCCCCTTTCTTCACATCCTCGCCAATATCTGTTGTTTCTTGTGTTGTTAATTTTAGCCTTTCTGATAGGTGTGAAGTGGTATCTCATTGTGGTTTCAATTTGTATTCCCTAATGATGAGTGATGTTGAGCATCTATTCATGTGTCTGTTAGCCATCTGGATGTCTTCTTTGGAAAAGTGTCTATTCATGTCTTCTGCCCATTTCTTCACTGGGTTATTTGGTTTTTGGGTGTTGAGTTTAATAAATTCTTTGTAGATTTTGGATACTAACCCTTTATCCAATATGTCATTTGCAAATGTCTTCTCTCATTCTGTAGACTGTCTTTTAGTTTTGTTGATTGTTTTCTTTGGCTAACTTTATTTTGGAAGACAACATAAGAATATTTCAAAGAGCATTAACTGCTGTGTTGTTCCATGTGCAACATTCCAACGGATGATGCATACTACAACAGAATAAGTTCCATTTCACTTATTTAACCTATTTTATATGTTCAGTTCTTTTTCTTAATCAGTGGTATCTCTTTGCCCTTAAGTAAATTACTTATTCTTTCAGATCCCCCTTTTTCTTATCCAAAAATTAGAAATAATAAAACGGTCTCTTTTCATTTTATTAGATTGTCCTGAGGCTCCGCAAATGAGGTAATTTGTGTCAAACTGTCAAGGGGTATGCAATTATAAGTACTGGTTCCATGCATAACTGAAGCTATCTCATAAGAAAGGTTTTCATGTCAGTTTTTAGCATTATCGACTAAGTTTCCTTTTGTTATTTCTCTATGTTCTTAAAAGAAGCTGATGTATCTAAGAAGTATATATTAAGTCATATACTTATGTTAAATTTTCAAGCATTATTTATGTGGCATAAGGAAATAGAAATATGCCAAAAATGTGATCAATTTTTGTTTGCTTTCCTATTACAAAAACAAACATAACTGTATTAAGTCAAGTCTAGTATGGGAGGGGGTGAGAAGTGTGAAGAATCTACCATTGTGTGAGATATGCACAGTCTCTGTCTTGTGTTGGCCTTCTTGTTAGGGGACTTTCCTTGGCATTTGTACCTCTTCCCTTAGGGACAGGGTTGTATTCAATCTTGTTTCTCTATTCTTTATCTCTTCATCCATTTTTAGATCTCTATGTATGTTAACACTCACTTCCTCATGGGATGCCTCAGCAGGACAAAAGAGGGTTTTTACTGTAAGAAGCAGCTGCCTTAAGTGCATTTCAATAGTTAGACTGTTTTTGTTTAATAAAAATAAATACATAAATAAATAACCGCTATAATGTCTTCCAAAGAGGAGGTTACCTCATATACAGATGGCAGCTTGCATTCTCAATTCATTAAAGCTGAATGTTAATTAGTGCTTTTATGGCTTCTCAGGTAATGCAAGAAACACAGAATTCCTTCTCCTGTCTTTTGTTCTTTTTCTGTCAGGTGTTTTAATTCTGCATGTATCAACCTCATAAGACAATTACTATTATTTTAAAAATTCTTTTTTATTTTTTTTAACATTTATTTATTTTTGAGAGACAGAGAGAAACAGATCATGAGCAGGGGAGGGGCAGAGAGAGAGAGAGGGACACACAGAATCTGAAGCAGGCTCCAGGCTCTGAGCTGCCAGCACAGAGCTTGACGCGGGGCTTGAACCCACGAACTGTGAGATCATGACCTGAGCTGAAGTCGGCCGCTCACCCGACTGAGCCACCCAGGTGCCCCAACAATTAGTATTATTTTAAATAGTTTTCATATAGATTTACTCACTTTTTACCTTCCTCAAGGATTTTCTTTCCTTTGTACCTTATTGTGTGTTCATCTTGGATGTGTTTCCTTCTTGAAAATCTCTTTCAGTGCAACTTTTAACACAGACCTGTAGGCAATGAATTCTTCTAACTTTTATTTGTTTGAAAATGTCTTTATCTTATTTCCATTTAATTTTATTGTGAATTTTTAACAATGATAAAAATTAGCACCTAGGACTCATCCTCCACCCCAGCAGCCATCACCCATGACTGATCCTATTACTTTCACACCCACAAAATTAGGGTGAAGCAAGACTCTGGCATTGTATCAGTGCACTCACTGATCTGCTAACAATTTAGTATAATATCTAAAGAACATGCTTTTCTCCCCCACTCTTTTTTTTTGGTACATTTTCCTGGCCAGTGCCACATTTAAAAAATGGTTTAAAAGAATTGCTTAATATCACAGTCTATCTCTTCAGTGTTCAAACTTCTTATTGTCTTATAAATGTCATAACATTTTTGTAGCTTAGTTTTTTCGTAAAGACGCAATGAAGTTTTTACCTTTCAGAGGTTACTACTTTGTTATATCTCATTTAACTGTAAGTGCTATTTCTTATCTCTCTCTCTCTTTCTCTCTCTCTTTTGCCTTGTAATTTCTTTGTCTAAAGGCATTGGGCTTCTCCTTCCCATATTTATGCCTATCTGTGTTGGCTGATTGCATCCCAGTGGTAGAGCTTACCATATTTCTTTGTCTTCTATAATTCCTGTGAATTATTCGTTGTAACTAAAGGGTGAATAAGATTCAAGTTTGGTTTTAAGGACAAGATTGTTTTTAATAAGTGGTATTGTTTTCTGTTGTCAGGAGAAGCATACTGTTGTGTTTTTCTCTTTTCTTGTATGAGGTTAGCACTGATAATCATGCATCCAGTCCTTATATCAACGTTTCCCCATTCATTATGGTTTTCTGAAGTTCTTCAGTAGATTCCTCTGGGAACAATATTTCTTGACTTTTTTTCATGCTGATAACAGTGTGTTCTTGGCTTTTGTACTTGGAAATCACATAAAATCCTGGGCTCCCATTTTCTCTCCTTGAGTATCTTAAATATGTTATTCCTTTTCTTTTTCTTTCTTTATTCTTTAAATAAAAAATCATTTTAATAAACTGAACAGAAATTTGATTTCCTTTCCTTTTCAAATGACCTGGTCAAATCTCTGGTATGTGAGACTCTGGTCCTTTAACCCATATTATGGGAAATCCATTTTCCTTAATTTAGGTGGAAGGATTTGCTACAATAGTTCTCTCAACTTCATAGCACTTTCTCTTTTTATTTTTATTAAATATTAGTATATGTTTCTTATATGTTATATATTTATATAATATATTAACATATATACATACTTATATATAATATGTGTATATATTATATAATTTGTACTTTCTGATATGCCCTGGCTCTATTTCCTTCTCCCACTTTTATATGAATTGTTCATTTCCTATGGTCTTACAGCAGTTTCCTATATCTACAGGGGTATTGGAGTTAATATGCCGAGAAAGGAGGGGAGCCTGGGTGGCTCAGTCGGTTAAGATTCCGACTTCAGCTCTGGTAGGCAATAAGAAACTATTTCAGGTATGATATTAGTAATAAATATTGCTTGAGAAATATCTCTTTAGTTTGTCTTTGTTTCACAGACAAAGATACGGGAGTAAATAGTTAATAAAGGTTCAGAACAAAAACAGAAACATAGCACCGAGTATTATCTTTAGTACCCTGGCAACTCTCGGGGGATAATGCGTATGTTTTCCGGTCCTCTGGCCACTGGGAACATAGCGTCATCAACACACTATCTCAGCGCACCAGTGCAGGACTGGTTACCAGCACAGACTCTGGAATCTGACTCCTGGCATTTGAATCCCTGCTCTGTCACTTAGAATCTGCGCGGCTTGGGCAAGTTTCTGCACCTCTTTATGGCCCAGTTGCCTCATTTGTACAGAGAAAGTAATAGTAGTTACCTATATCACTTATATGCAGCTCCTGGCACCTAGTAAATGTTCAATTACGAAAACTTCAGTCAGTTCTTCTTTAGAGGTTTTGAGATAAACTCAAGTCGCTGAACTCAAAATGGTTTTCCAAGTAAATTTATTAATTTGACTTTACTTCTGAATTTAAGAAAAATCAGATAAATCACAGTTAAAAATGAAAATGAATATTCCTTCTAGGCAGTTTAGATCTTTACAAGATTAAAATTGTATTTTCCTGTCCTTTTCTAAATTTGCCATTGTGGTAGTCTAGACTTTGGCAACTGGCCAAGTATGTAGGTGGATACTTCATTTTAAAATGCTGAATTTTGTATCATGCTGAAGTTATTAAGCTTTAAAAAGTCATCAGACAGCTCATATGATAGTCATTTTTATTTTACTTTTCTATTTTAAAAACAGAAATAAAGAGTCTATTTGGAGTTCTTAGACTCTCTTTGTTATTATCTAACCAAGAAATATATTTCCAAAAATTATGAAAAGATGGAAATGATGCAAAATATTTTAAAGTTACAACTTCATGGGGATTTAACATCAGTTAATATTTACAGAAGTAGCTATATTAATTCTATTTATATGAACTCCTTCTTATCCCCAGGAACAAAAATTCAAGACCTTTTACAACTCTGTAGCTGCCTGATTCCTGTTTTTGTTTATTTTTAGTACCGTAAGAAGCTAATTGGAAGGATGAATCCATAGTCCTGGGGTTGATTCAGGTTATATAGAAAGAATATTTGCCCACATGGGTGAAGTGGCAGAGAGTACTTTTGGCTATAGCCTTGCATAAGCACAGGTATCTATAAATTCTGCTAAATTATTGATGGCATTTCAATCAGACAAAACACGTTAGCTTTATATTATCTTATTATGAGTACCAAGTCTGTATTTTACTCTAGCTGATTGTATGGCCTATCCTCTATACTGCTCATAAATCCTAATGACCTTGAGAAGAACAAAAAGAAAAGTAAACACCCTTTTTCCCCATTATTTTAAATAGACACTTTCTCTCTTTGAGTATAATGAAGGATTCTATTCACTGCCATCTTCATTATGACATGGCAAACTGTAGCAGTTTAGCAGCAGGGGATTTGATGTGAAGCATGGATAACCCAGAGATACAGCTCTGTGCCCATTGGGGATTATACTCGGGGAACTGGATTAATGTCTTATATAATAATCATGAAATTAGAATTGGCATTATAAAATTGAGGACTTGGAACACATAGTAATCCTAGAAAAGCCACTTCAGAGAAGAAGGAATGCTTACTAATGCTAAACACTCAGTAATTTTTTTAAAGGGATGAATATTGAACTGGGTATTTTGCATTTATTAAGGTAATTTAGAAAATGCTTGCATCTCCAGTTCCAGGTTGGGGACTTTTTTCTGGGACCTATGACAGGATGTTTTCTCTTAGCTTTTTTTTTCCATTTTAACTAAAAAAGGAAAATCTTTCTTGCCAGATTTTTTTAAAACCCTGTGTAAGTAATAAAATTGTATCTAAGAACGTAGTTGTTAGAAAGTACTGTTATCTATATAAAACTTACGGAAACACTTAGTTTTTAAGGCAACATTAACTAGGGTTGAATTATGGAGCGACTCCTCTGGAAGTTCATGTCAGAGGAATGTTATTGCCAAATAAATCCACTATGATCAGCTGAGCGACAGTGAATAGGAAAAGCACTTAAAATAATTGGACACTCAGGGCTACCTTTCCAAAGTCTGTTGTGACATGTTAGCTGTGTCACTCCCATTAAAACCAGTGGGAGTTTTGAGGTTGAAATTCATCTTTACAGATTAAAGCCTTCCTTCTTAATACGTGGCACTGTAGAAACCATCAGAGAAGCCCAGGGTGGAACATATCAAATGTTCTTTGGAAAGTAGTAATACTAATTTTCTCCCTCACATTTATCTTTATAAACTTACTAAATTTTTAATGCATTCTACTGATTATGGAAGGAAAAGACATGATATTTATATTAGAATTTAAGCATTAAAAGCATCATTTTTACAGTTTATGTGCTTGGTCAGAAAATAACTATTGCCTTTTAAAATGTTTGCTTATATTCCATCCAGAAACATATCCATTTTAGATCCCCACTCCCTCTGCTGGTATTCAGATAGCTGCCTAAATTTCTTCTAGAAAGAAGAGACGGCTTTTACAAAAACTGTGTAAATTGTCTCTATGATTGCTTTGGGGAGGATTATATAAAAGGAAAGCATGATTTTTAAGACTACAAAGGGCCAGTCTCCCTATGTAATGTGAGAAATAAAAGTATGCTTATATTATTTAGTAAAAAGGAAAATGTAATATAGTTTTTTAAGAGTTTTTTGAAATGGGGGCAGGAAATGTGATTCATTTGCTATCACTGATTTTAGAGAAATTTTTGTGATGTTGTCAGAGTAAACTAATCACTGTGTACTTTCCTCGCATGCCCTGATTCATGTACAAATCAAAAATGTTTCTTTTATAATTGCAAGTCTATTTCAGTGATATTCAAATATAACATTTGAGTGATATAATTCTTGAAAAATATATTAACTATTAAATCAATAAATATTAGATAGAATAAATGAGTCTAGCCTCAAATCCCTATTCTGTTACTTAACAATTATGTGCCAAGGATAATTTAACTTCTTTTATTTTACTTTCTTTATCTGTAAAATCATGATGATAAAATCTTCCTTTCAAGGTTGTATGAGTGGTAAATGACCCAGTGGGTGTAAAGCACCAGTAATTTGTTTGTCTATGGTCTCCATCCCAGATTAACAAATACACATTCTAACCTGCCTCAAAGAACTGAATGAAAACGTAATTGAGAAAATAAATGAATGATTCAGAAGTAGGAGGCCACTGTGGCTCTGATTTGTCCTGGTTTTCTGAATCAGTGCCTCAGTTCCAAAAATAACAGGAATGATGGTGGGCATAAGGAAAAGGTGGATGGATAGGAAAAGGAGGGCCTGTGAGGAAAGTTACTCTTGTTATCATCATTTTACGTCCCTGCGTTTAAGCCTCTACTACCAGCACAGAGTCAGAAATCTAACACATAGTAGAATTTCAATTTGAACACATATCTTCAGGCATCAAATTCAGTGTTCTTTTTTTTCTATCACACTTACCTTGTCCTGCCCAGTAGTGACTAAATGAAAAAGGAAAGTGATGTCCTCTGTTTCTCTAAATATATTTGCTTGATTTGCTTTCCACATTTTTGTTTCTACTTGCCTAACATCAACTTCTCTGAACCATTGTTTTTCTTCTTACTTGCCAAACCGAAGTCTTCCTTTCTGCAGTTCATCATTTATTCGTTAGAATAATTTGCCCTGGCATTTCCTAGGGTGGCCCTTACAGAATCCAGGAGAAGAGATGAGAGGGAACTTTATGAGGAGGGAACACAGGATGCAAATGTTAGCCAGACCCTTGAAACCATCAGTGACTCTCTGGAGAACCGACCCTGTGAGCTGAGGACCACTGCTTTGATAATTTTAAGAGGTCTATTGTTTATTATAAATTGTCTTTCTCTCCAAAGTGACAGCAGCAGTATATATAATTATAAATTGTTTCCCAGCGTCCTGACTCTGGCATTCACCCATGCTGCCGGAATGTGAGTCAGGGGTGAGGGTGGGTAGTAGTGAAAGAATGTTTAGAGATGAAGGAGGAGGGGCAAGGGCTGGATACAGACTCTTCTAGTCTGAAACTGTGCAAAAGATCAGGGAATTTGGGCGAGGTGAGAAAAAATAAACTTGCTCATCTAACACAGAATGTCAATTCTAAAACACTTAAGAGATCATTTGGTTTAAAAACTCTCATTTGGCAGATGAGAAAATGCATGCCCCAAGAGGATAAGTGGATTAATCTGTCATCCAAAATCTGATAAATGCTTAGATTTGTGAACTTCACAAACTTGAAACATCCGGCTGCTTCTGACTTGTTCTTTCTTTCCATTTTATACTTGCTGAGTAGTGTTCACAAAATTTATTTTAAATGCAAAGTTTAATTACAATATTAACTAAATATAGACTTAATTTATGCCCCCCCCCCCTTTACAGGGAAAGCTTTTTGAAACAAGTTAGGTTCTTCTGCAGTTCATGTTGATATATTACTGCCTTGGGATTATTTACTCTTGGATTATTGCATTTTAACAGTCTCCACTTTTCACAGTTTTCTTGTCTTTCTTCTCTTATGCTTTCTACTTTGTCCAGTTACACTCACCTTCCTATTAAAATACACAGAATTACTGTCTTAAGTTTATTCTTGATTCTAAAAACTCAGATGCTACTGATACCCTCTCCTGTGCCAACAAGTCTGCCTCTAAACGCTCACAGCACTGGGTGTCACTGTGTGTCATCATTTCATCTCACCCCTTGCTCTATAGGATGCAATAATGGAGTTCTTGTTTATTAACTTAATTAGACCTAAAATCCATCACTAATGTAACTGAGTCATTATTCACAGGCTTTATTATTATTTATTATTATTATTCGTTTTATTTTATGGAAAATTTCAAATATATTCAAAAGTGGGAAGGATACTATACTAAATACCATTACCAGTTGACTCATTACCAAGTTTCTTTTTTTTTTATACTTTATTGTCAGGTTGGTTTCCATATAACACCCAAACCAAGTTTCAAAATTACCAACATTCTGCCATTTTTACCTCATTCATCACAATCACATACTTTTTGCCTGAAATATTGTAAAACCAATCTGAAACATTGTATCTCAACTGTGAATATTTATTTGCAATTGTAACACTTTTAACAAATAACAATGTCATTATCACATGACAGCTTATAATAATTCCTTAATAACATCTAGTGAACACTTTGGTTTTTAACAGTTGATTATTTGAATTAGAATCTAAACAAGGTCAAACAGAAGATTTGTATCAGATGTCTTATATTCTTAAAAGATCCATCTAACAATCCCCTCTTTTTCTTTTCATTTATCTGTTGAAAAGAATGTCATCTTTTAATCTAAACACCTACCCATATTTAATTCTCTCAATGGCATTTAACTTTTATTTTCCATCACTGTAATACTTCATAAAGCCATTATTAGATTTAGAGAATTGATTAGATTCAGGTTGCATTTTGGGAGAGTGAGAAGGACAAAGATATTTCCAAGGTAGTGCTATATACACTTAACGTTAACATATCATGTCTGGTATCAGGTTGACCCATCTATTTTGAAGGTCTACATCAACTGTCTATCTAGTGATTATAGCACCTAGTGACAGTGACAGATCTTCCTTAATTCATGATCTTAGCTGGGCTGCAAAATGGCAATTTTCCATGTATATGGAATTTTCCATGTATATGGAAATTTTCCATGTATATGGAAATTTTCCATGTATATGGAATTAAATACTGCATTTAATATTTATAAAGAAAAAGTTCCCCTCACTGTATATTCAATTAGTTAATCAGCTAGTTAGTTCAGGAAAGGAAGGGTAAAGTCTTGTTTCATTTCTGTTAATTTTCAAATTAATGCATTGATATCTTAGCAACGATGATCCATGAGTATATTTTTCTTTTGAAATATCATATTTAGATTTTGGCTTTATGAGTTTCCAAAAATGTATTTGCAATGTTAAATTCTCTAGTGTCATCATTTGTTTTAATATTTGAATATCCCTATGATCTTTTGATGTGACCTTATTAGTCTGGTAACCTTTTTGTTTTTAGGCAAGGTAAGCTGTCCTAGCTTCATCATGTACATTTTCTGACCCAAACCTGGAATTAGCTATTTCTTTAAAAAGTTCGATTTTAGGAAATGGTATTTGGGGGTCACAGTCCAAGCGCTAGCATATTCATTGCTAGGAGATTGTCATAGGTTAGGGGCCATTTTAGTGGACAGAACTATGAAATATTTTTTTTTTCTTTAAAAAAAGAAATATGGGGAATTGTAAAAAGTCATGGGATTTCCTTGTCCTATACTTGACATTTTCTGAGTTTGGTATATTATTAGAAAAAAAGTAACACACACATATAATATATGAACTTACACTTGCAAATAAAAATAAATGTAGTATTTTCGCTTCTTGAGTTATTTTTTTATTTTTTACTTATAATGAAAATTTTGGTTCTTAATGACTTATCTTAATTACATATCTACTATATTCTCTCTAAAAACAAAGTAATTTAATCTTAAACAGTTTTAAACTCCTTTGTGGCTCCTTTTTGTCCTTTGGATACGTCCTATTAGGGATAAACACTAGAAGTATTCTATTTAGAATAACTAGAAATAAGGCTTTTTTGATATTCCATTAACAAGAAATCCAGTTAAGCCCACTTGTACATTTTTTTTCAATTTCTAAGCTTTGCTTTTTTAAATTTTCAGTGTGTTTCTTACTGAGATAAAACTTTTGTATCTAGAATCAAAACTGTAAGGCATATATTCTGAGGCAATTGGCTTTCATACACCCCATGTTTACCTGCACCTACTTCCCTTAAGGGTCCGACTTCAGCTCAGGTCATGATCTCACAGTTTGTGGGTTCGAGCCCTGCGTCTGGCTCTGTGCTGACGGCTCAGACCCTGGAGCCTGCTTCAGATTCTGTTTCTCCCTCTTTCTCTGCCCCTCCTCTGCTCACACTCTGTCTCTCTCTATCTCAAAAGTAAATAAACATTAAAAAAAATAAAAAAAATTCTTATTTCAAAAGTCAGTTGCTTCTTTTGGGGAAAAATTGTGCATGTGTGTGTACACACAATATGTATACATACACATATAATCATAATCTCTCCTCTTTTTCTTCATAAAAATTGTGTACAGTAAGTATAATTCTGTACATTTTTTCACTTAATAGTATATTATTGAGATCAATTTGAAGAAGCTTACAGAGATTTGGTTTATTCAATTACAGTTCCATAATACATTGTCGTGTATATCATGGTTTATTCAGGCAGTTCACTATTGTTGGACATTTGGATTATCTCAGTCTTTGGCAACAGTAAATAGCCTTGTCCATATATTCTTTATTATTTTTTTGGCAGTATATATCTAGGATAGTTTTTATAAAAGGACCACAAAGGGAAAAAGAATATGTATGTTTGATAGTTATTGCAAAATTCCATTACAGTGGCGTTGATCCATTTTGTACACTCATCTGCCTTGTATGAGAACACCAGTTCCTTCATAGCCTCTCTAAAAGGAGTGCATTGTCAGTTGTCAAACCTCTAAATATTGGCCCACCTGATAGGTGGAAATAGTATCTAAGTGTAATTTTAATGGCATAGAAACCTATTTGGAGCATCTCTTGTTGATAGGGTAAACAATCCTGTATACTGTGATTTTTTTTTTAATGCATATGGACCTGCCTGCATTCACTTTATGTTTGCAACACAGAGGGCACAGGGCACACATAAAGGGAGATCCCGGAGTAAACTCTTTTATAGAAAAGAGCTGCCGTGGAATAAAAGCCTCTTTTGCATTATTCTCAAACTTACCACTTGATTAGAAAAAAGGATCCAACTGCATTACACTGAAATTTTTATTGATCACTTCCTAGGTGATCACTGAAAAATAATCTTCTTTGAGAAGATCTAAGAACCATGACTTAAAGCTTTCATGTTACTCATATTTAAGCACAAGAATAGGAGAATAGTTGTGACTCTGTACACCCTCACGTTTTCTACTCTAAACGCTTCATGAGTCATGTAACTTCATATCTTCTTTGAGGATGACGTGACTTTTTTTTTATCAATCAGATATTTTATTTAGTTATCAAATAAAACTTTTACCAGTTAGGTAACTGTTGCAAAAGAGTTTGAAATTTATAAACAGTGCCGGGAAAATATACAGTGGATGTCTTCAAAATGTACATTTCTCACTGTTTCTCATTTATATTCCAAAAACACAATGAAATAAGAACCAGACACCATTTACATGTTTGTACCCCTGATTAAATTAGACACTTGTGGTAAATCAAAATGTATTTTCTAAGTAAAGGAATAGGAAGCCAAATTGCTATTTGGGCTAGAAATCTTCTAGAGGAAAAATATAAGCACATTGTTTTGATTTGGTCAATGCATCAGTAAGTTTAATTTTCCAATTGACTGGAGAGATGCTGTAATACCTTATACAAACATGATTTGTAACCTTCTAACCTCTTTTATTCTGAGCACACAAAATTAAACTATTTTTCATCTGTAACAAACTGCAGAAACATAAGCTTGGAAAAGTCATTCTTTGCTTCCTCTATGTATACAAGTGACTTAAACAGTATAAATAAGCAGAATAATGTCTCCAAAAACAGGCATTCATCAGTTTTCTGATGCAAAAATTAGAGTGAGTTACAATGAAAACCACTGAATATCCTTTTTTGTTAATATACAAAGTAAATTATCACTATTACATTTTTCCACCAGAGAAAAACTGTTGCAAGGAAGATGTTATAACAACTTATTTTTTGACTACTAAGAAATCTTAGCTATTACTTTTTAAAGCAATGATCTTTTCTGGACACCTTATATATTTTCTCTCTAACAGTAGGTAAAATTAACATTTAGATAGCCAAATTAATGGTCTCTATAGGCTTTTAACATATCATGTTTAATTAGTGTGATCTAATTCACTGAGAAGAGCCAAGTAAATTTCTACGTAGACCAGGTGTGTGTGGCGGAGGGGAAGTCAGTAAATATAGAATAATTTGAAAAGCCTTCTTACCACCAAGTATTTCTCCCACCAAATGTGACATGGTATCCAGAAAAAAAAATTTTTTTTGAAACATGTTCCTTTTGATTAAGGCACTGGTCTTTAAATATACTATTTATCAAAATCTTATAGTAAAGTTTCTAAAGATTTTGTTGTTCAAGTGTCACCAATTCACTCTATAAGAATCTCCTAGAGATGGATCCAAAACCTAAGAATATGTTTTTGTTTGTTTTAAATGCTGACTCTGATAGACTTTAAATTTGGGGAAGCACTGAGTTAAGCAACTATGATCTTTACATTCCTCTCTTAAATTGAATTTGCCCTACGGTTGGAAGCAGAATATATTGGGATTCACAAGTCAGAAGAGTAACAGGCAGTGTCGTTATGAATGGGGCAAAGATGTTTTTATTGCAGTTCTTCTGGCTTCTCTGTGTTATTATAAGGTTCTGTGTCTTCATGATTTCTCTCCATTATCAAGACATGGTTTTAAAAAGAATCTAATAATTGTGAGCTTTAGAGTTAATGCAACTCAATGCGTGTGTATTCCCACTATTTGGAATTGCCAAAGGAATGGATGTCTAATAGTTAAATAAGGATGTATCTTCTGAGGCTTTCCTGTCATGAGAAATGATGCCTTATTTCACTTGTCAAAACCAGTTCAGAGATTCTTTACATCTTGATAATATTTATACCTGTATTTACAGGGCCCTTTACTATTGTAAATACACTTACTTAACTCTGGTTTTATTTGATATTAAAAACAAATCCATGTAAAATAGAATGGTTATATTGTAGAAACAAAGACTCAAAGATGTAAAGAGGGTTGGAAGACAATACAAACAAGTGGTTAAAGTTTGAGGCTTTGGAGTCTGACAGGTCTGGGTTCAAATCTTGCTACGTCATGGGACCCTGAGCAAGATGCTTAACTTTTCTGACTCACCTTTTCTCATCCCTACAATAGAAATAATCGGGTTTTTGCGAGGAATAAATGTGTTAAAATGATTTTAATAAACAACCCTGTGTTCAATTAACAGAGGTTATTTGCCAAATAAGCAGGACTACTAAGGTGAGGGTTGCGATTCTCTGACCTAGAGTTCATTATTTTTCCTCTTGAGCACATCTTAGATGCTTTCCATCAGGTTCATTCCAGATGTTACAGCTAGCAAAGAGCTGGGCAAAAATAGAATATAGCATAGATAAGGTTTGAAAGTGGAGAAATAAATAGGTTCATGGCTAGGGACATTGTGAGGGACAGAAGACCTTAAAGGAATCCTAGTGAGGTTTGGGTAACTGGGAACATGATCATTAATAAAAGAATGAATGACTGTAAATAATGAATGTTACACAAAGGCCAAGGTAACTGAAATGTGTCTTGCTAATTCATTGAAGTCTCAAGCTACTACTAATTTTGAAGTAGTATTAAAAATATTTTGGGGCACCTGGGTGGCTCAGTCAGTTAGGCATCTGACTTCAGCTCAGGTCATGATCTCGCAGTTCGTGAGTTCGAGCCCCGCGTCTGGCTCTGTGCTGACAGCTCAGAGCCTGGAGCCTGCCTCCGATTCTGTGTCTCTCTCTCTCTCTCTGTTCCTCCCCTGCTCGTGCTCTGTCTCTCTCTCTCTCAAAAATAAATAAATAAAGATTTTTAAAAAACGTTAAAAAATTTATATATTTAACAAATATTTTATTAAGCATATTTTCAGTCAACTGAAAAAATTGAAATAATTCCAGTGAACATCGACATAACTATTCAGTCACCACCTATATCCTACAATTGACTTCTTGTTACAATTTCCTTGATTACGTATCCACCCACTTGTTCCTCCTCACAGCAATTGCACTAGGCAGAATATCAGCATTTTCACTGGTTTCTTAAGCCTCTATTCCTACAAGGCAACAGGAAAATTGAGTAAGGTGACATCAGAACTAACAGTGTGTTCCTTTATAGGACAAAATCCTTGATCTTAGGACACCCATGTCATTTTTTAAAAATTAATTAAGTTTTTATATTTATCTTGAGAGAGAGAAAGAGAAAGCATGAACAGGATAGGGACAGAGAGAGAGGGGAGAGAGAATCCCAAGCAGGCCGTGCACGGATAGCAGAGCCTGATGCGGGTTTTGCACTCACGAACTGTGAGGTTATGACCTGACCCAACACCAAGAGTCGGACACTTAACCGACTGAGCTACGCAGGCGCCCCACACCCATGTCTTTTATAATAGACAGTAAACATCTGTTTCCTTTGCTCTAAAGAGAATCTCTATCTGAAATGTGGTAATTTGTCATTTTGTTGGCTTTGATTCTCAGTATGTCTTATAAGTCTGATGTGCACAGCCGATCATTTAACCAGTGGTAGCACTAGGGGAATGGTGATCAGGCATATCTCGGTTTTGCTTTGTCACATGTTTTTCTCACTGCCCATGTTATTACCCTCTTGAGATAACAGTGTGATCACATGGGAGCTGGAGTCCTTCCACTCAACTTTAAAATAAGTGTAATGATATTTGCATTGCTGCCCAGGTTGTGCAAGACAATACCTAATAGTATTGCTTCTTCAATGTATTTTTAGTGTATTGTGGATATTATGGACTAAATATTGTTGGCTCGCCCCAAATTTATATGTTGAAACTCTAATCCCTAATGTGACAGTATTTTGAGGTGGAGTCTTTGGGAGGTAATGTAATTAGATTTATATTAGGTAATTAGGGTAGGGAACTTATCATGGGATTAAATTCTGGAAGAGGTAGAAAAGGACCCCCCTCTCTCTCTTTCTCCATGTATATGCACCCAAGAAAGACCACGTGAGCACAAAGGGAGAAGGCAGCTATCTACAAGTAAGGAAGAGGGCCTTAAGGAATATCTGAACCTGCCAGGACCTTGATCTTGGACTTCCCAGCCTCTGGGACTTTGAGAAATAAATGTCTATTGCTTAAGATGCCCAGTCTATAGTACTTTCTTATAGCATCCCAAGCCGATTAAGACAGTAGATATGTTTTAAAGTAGAGGTATGGGAAGCTATGAGCTATAGGAATTTCAAATCAAAACCACTTTCCCCCTCAGTTGCTATTGTGAGACCTACAAAATCCACCCTTCCATTTTAAAGAGAAATGCTGTAAGATCCTGTTTGCTAAGACAACTTGGGCATCAAGTATTTCTAAGCAAACAATATTTTGATGAAATAAGGCCAAAGGTATCAGAAACATATGGGCCACATTATCTCTAAAATACGTTAGAGCATAAACATGTAGGAGAAGGAGTGGTACTTGGAAAGGTACCAAATCCTACTGGTACTGCTAAACCTAAGTTAGTTTGAGAAGAAGAGGGGCATTTACAACTCTAAGGGGATAACCAGAGTCTTCTGAGTCCTGGAATTTAAGGCGATAGAGTCTTAAAAATCTTAAGCACAGGGCAAAATTCTATCAGGCAAGTGTGTACTAGCAGAGGCATCAGTGAGAGTTGTATTTGCCAAAGTTTTGGGTTTTGTTTGTTTGTTTGTTTGTTTTACTAAAGCAATGAAAATTAAAAAGTCATCCTTTGGTTATAATGGCATGGATAAAACTTCTTAGGTTCTAGGATCGTCAAATATAAGGAATCATTAATTAGAATGTATTTCTAATTAGTGACAGCTGCCTGTTCATCCAACTTGTCAATATTGGTTAATAGACTTGTAAGAATGACAGTATCAGGAGGACAGTTTTTTCAGAACACTGATTGGCCAATTGTAGCTGTAATTCTATGCCTCTATAAAAGGGAGCTCTTGAGTTAGGATCTTTTCCATAATACTTAAGAGGATATTCATGCGTTAGACATTTTCTATAAACTAGCTACCTATTATCCTAATTATCAAGACTAGTGAGGAAAAAGACAACGTTTTCTCTGCTCAAACCCTCAACCCCAGCGAGGATGTTTCTCCCATGTGGCCCTTGGTCCAAGAGCACCTCTGCTTGATGAACTGTGAACAGCTTCCCTGGGCACTTGTGCAAAGGTGTACTACAGCTGTCTCAGCTGACACAAGATTATTAGTATAAACACACTACAACAACATTTCATGTATGTACTATAATTGCACATTTAATTTCAGATCATTAAATACATTTAGAGTGCATTAATTTTAAAATGAAGTAATTACTTTAATTGTACAGCATGAATATAATCAACCATAATGCACTAGATCTAGTACTAAATTCAGTTTTAGTACACGCTTCAGACTATGAATAGCTGTGCTCACGTATCCTGAGCTTAGGTTTTAATTTTGATAAACCTCTATTTTCACATAAAACTTAGTTGAGGAGTTTCTCCTAAAAACCCTATCCTCCTTGTCTTAAGTTATCAGGAAATATTTACTTAGTCTCCATTATGTGGAATATACTGGCCCAGATTCTGAAGGTATATGGTGCTGTGGGACTTATTCACTGAACTTAAGAGACTTAATGTAGTGTTGAAGAGGAAATAAGAAATATACATTACAAATTAATATCTGAGAAACCACGTCCTGATCTTGATCATTGTACTGGGATTATGTAAGTAAATATCCTGGTCCTTAGGAAATAGACAGGAAAGGATTTAGGAATAAAGGAACCTGAGGCCTCCAAGTTACTAAGAAATGGTCAAAAAATATTATGTTGTGTGTGTGTGTGTGTGTGTGTGTGTGTGTTTGTGTAGAAGAGAGAGAAGGAATAATAAAACAAATGGGGCAAAATGCAAAAAAAATTGGTGAATTTGGGTAAGATTTATATGGGAGTTCCTTGGACCTTGTCTGCAACTTTTAAGAAAGCTTGAAGTTATGCAAACCAAAAGTAAATAAAACTCTGATATAAACCTGTGTTAGAACAATTCACCAGTATCTTAAGCTAGATCCTTCAGATGTTTATATATAAAATCTAAAAATAAATTTCACTTTTAAGAAACTGTCTTCAAAAGGGGTGCCTAGGTGGCCCAGTGGGTTAAGTGTTTGACTCTTGATGTCGGCTCAGGTAATGATCTCACAGTTCATGATATGGAGCCCCACGTCACCCTTTGCATTAACAGCATGGGGTCTGCTTGGGATTCACTCTTTCCCCTACCTTGCTTGTGCACGCACAATCTCTAAATAAATAAATAAATAAATAAATAAAATCTATCCTAGAGAAATACTTGGAAAATTATTTATTGCAGGATTGCCTGTAATAGCAAACACTTCTAAAACATCCTAAATATATCATAATAAGAAAAGAAAGTGATGGGGCATCTGGGTGGCTAAATCCCTTAAGCAACCGTCTTTGGCTCAGGTCATAATCTTACGGATTGTCGGTTCAAGGCCCATATTTGGCTCTGTGCTGACAGCTCAGAGCCTGCAGTCTGCTTCAGATTCTGTGTCTCCTTCTCTCTCTGCCCCTCCTCTGCTCATGCTCTCTGTTTCTGTCTCTCTGTCTCTGTCTCTCTGACTCTCTCTCTCTCAAAAATAAACATTAATGAAAATTTCTAAAAGAAAATAAAGTGATGAGGTCAGAAATAGCAAACTTGAATTTAAGATATAGAAGGCAAATGAGCTGGCAAAACAAAACCAAAGCAGGAACAGAAGGAAAACTTGCAAAAGGACAGAATAAAGGCAAGTTGTGGAAGCAATCTCTTCTTCTGACCTCCTTTCTTCCCTCCTTACCTCCCTCTTTTCACCTATGAATTCAAGATGAATTTATTGCATGGTGACTAAGTCCCAAGCACTTTATAAGTATTGGGGAAATAATGATGAGGTAAAGAAGGTCCTTGCCTTTTGAACTTATGGTCTAGTTAAAAATAATAATGACAACAACAGCAAAAGGAGAAGTTGATGAAGATTGTTTAATTATATAAAAAGTTTGAATGTGAAAGAACATAAAGAAGCCCAGAAGTACTCATGTTCAAACCCATTCAGGCAGCATGGGAGTCTAAAACTGAAGGACTATTCTTCAGTGCAAGTACATTTGTATTGAAGTTTTACCATGTGAATAGATTCTATTTTTGTAAAAAGAAAAAATTATTTTGTTTTTCATAAGTCCAACATCTACTTTATGAAAGAATAGGAAATAATGTAATAAAGTCACAATCTCTGTTCTTCATTTTGTAAAGTTATTTCCTTTCCTTAATAAAGGAATCTGAAGAAGCCATTTACTGAGACATTTAGATATTTATTCTAGAACAGAAATTCTCAGACTTTCTTGGCTTATGATGCTCTTAGTGTCTCGCTGGGTTTTTTTGTTTGTTTGTTTCTTTGTTTTGTTTTGTGTTTTTTTGTTTTTGTTTTTTTGATATAGAGAGAGACAGGGCATGAACAGGGGAGGGGCAGAAAGAGAGGGAGACACAGAATCTGAAGCAGGCTCCAGGCTCTGAGCTATTAGCACAGAGCCCTTTGCAGAGCTTGAACTCACAGATTGTTAGATTATGACCTGAGCTGAAGTTGGACACTTAACCAACTGAACCACCCAGGTACCCCTCTCACTGCTTTTTCATAGCATCCCTAGGCTAGGAGAAGTATATATCAGTTCTTCTTATTAGGCAGTTAGGTCAAGTCAACTTAAAAGTATTTATGTCCTAACAACTTAGTAACTGTTTTAAAAAATAAGACATATAAATTGAAAACATTTATTTCATTCTTAAACAACCAAAATTACTTCCTAATGGGCTATTGTGTCTATTGGGCACTGCACAGCTACTCAAATCTGGAAATCAGATTGTATACTAGTGCTCTCATTTCTTCTCCTACATCGCATTAACCATGGTGTTTTATGAAACACCCACTTCACAAGGACAGGATGTTATAGAAATAAATGTAGAGCTTTGTAATGTTGGAATTATGAACACTTCGAGCTAGTAATTTGTGTAGTATTAGATAGACATCAAGTATAGCTGTGAAGGACACTGGGGATACCTAAGGACACAATTTGAGAACTGCAAATTCTAGAAGATTTTGTTTTTGGCTTCTATAGAATTTCTGTGGAAACAGTTGTTTACATTGCTAGTGAATGAATTCAGTAGTAGGAGTAGTAGTTGTGGTAGGTAGTAGAAGTAACAGTTGTAGTAGTATTGAGCCTCAAAAGGATCTATCTGACTTGCAGTTAGTTGCATTTGTCTGTTTTAGTTGCCCACCAGAAGGATCTGGCATGGAGTAGAGTGTAAAAAAGGACTAGACTTCTTTGACAGTTGGCTTCTAGCTGTATATTAAGCAACTCATCTCAGTTCACAGAGTTTCACTTTCCTAGAAACAAAAAACACATCTTGCTCCATTTACAATCTTAGAATGAGTATCAAAAGTTATTTGAAAGCACTTTAAAACACAGGAAATGCTCTATAAGTATATTTTAATACTGCCATCACTGCTGGTATTGCCACTTCGTAATGGAGCCTTTAGTCTAGAATTGTGCTGCCAGTATTTCTAGCTTTGGTCTAACCAGAGTAAATAGAGTAAAGCCAGGACAATGTTTCTCCTTCTCCCAAGTAGTTGAAAGGTAATGGACTTTAGTCTCTCCTATTTTAGGATTCAGAAAATGGTTAGATAGTTCTGTCACGAAGATCTATGTATTGTCTATTTACTACAAATATATAAAAAATAATTACCCTGAGAAAAGTCTTGTCTGCATCTTGTATATTTCCTTTGGTATGCTCTGTGATCCTCAAAAATACAGAAGTGTGAGTTTTGTATGAACTGATCAATGCGACATCTTTACAATGTGTTCTATGATAATCTTTTTTGGTTTTGGTATGTCATCCTGAGCTGTGCTGTAGCCTTAGAACATGGTACTTTACTTTTTGTTACCAGTATGATGAAGTGATTTAAATGAGTTAATATCGTTAACATTTTTGGAGCATTCTATATAGTGCTTACTTTGTGGTATGGCACACAATAAGTACTATATTTAAGTGTTTAATAGTAGAAATATGAGTTTATTTACTTATTTTCAGTCTTGGAACGAAGGGAGAACAGCTAGAATAAATACGAGTATGAGATTAATTCAGCAATTTGTGTTAAGATCCCCGTGGGATCAAGACTGTTGCTAAGCACTGCTTATCTTCTACTTTCCTGTACAAATATATATTTTTGTACAAATGACTTTGAATAATTATTGCTTTCTCACATGTTTGTTCCCCAAGCAAACCACAAAGTGCTGGTTGGTAGGGACTCTTTATCCATCATCCTTGTATCTTCTAGGGCCTGGACATACAGGCATTGTTTAACACATCTTTGTTGATTAATGGACTGAAAAATTAATAAAGCAGTAAATAAATATAATAGCACCTAATTATAAGATTGAGCAGATTAGAATCCTCAGAATTATGGTTGCTAAACCATTGGGACTCTCTTCTATGCCTTCACCCAACATAAATCCTAATGGTAAGTGATATTCTTACCAAAATATTGATTCCTGAGCTAGGCTATATTGATGACTAATTTCACCAATATAGCTGATTACTTAAAGCCCTTAAGCATTTTATAATATTCAATTTTTTAATTATAAGACTTTTTTAAAACATGGGTTTCTGATGAGCTCAAGGTTTATGACAGACAATAGGTATTCAATATTTTCCCCCTGCAACTTCTTTTGTATGTGAAATAGTGAGATTTTTTTGGATTTTCTTGTATTGATTTCCCTCTTTACTTGATTTAAATTCCTTATGGCTTCTGCATTTAGAATTGTCTATTACTAAAATGTTCCTTGCAGATTGTTCAGTTTATGGTGCACAATATTACTTTTTCATTGGTAATTGCACTGCAGATTATTATGTGAAAAAAGATCCATTCTTTTCTTGAGGCATAAAACCAAGTTCCTGTCTGTATTGCGGATGTTAAAAATCCCAAGACACCTAAGGAAGAAGAGTGGGAGTATTAACTCTAGAAAAAATCTTTGGCCAAATACCCATGAAAAGCCTCTCTCATCACAACACAGGGGACTAAGATTGTTAAGAATGATCTTTCTGAGAGAACTACTTTATGCAATTACAATAAAATATTGAGCATTTCTTTGGATTTTATGCACATTCCTTTCCAAGAGGCAATCCCAAAACATTTTGTAAAATCTTACAAATTTATACAACCAGAAAAGAAAATTAATGATTTAAATACATTATCAACATTTCAGGAACAATAATTTAGTTCATTCATAAAATATTCTAAAGTCTAAATTGGTAAAATTGGAATAAAATTATGTAATGTTTACAACTCAGGAGTCTGTTTTTGTATCAATCTAATATTTTTAAATACTTAGGGAAGACTCAAGAGCAGAACAAAGATTACATATTAATAACTTAATAGTTGACCTTTTAAATTCAGAGTTTTGTAGTATTTTAATTGGTCTCCATTGTGTTTTAGAGTCATTTACTCATGATTCTGTTGAAATACGTTTACTTTTGTTGCAAATTCTTCTCCTGAAAATTAACTATCTTAGCTTCAAAATGCAAACCCTATCAACCTTTTGAAGTGTACAGACACTTTGACCGACTCATTACCTTAGATGACATCAGGTTGACAGACAACAGGAGTCTGGGCTACTGTGCCCAGTAGAATTGATGACGGTGCTCATTGCAACTGGGGGCTTTGAGTGTGCACTGGTTGTTAAGATAAACACAAAATGTTAGTGCCAAGAGAATTGGCCCAACAGAGCTGTAGATGGATGTTATTATTTTTATGAAGAAGGCCTCTGGTGATAAAACAGGGTTGACCCTGTTAGTGGGAGCTCCATAAATCTTTCCTGGCTGAAGGTTCCTGGCCGTGCAGGTTGGAGGGTGGACAAAAGAATCAAAAGATCCAGGATGTACTGTACATGTGAGGATTGCCTATGGGACTTTGCAATAATACAACAATAGCCAAGACTGCAAGGCACAGCCTCAGTTCCGGACTGCTTTCAATGCTTTTAATAACAGTTTTGAGAGTCTTCTTTTTCTAAAGCATTAAAGAAAATTCTTAAAATTATACCAATTTTATCATTATTTAGGGTTTTCTTCGACCAATAAAAGTTTCCTCATGATTTTACAAATCTTGTAAGAAATATTAATTATTTTATTGTTAGGGCCATTTTGAAAGTAATGTTTTTCAGGTTTAAAAAAATTTTTAACATTTTTTTTATTATTAAGAGACAGAACATGAGCATGGAAGGGGCAGAGAAAAAGGGAGACACAGAATCTGAAGCAGGCTCTAGGCTCTGAGCTGTCAGCACAGAGCCCGATGCAGGGCTCGAACCCACAAACTGTGAGATCATGACCGGAGCCAAAGTTGGACACTTAACCAACTGAGCCACCCAGGCACCCCTGTTTTTCAGTTTTTTATGTTAAATATATTCAAGGGCATTTCCTAAATTCAAAAACAATCATTAAAAATTTTAGAGCACATTTTTTATAGCAGTGGTCCTAATGTGAGGACATAGTATATAATTTGTTGGAATCTTTATATTTTATTTATTACAAATGAAAACAATGATTAATTGTTTATGTTTCATTTTCCAAACTATTCTATTTGAATAGAATCTTTATCTTTAATAAAACCACTCAACACATAATCAGTTTCTCAAATATTCTCATTTTTTCTATTTTTTTAAATAGCAAGTTATTAGTGCAAATTATATTTCTATTATTATTTATATATAGTATAAGGGTCACAATAGAATGTTTCTGTTTACCTACTGTTGGGCACAATTAGATCAAAAATATAGTCTTTCTTGCTGACAGTTCTAAACTGTCCAGGGAGTAACTTGTGAGAATTTGAGTTCAATGATCCTTAAATATGTATTAAGTACCTACTAATTTTTCAACACTATTAGGTGCTTTGTGACTTAAATGAAGTACGTGACGTGAACCTTAATGATTTTGTAAGAGTTAGATCAAAGCCCAATATTTTCCCATGCTTTGCCACATAAATGATAAAACAAGGTCTATGTTATATGACCCATGCTAATGTCAAGAATGGGCTTATTTAAAATTTATTGAGTCTGATTGCTCAAAGTTGTTTTTAAATATTACCATGAAGATAGAGAGTGTGACACAGGTCAACTGTCCCTTAGCATGTTTCCCTGGAAAAGCAAAACAAAACAAAGCAAAATTCTTCTCTTGCAATATGGTATCTGGTTCTCAGTACATATTGTAATGATCAAAGAGTCAAAACTATTTTTTTTTAAATAATTTCCCTGGAAACTACAATTTCAAAGCACATTTTTAATAACCAAAGGTAAGCAGATTCACTAGTAGTACAATATTAAAAACCTATGTTCTATTTTTTGTTAAGCTAAAGTTCAGGTTGAATAGCTTTTAAAAAGTTGGGGAAAATATGTTGCACATTTCAGTAAACTTAATGGCTTTATACCTTGCTCTCTCTGCTTCTGGGCCAATAATAAAAGGTGCCATTACCTTTCCTTTTTAGAAACAGAGCTTCATTCTAAATAGATCTAGGGGAAAATTATACATGTATCATTAAAAAGGGAAACCATGGGAGAGTTAATTCTGAATTCTTGCTTTATTTTTTAAGATTTTTAATTTGTTAGGTCATCCCCAGGAGTTGAAGTACTATTTCCTGTGTCTTCTCTAATCACATTGTAGGTGCAAATATATTTTATTTGTCACTGACATTCCAAGAATTTATAAATGTTTCCAAATATTTTTAAGAGCTCTGAATATTGCTTTGGGAAGCCATAACCATTTTATCTAACTTTTTGCTCAAAATGTCTGACATCGTTTGGCAAAAGAGCATGAATGTAAAATTAAACATGATTATGAAACATGTTTAAATAAAATAGTGAATTTTCTAATTGGTTTTCATAGTTTTCAAGGAAAGAATGGACTCTTTTGTGGTTAGGCAGTTAGCAATTTTTAAATATATTTTTATTTTTATTTTTTATTTTAAAAAATCTAATGCTTATTTATATTTGAGAGAGAGAGAGAGAGAGAGACAATGACAGAGAGAGAAAGAGAGAAGGAGAGAGAGAGAATATCTGAGCAGGGTAGGGGCAGAGAGAGGGAAACAGAGACAGAATCTGAAGCAGGCTCCAGGCTCTGAGCTGTCAGCACAGAATCCAATGTGGGCCTCGAACTCATGAGCGTGAGATCATGATCTGAACTGTAGTCAACCACTAAACTGACTGAGACACTCAGGCACCCCCATATTTTTTAAAATAATCATGTAAGTAAATTGAGAGTGTGCTATATAAACAGAATCACTGTCAAGGTGATCAGATACCAAAATTATTATGAAAGCAAAATTATAACCTTCATCTTTACCAATTGAAGTATGTTATTTAATTTTATCTAATATATATTCACTTCTCCCGTAAATTAAATTTGCTAGCACAAAAGATTATAACATGCTTCAGTCACTAAGCTTATGACTTTATATGCCTTTTGACCTGCTTATCTGTGTATCCATTCCAGGGCTAGTCTCTAACTCCTATTAGAATTTACTTTTTCAGTCATTCTGTTTTGTTCCACACTTATATTTTTCCATTTTAATTATTTCTTACATTTTATTTTGAACTTTTTTTTTTACCAGGTTGAAGCCTAAAGTACAACTTTTTATTTAAAATCTTAGTAAAAAAATTTTCATCCACCATTATTTTAAATGTAATAGATTAGAGTCAATTTTGGAATAAGAAAATCCATGTCTGTTACATTAATTATTTTTTTTCATCTATTTATATGTTGAATGGGATTTGACAGGTCTTCTGTAGCGGATGGGAAGGATAGAGGATGCGCCAACTTTTGTTGGTGGTTCTTGTGTTTGTCTCATTTGCATATTTTTTGTGAAATATAAGTTAAAGAAAACAAGTTACTTATAGTAAAATAATTTTGCCCATTTTTCCCCTGTAAGAAGTTTTCCCCATAGAGATCATATTTAGTAAATAATCATAATTTTTGACATAAAATACAAAGAAATGTTGTTATATTTTTTCAGAAATCCTAAGTGACATTGTTAGTTTTATTTGCCATGACAATAAAATCACTATTACAATGCAGGGGTCCTATAATTTAGCTTAAATTTCCTTAAATTATTTGCAGCACTGTTTCTTTTTAACTATCAAATTTTGTCAGTCTCTCTGTATTTCGCTCTTCCTTTTTACAAAACCTGTTTTTCCTCTTTATGTATTAGGATCATTTACAAAACAATCAGGAATCATTTGAATATTTTGTTCTGTCACCGAAGTCCCCATTTGTTCGTGTTTACTAGGTGTCATCACTTTCTCAAACGTGTTTATTTCAATTCATGAGAAAGTATTTTTCACAAGCCCAGGGTCATAGGGTTGAGCTTCACAGAGGCCACATCATTTACTAGAAGCAATATTCTGCCTCCTAAATCCAAATTATACCCCTGGCTTTCTGGAGATTTTGTGTTGATGTGGTCCTAGAGGTCAGCGAGCGTAGGTGCTGCAAGCTAGATCCTGAATAGCACTCTTGCACCCCATGCCTGCTTGCAAACATCTAATAGCATTCCTCTGTATCCATGAAGGGCGGTTTTTGTTTTCTACAAATGACTTAGCAAGAGTCTAGTACCTGGTTTGTATAGTACAGTAGAAAAAACAGTTGATTGCCACCATCTCTTCCGAATGTGAAATCCAGAACTGCCGCTGACAAGCATTCCTTAGCCCCCAAAACACAGAAATTGTACAAATGTGGTAAAGTAGAACAGAACTTCACTTAGTAAGACTGGCAAAAAATGATTCTGTAACTATACCAGTAGACTTAGAGTATTTCAGACCCAAGAGCCCCAGATAAGGCCTATGTTGAAAAAGAAACTGATACAGAGGAATAAAAGCACATTTCCCTGAGAAGGTAACCTTGTTTGTAAACAAAGAATTACTCCTCCTTGATTATAATAGTGAGAAGGAGTAATGCAGTCCTGGTAATGATCACGAGGGCACCGTGTGAGGAGGGTGAAGCCTGTAATCCGTCATCTACGTTTTCTTCCAAGGCTGCCATCAATCTCCATCAGGCCCCAACTTCTTGCATACCCCCCACCAAATTGGGAGAAATGTCTCTGTTATGCTTTAAGAAATGAGTTACAATGTGCATTTGTTAATACTGAGCCCTGACCACCAAAGTCCAAACCACCCCAGAGACCTCAACTGAACATGGGAAAATTGATGAAGTCTGTTCATGGGCTCATGACCACAGACGCAAGTAATTCTGGTTCCTTCGTTTTGTGTCTATCTTCTGAGACAACATTTTGACTATTAGTCTTATATCTCTTTTTTAACAATTTTTCTCTCATTTTCTCATACTTAAATACATAACATCTTTTATATCACCATTTTTATTACTTCTCTGGGCTTATCTTACTTTATCTTGTATCCGCACATCAGTTCATTTGACTTGCCAATTTTTAAAACTTCTTATTCACCCTGTGTATATTTCATTCATGTGTAAATCTAGCTGAACAGGAAACATAAGACCTTATAAACAGGTAAGTCCTCAATAACATTTTAAAGTATGTGATATTATTTATTTTCTCCATCTCTGAGAAATCTCATTTTTTTCCCCACAACAGATACTGCCCTATCATTTTCCTTGTTTATAATTCCATTTTAATGATTTGGTAGAACAGAAATGCTAGCCCCAAAATAGAGATGGAAAAGGTCTCTGCTTTTTCCAGGATATGAAAGTGTTTAAATTTGGCATTAATGCTTTCTCACTGGTTGGAAGAATTCATCTATGAAAACATCTGGGCCTAGACATTTAGTTTAGGAGAGTTTCTAAATTTAATTTATTTAGGAAATACATCCTATAGAGATTTTCTAATTATTGTTTACTTTTTTATAATTTTTCTTGTAGGTACTAACTTACCTAAATTTTCAAATATTTTGCCATTAAATTGTTTATAATATCATTCTATTACCTTTTTAAAAGTCTGTTGGATTTATAATGATATCTATATTTTATTTCCCATATAGACAATGTATGCCTTTCTTATATTTTTCTTGATAAGTCTTATTAGTGGTGCATCAGTTTTTTTTTTTTTTTGGTTCTTTCAAGGAAACATCTTTTACTTTAGTTGAGTCTCTCTATTGTACATCTGTTTTCTATTTCTTTTATTTTTGCTCTTTTATTATTTCCTTCCCTTTCCTTTTTTGGATTTAGTTATATTTTTTAACTTTTTAATATTCATATTTATGTCATTTATTTCTCAAACTTCTTTTTTAATATGTGTACTAAGACTATAAACTACCCTCAAAGGACTGCTTTATATGCACCCCCCAATTTGTGAGATATCGTCTTTTCATTATCATTTAATTTGTTGTGATTTCTTCTTGGACCACTGTGTTATTGATAAATGTATCACTTCATTTCCAAACATGTAGGAATTTTATAGTTAGATTTTTCTTACTGTTTGCTAGCTTAATTGCGTTATGTTTAGAGAACATATTCTGAAGTATTGTAATATTTTGAAATTTATTAAACTTGATTATGGTCCAGTACTTAGCCAAAAAATTGACAGAAACATTGAAAAATTGTTTTCTGTAAGCCACACAATTAACAAATTTGACCTAGTCTGTATATCCTTACTAGTTTTTTTTTTTTTTTTTTTGGTCTACTTGTCTTATCAGTAATTGAGAGGTATGTTAGGTTTCCTCAGAATGTGGATTTATCTATTTATCCTTTAGTTCTGTCTTATGTTTTTTGGTTAAAAGTTTTCAAGATATGTTATTAGGTATATATAATTAATACACTTAAAGTTTCTCACAGATTGATCTTTTCATCATTAAGAAATATTCCTCTTCATTGTTAGAGGTGCTTTGTGCCTTTCTAGAATCAAACTGTCTAGCTCTTCTTCACGTTAAGCTATGATGTTTCTGGCAGAGATTCAAGGATTGGGTGGTAACTCCCAACACTTATGTCACTCTCCAAGTGTTCCCAAAGTCCTTTCCTACTGACAAATATTCCACTTCACTTTTCCAGAACCCGTTAGGAACTGGGGATAGGATTCATGCAATAAAATGTTTTGTGTTAAGAATCATTGTCTCACTTTTTTTTCCTATTTTTTGTCCTTTTATATGTCACTATTTCCCTTTAAATCAGTGAAGAGACTGATATACTTTAAAAGCAATATTTTTGACCCCACAGCCCTATAATGATGTGGCAATAAATATTAATGCTATAGCTCTTCTGTTTCTTTTTCACATCTAAGAACCTATAGCTGTGAGTGTTTTTTGCTCATTACTCAGTCCTCATGGCCAACACACACTTAATTCTCACTTATTTTAACCTTAGGTGGTGCTTCAACCAATCATCATCACTTTCCTGTGTCAATAACAGGAGACTTTCCAATAATTTTCTTTATATAGTAGCAAAGACATACATTTGAGAACCATAAGATCCAAACTATAAAATTTTCTTATGAGATGGGAGGATTGGGAGGGCAGATAAAGAAAAATCCATTCCAGAGTGTCACACTTTGATGCTAAAGATTTCAGCTAATTTTGACAAGTGTTTGAATTAGTATGGAACAAGAAGGAGAAGCCAAACAAGAAGCCAAAATTAGGGCAGTTTAGAAACTAATCTAATCTTACCCTGCCTGTGATATCCTGTTACTGATTTGCTTCTTAGTGGTAGGAAATGCCACAAGTCCTTTTTCCATGAAGTTATATGATTTTATCCTTATCTATCTATCTTGCTTTTAGTACTCTCCCTTCCCCTGCCCTAGCTTGGCATCAACTACATGCCAAGGGCTACTCAAGCCCCCATTTCTACTCCATCTTCTATTTTAAACTTCAGGATATTAGAGTCAAACTGATTGAAAATATAATTACCTTTCTCAGAGAACTTCAAGTTGAAGTTGAGAGGTATGTTAAATTTCCTCAGAATGTGGATTTATCTATTTTTCCCACATGACTGAAGCCCCTGTACTGTAATGTGGAAAACCGAGTAATCCTTTACTACATGCGCTCACAATTTATAATCACTTTCTGATTACTACATGAGACTAATATTTCTGTCTCAGAAATAACTGGTGACTCAAACCCTTCTGTGTCTGTTTTATTTCAGATTCACCATCTTCTCAAATTATGGTAACTGATTTTTATTTGGTCACCCTGCTATCTCTCCTTCTCTTACTGATTTACCTCAACACAGTAGAGTAATTTTCCAAAGTACACTTGCTCATGTCACCTTTCTGTTAATAATCATCTATCTTGGTTGCCAATATATAGTTTAAAATCCTTACTAAGGACATATTCTTTACAATCTGTTTCCACCTTACAGTACCAGCCCTATTAGTAACCTCTCATATACCACTTCTCATTACCATCTGTTTATATGTTTGGCTCCCTTACAAGAGAGGAAACAACCTGGGTAGGCCTTCAGTATAGATGGAATGCAGGAATGCGTGATGCATGAGAAGGAAGGTCAATGTTTACTTACATGACTCTTACTAAATTATGTTTGCGAGTGTTAACCCAAACCACCCCAGCTTCTTATTTTGATCCTATGGAAAATTATGAAAAAAAGATTATAATCTCTTTCAAGTTTAAACCATCTATACTCAGGGCAATCTTTAAATCACCTAAAACTGTAGTTATTGGATACAGTGGAAAGAACATTGGATCAGGAGTCTGGAGATCTTAGTTCTACTATGAAATTCAGTAGTCACCTCATCTCTCAGTGACTAGTTTCCTTTCAGCTCTTATTTCTCAGGTCTTGTCAACTGTAGAATTCTATGGACATAGATCTTCATCCCCTGTTTGTGTTAGATCCATTCTATCTTCCTACACTCTCACTGGCTTCTTCCCTTTTTGGGCTCTGCCTCATTTTACTTTTATCATTGTGAACTCTGCTATCACAAACATAAAAAGGGCTTCTTATTTCGAGATGTCCCTTATTTTTCATACTAGTGACATATTGTTTTAATGTCTATCATTCCTGCATAGCAAATAATTAAGTAAACATTGCATTTTTTCTTTGTACACATTGTTATATTGATTCTAATGAAATAGATGCATGAGCAATTATGTGTCTAAATTCGTCAGCCTCAAAGCTGTATCACTCACAGGTGCAATGTTTATTAGCTCATTTGTCTGACATAAGATGATATAAAGTTACTGTGCAAGATTACGTTTCCAGTACCTATCCCAGATGATGAATGGCATGATAGATTAGGGTTCTAGGGCATGAAATTTAGGATAAATCTGGTTATCTGGAGTGTATTTTTTTCAAAAACCAAATCATTAACTTGAAGATAAAGACACAATCTTGATGAAGTCAGAATAATTGTGTAATATCTGATCTGATCTGATCTGAACAGCCTTTACTTTAATGTAAATAACAGACTCTTTGGCTGGCCCCGGAGTGAGAACAGAAACACCATCAGTGATGACAATACATGACATGGCTGGTGTCTGAGGTTCCCATCATTATGTGTGGTGTCCTGTTCAGTTCAGCAAATTCCACAGGATTTTACACCCCATTGACTGTACTAGTGACAAGATCTGATATCTGTCAGCAGACAGGAAAGTCACAGCCATTTTGTGTGCATGTGCTGGGCTCACTCTCCTGGTTTTTGTAAAGTGTATTGGCTGGTTTGCTTCAGCGATCGCTTTACAGTCTGACCCACAGTGAAATTGGGAAGGAAAAAGCAGTTAATCATATCTCCTCTACTTCAGTATATTTTCCATAATACTTGAGAGACATGGTCCTTCTTTTCCAAGAAGCACGCTTGGAGATTACCAAATCATATCTTCTCATTTTATGGACAAGAGAATTAATGCTGGTGGGATTAAATGCCATGTTCAAGGTCATATATTAAATTAGAGGATGGGTTAGGTACACAAATTCAGCTTTTACTTATTCCTGGTCTAGGAATTTCCCACTCCTCTATGCTTATTTTCCAATTGAGACTGGAGCTATATTATATCATAATTATGACTAAACTATTGGTACAAACAGGGTTTATTTTTCTGTACTCAAGAATGAATGGTAGCTGGTCAAAGATAGAGCATTTCTCTGGAGACAATATGTCTCTTTAATTATGCATTGAGGAAAGACACAAAGCTTCACCTTCTCATATTTTGGGATTCCCTACAAATAAAAGTGTTTGGTTTAATTTGGCTGAAAATTAAACAAATGTCCAGCATAGAAGTTTTTCTGAAATTTGGCTGGCTATCAGAACCACCAAGCATTGTATGGTTGTTTATTTTTCTCTTATGTTGTAATTCATATTTTCATAATGATTCTCAAGTATTAGGATGGAGCAACAACATAAAAATTCCTGTTGGTGAGATTGGGGAATCAGATTTAGTGTTCTGAGGTGAGTCTGACTTGTAGTCAGGTTTCAGACTGCAGCTGTCAGGGAAGGAGGTCTCAGCAGTCTGTGGTTTTATGCTCTAGCATAAGCCTCTCTAAGTCTGCACACAACTAAAAATGTTTAAGGTCATGTAACACTTTTCAATAAAGTTAGGAACACTTGCTCTGCATTGACAAGTCCATACACTCCGACAGTAATGTTTTCCTGGTTTATTCATAAAGTATTATTATCTCTCTAATATGCAGCTAAACAGCCACAAGAAATGGACAAGTGTATTTGAGGGCTGAATCATGCCTTGCAAGTGTAGACAATCTCCTTTTCTCTGCTGGCCTTCTTGCCCTAACCTGAGTGGCAGCAACATCATTTGGAACTGTTTTTAACATTTTAAAGGTGTGTAGAAGAATAATTTCAAACTTTGGAGTATTACACAGAAGTTTTGGAGAAACAAAGCCTTAAGTCATCATCTATAAAAACATGTCTTTACATACCATTCATGATAATTCTTACATTTCACCGCAGTTTGGAGCGTGGGCTTCAAGTTAAAATTCTGATTAAGTAAATGTGTGTGTTATTTTTGAAAAGAGAATGACAGTGGAAGGATGGGTAAACAACTTAAAATCAATTACTTTAAATCTGTAAACTGTAGGCATATTTTCCCTTTTACTCTTTAGACTCTTGACTTAAAAAAAGAAAATTGACTTAATCATTCTATTGCTTTACTGCTTGAGAAAACCTATCTCATAGCAAAGATTCTGCAGAGGCACGATGTTAAAAATGAAAGGAAGTATTACTTTTGAGTGTGTGGAGTATCAGGACAATACTATTGCTTGTGATGATTAATAAATTTGGAGTGCCAAATTTGGTAACAAATTTGGAATCCAAAAAAGGAAAGAATTTATTGTACTGGCTCACTGAGCATTGGGGAATGGTTTGTCCTTGTTGGTTTTAGATATCAGCTACATAAAAGTATTAGGTACCCCACAAGAATTGCCTAATTTTTTCTTTCAAGGTTTTTAAGCAAAAAAAAAAAAAAAACAAAACAAAAAACGCCGCAACATTTTTTTTTTATTCTGCTGGAAAATATATAATCTTTTCATGTTTCCCTCCCCCAAGTTCTCATTCTTTTACATTCATTGTATGCTGCTTTGCTAAACATATTGCACCTGGAAACATGGTAGGTTTCTAGAAGACACAATGAATGTATAAGTGACAGTTATTTGATGCAGACATATGCATTGTCTATGGGGCAAATTCTGTAATCCAATTCAGGTACCTGTTTCAGTGGTATCCAGTTACTGTAATTAAGATATACTTTCTTATTTATATGCTGCTAGATGTTGTCTTCTTTGTTTAGTACTTTATTTCAAAGTTTCATTCTTTCCTTTAATCTGAGATTATAAATTTTGCTTAGCACATTTAGCACTTTTGAGAACATGTCTTTTTTTTTTTTTAATGAAAAGGCATTTTCTAGAATGGATGTTTATTGACAGAATAATGATTTTCCTGCTCAATGAAAAATAAAAAGCACTCCCAGATTGTTGGTGGCAAGGGGAGGGGGTATCTGTGTAGGTGTCCCTTCAAATAAGAAGTAGATCACAGGTGTTAAGAGGTAGTCTCTGGACTCAGAATGTTGGAATTCAAATCCCAGCTCAACTGGCAAGTTAACTTTAACTGTCCCTGCTTCATTCCCTCATCCATAAAATTGAGCGGGTGACAGTAAAATTAGCTTGAAAAGCTGTTTTAAGAATTAAATTCTGTGACATGTAAAGTACTTCAAAGGGTACAAATTCCACCTATTCTGTTTAACATTTGTTTCAAAATATTTGGAGATGTGTTTCAAAAGTTTTAAAGTCCAACAGACAAAACTTTATCAGCAACTTTCAAAGCTTGATAAAAGGAAAAAGGTTCTTTGGTCCGTTCACACTTTACCCTAGTCTTGGAGACAGACATCTTCACAAGAGAGAAAAGAAGGGGGCATCTGGGTGGCTCAGTCAGTTAAGTGTCCGACTTCAGCTCAGGTCACGAGCTTGTGGTTCATGGGTTCAAGTCCCACATTGGGCTCTGTGCTGACAGTTTTGGAGCCTAGAACCTGCTTCAGATTCTGGGTGTCCCTCTCTCTCTGTCCCTACCCCACTTGTACTCTCTCTCTCTCTCTCTCTCTCTCTCTCTCTATCAAAAATAAACTATTAAAAAAGTTTTTTTTTTTAAAGAAAAGGGATAAAACCACCACTGCTACAAATCCAGATTTGAATTTTTCCCAACTGTGAAGAGACTCTAATTTGAAGTTGAAAGCTCTGGAGATAATAACTGACTTTATACCCAAAGGAAGGTGAAGGCAAAACAGCAGTCTCCCTTATCCATGTCCTGGCCCCCTTAGAACTTCTTGTCAAGTAAACACACGTTGGTGTATGAAGAAGCATTCCATGGAAAGAATCTTCAGAGACTGAATTTTTCATGGATGTTGTAGTTTACTACTTTCAGTAAAATGTCAAGAATGATATAATCCATATGTGGATTAATGTAACCTCACAGAAATCTTTGAAATCTGAGATGCTGTTTTGGAAAACTGTTACCTTGGTTTCCACAATTCTTTCTTCATATCCTCTGCTTATTCAAACAGCAATTATTTTTGATACTTGAGGTCATCTTGCATTCCTTAAGGATAAAGGCAAACCAGAAGTGAAATTAGATTTCTACTTCAAAATGTACTCCCACTTTGTACATACTTGTATCAATAAACTTCCACTTAAAGTGATACTGTGTCATTTATTCACCCCAAAATTTTGCATGAGTCCAATTTGAATCACATTCAACTTTTATGTACCTTGGTTATTAAACCTTAGTTCATTGCTAATGCTCTATTATGTGATGATGATTTGGAAGTGTTCTTCCACAGTGTTTGAAAATTAAGGCACACATGAAAAATGTAACCATTTATAATTACAACTCATTTAAATCCTCTTTGAATCCTGCTTCTTGAATCATTTTACTTTTCTTGTTTACCCCGTCAGTTGTGTCTAGCTGAGTTACATTAGAAATTATAAATAGGGTGGAAAGGCATTGTTAGATTTACATTTAATACATCTAAATTCTTTCCTGGTAAGTATAGTATAATTGTGGATTTGCAGATTCTTGATATTTTTCATTGAAGGAAATTGGGTTTGGACATGTTAATGAAATACACAACAAACGTAAAGAGTTCAGTGTGAATCTGTTAAGGTAGGATGGCAGATTTCCAATTGCTCCGTCTCCTACTCACATTTATTCTACATGTACAGTTAAAAGTCACTTTCAGGTCTACCCTTAATCACATTGAATGTGCCTAATTATTTTACCAAAGAATTCACCTATAGAAAGATGAGATATTTTTGTTTGATAATATATTTTTAGAGTGAAAACACTCATGTTTTTGACATTTGCGAAGGCTAGGGGCAATATCACCACAATAGAGTTCCTTTAAATGTGTCAAGAAATATAGGCACGTTTGAGTTATTAAAACATCAAATACATTTTTCAGAATAAAAATATTTTAACACAATCACATATTGGGTTCTCACTGTGATTTTACACTAGGACTGTGTGACCTTTCTCTAGTGAGCACTATATTTTACTTTATTATGTATAAAATTGAGTGGTTGGGGCACCTAGGTGGCTCAGTTTGTTAAGCATCCAACTTCGGCTCAGGTCATGATCTTGTGGTTCATGAGTTTGAGCCCTGCATCGGTGCTGACAGCATAGAGACTGCTTGGGATCTCTGTCTCCCTCTCTTTTTGCCCTTCCCCTACTCTCTGTCTCACTCTCAAAAATATATAAACATTAAAAAATAATAAACTAAATAAAATAAAATGTTTCTCTCAGTTCTAAAATAGTATGATTTTAGAGTGTTTCAGTGTGTCAGAAAGGACCACCCATATTTAGTTCTTTATTTTCATTTCACAGAGGGAAAATGGGTTAAAATAATTTGCTAATTGCATACATCTGAACTTAAGCACAGATCCTTCCTGTTAGGAAACACATTTCCATTCAGCTTTTTGAAAATGTTTTTGGGATGTATGGTAAATTATTCTTCATAATGAATTAATGAGAAAGTTGATCATAGTATGAGACTTTTTGACACTATGGTCATTGTTGACATTAATGTATTTTCTCTGAGCCAGAACTTCACCCCAAAAGGCTGATGATGGCTCACAGCACTGACTACTAGCGTTAGGGTATTTGAGATTTACTTAAATTTAGAGATTTGAGTGGTCATAATCCTTAACCTCAAAGAGTTGAAAGTCTTGTGCAAGCTGCTAAAATTCAATCCATCTTTCAAAAACTTTTCATCAAAACTTGTAGACTCCAGCATTTTGAATAACTAGGTCATTCAGAATTAGGCTCATATTTATTGTTAGATTCTTCTTACTACAAAATTATTTGTTTTTATGTTCCAGTCTCTGGGCAGCCAAGTCACCCTGCTAATCAGTCTATACTTCCACAACTTCCAAAAGTGCAAACTGAACTGCTTCTTTTCCTCCACAGAGATTTGCTGTCCCATTTGTTTTTAAGCTTTTTGAAAGAAAAAAAAAATCTTGGCTTTACATAAGAGCTGCGCCTTGTAGAAGTTTTGGAAATTTTAAATTGCAGTCAAGATCTCCACTTGCAGGTGAAACATTATCTGGTCATCTTGTCATTAGTGCTGACAGTTTTGGCTGAGGTTGAAGTTAAGAAAAATGCTGGAATGAACCTGGAAACAGTCATATGTTCCTCATCCATCACCTCATTAATCACAAAGTTAACATTGTCTCTGAAACAATGCTGCTTTATTGTGGGGTAATCCTCATTTATAGTTAGAGCTACTAAACAATATTCAAGAGTCCAGATTCTTCTCCATGCCCTGCCAAGTATGGCAGAGAAATGACTATCATGACATTTTTCATTGATAATTAAAGCAGAAAGACGGATGCTGGGCAATGATCTCATTCTTGTAGTTATACTGAATGGAATATGCTCGTAAGAGGTTCCATGTAGGCCCATAAATATTATTTTGCCTTTTTTTTTTTTTACTATTTGCATCATAGTTTATTGCTAGCTATACAGTGAAGTCAGAAAATATTAAATTTAAAGCTCTGTACTTTTAGTGTATTATCTCTGTTTACTAATGGCCATGACATTTAATATCTCATGTCTAGCTTGCAAAGTTATGAGATCATTCCAGTGTGTGATATCAATACAAAGAATTATGAAGGAAATGGAGAAATGATAATGATGACAATTGGGTACAATTCTGATTTATGTGCACACTATTCTAGATGTATAAATAAACCACTTAGGGGAATGTGTTCATCATAATGTGTTGGAGTTGCAATATATCATTAAATCTAGAGAGAAAATTTATCTCCATGAGTACTTAATTTTTACTCACAGGCAGCTGATTGTCCCAAAGGGAGCTGGTTATTTTTTTTTAAATATACAACTTAGGTATAAGATTATGGATATATTTAATTATTCATAAAAACTATACATGACATACTATAGAGAAAAAATAAATGTGTTACCCATTCATTCCTCACAAAGAAAAGAGTACATTTGAAATAAATATTTGTATCCATGGACATTCTTAAAAAGGATGTGAAGTTTGTCTCACTTTTTTTCAAGCTTTTTAAGCATATAAGAGTAAATGTTTATGGTCCCGTAGCTTGCTGTCCTTGAGAATTAAAAAACAATAAAAAAATTATGAAAAAAATAGCAAGATAACACAGCTTATTGGTATTACTTGGGTTTGAGAATAAAAGCTTCATTTAGATCTCATGAGAGTATTCTGGACTTTTTCCATCTTTAATTTACTATGACTTTACACTGAGATTCAATTTGTGGAAGTCAATCTACTAAGATTCTAATTATGGGTACCCAAAGTTGTAAAATTTTAGAAATAGGTTGAATCTATTATTTCTTTTCATTAAAAAATATATAAGCACATGTAACAGGTAAATTGAAGAAAAAAAATGTTAAAAAAAGTGAACTGTATTACTGCAGTATGACTATGTTGGCTATTAATGTTGTCTTCCCCTCAATTTCATTTTTTTTTACTATTTATTCTTCAGAGCTGTTTCATATAGGTTCTGTTTCGAAAGCTCTATCACAACACTTCTTATGAAGGTTAAATGTAATGTCCTAACAATTAAATAAATAGCATATTTCCAGACCTTACTTTATTTCACCTCTTTACATGCTACCCCATCTTTCTTGAATGTCTGCCTTCTATTTCATGATACCTCTTCTGATTCTCTACATCTTGACCATCCTTTCTCAGTCATTCACCCATTCCTCTTTTTTAGCCTAGATCTTAACTATGGTTTCCACTAGGTTTTTGTGGAAAAGTCAGTTATTCCAAAAGAAGATCATCTATTCTTTTGGTTTTCTTTAGATACCCTTTCAAGTATGGTGGACATGGCAGTCATCCAAATCCTCACCGACTTTTCTCTTCTGAAATCAAGGTTTCTGTTTCCAACTTTATCTACTAGGTCTTTCTCCCTGGATACCTCCTAGTTTGTTCAAAATTAACTTGTGTTAAGATAAAATTCTATCCCATCCTGGCTCTCCCCATGTGTTATATAATTCCATTAATGATATCACCCTCTCAAAGCCATCTCATAAGCATCTAACAAGCATTGATTCTTTTCACTAATTCCATTTCACATTCAGCCAGTCACAAAATCCTGTCAATTTACTAATATGATGATCTTGAGTCTCCCCATCCCTTTTCATTCCTACTGCCCTATTCAGACTCCATTTCTTGCCATAAAACATGAGTTCAGTCATGGGTACATAATTAGTAAGTGTCTCAGAGGGTGATCAAACTCCTGTGAGTCTCTGTCTCCTAATTATTTAGTCAGATAGTGAATAGTATAATCCATTCATTTATTTTGATAAATTTCATTTGTCTTTATATATGCCTTTACTTAATATCTGTGTTAGACATTATATATAAAATTTTAACTGATTTTCCTCAGCTATCACAAATGAAGATAATGTTGGGTCGGCTTTAGCTCAAGTGGTTACTTTGTCGGTGGTTGCACAAATGAAGATAATGTGATATCAGTTTATTATTTTATCATAAGGTCAACCTCCCTAGCTTTTTACAAGAAAATTTACACATTCATGTATGAGATTTTCAACCCAATGTTCATATAGACACAGCAAAAATCATAAGACATTATAATAATGAAAGGGGAATCATAAAAGTTCTCATTGAGATGAGATGGAGAAGGAAGTTGAAAGAAAAACCTTTCATCACAACTCTAGTCCTGTTACCCCCAGGAAAGAGTACTTTCCAGAAGCACAAAGCAGTTCCAAAGCTTGTGTGAAACTTGAGTCTAGGTCATCATGGTTTTATGTTGTGGTAATTTATCAAAACAATCGAGTTATTATTCCTCACATTGTTACGTGTAAAGAAAACAACCCATAAATTCCTACTTGAAAAGTTTAAGTATGTTCTGAGTTTACATTGACATAAATAGAGAAGAAAAAAAGCAGAAAGCAGCCTGGAATGCAAATAGAATTCTTAGTTTATTCAGGTATTGTGATATTTCATTGATATAAAATTTGATATTAGATATATCAACAAAGCAGCATTTTAGTGATTTTTTTCCCTCAACTCAAGTAATAGTACTGAGATATTAGAAAAAAATTTGAATATTAAAACCACTCATCTCTATCCATTTGACAGAGTCCACAAACCTGTATAAGCCTCAGGTAATATTTGACAAGCAAGTCAAGTATAACCTTCTATTGGTAGGAATTCATGTAAATAGTTACACATATATACATATATTATTTATATAAGATTTATATAATTATATATGCCTATGTAATATGTAAATATATATGTCTATACTCGTAGATTATATGAATTTAGACCTCTGAGAAACTTTCTTCTCAAGTGTAGAACAAAATCACACACACACACACGCACATCCACACACATATAAATTACACACATATATAATATGTATACATAAACACAAATCAAATATTGAATGCATATGTATTCACTGTTACATGTGTTTAATATATATATCATGCATGTATATATAATTATACAATTGACAACACTACACATTTTCCCGACAGTGAAATTGTTAGGCTATATAGGAAATTTCAAACATGAATGAGCTTGTCTTTGAATATTCATAAAAATAATTCTTACATAGAAAATATCTCCTTGGAGTGGTCATTTTGATACCAATGTCTGGTACTGTTATCATTCAGGGCAACAATATAAACAAAAATTGAAGTACTCTTGTATAGTATTGTCACATAAGAATATTACAAAGGCTGTAACAATTAACAGTATTTTTACCATCACCATTTTGGATTAGCGACTCTAGTTCAGATTATTCTTGATGGGTTATCTCAAAAGTGTATGAGAATTTAATGAATTGTCCACCTTGTTCAAACAGGAAGCCGGAGGAGAGCTGTTGTGAGCAGATTTGTTAGAACAGCTTGTTAAGTGAGGCAGAGGAAGAATTACAAATGAGAAACAGACTAGTAAGTCTGCTGAGGCCAAAGGAGAAACTGAGTTTGTGTGGGGGATGATGGGGCTCTGCAGGGGTCAGGGGTGGGACACATCCTTCACCTAGCATCTCAGGGTCATACTGTAGTGAACAATGAACAATTTCCTAGAAGAGGAACACATAAAATCTTTCTTCTAAAAAATTAAATATCTTATCTTCAACTATGTTTCCTTGAAATTATAAAATTATGAATAAGATTTAGTGAATTCAAATATAAATTTATTTAACAAATCCCATACTGTCTCAGAAATAATATCCCAAAACTACAGATACCTGTCATTTAATATGGTGCAAATACCAGGTGTAAAATTCTGGATTTTCTATTTGCCTGGAAGAGCCATTATAGACACAGTGTTGGGGTGTAAATATTTTCAGGAATCCTGCTATTATTAAATTTCCATGCACTGTTGTGAAGTTTTACTCCTTTTGAATATATTTAAAATGTTTTTTAATTCTGTTTTTTGTTTTGTTTTGTTTGTTTCTTTGGAAAGGGAAGAGCACTTACAGTTCCTTTAATTAAATAAAATTTAATTAAGAAACACCTATAGTCAAACAAGCAAAAATAATGTAACCATTTATACTGTCAGGACAAATGCTGTAGCTGCCATGAATTAAGCCTAATGTGTCTGGCCACGTTTCTCTCCAACAGAATTCCCAAGCTTTTAGGTCTTTAACATTCCCTAAATGTACCCTTTTGCTGCTCACTGTGTTCCACATATCCACATGAAATCGAGGGAGCCATAGTAAATCCAATCCATCTATTAGGCAAGTAGGAATACAACATTTCATTGTTGTCTGGATCATGCTTTCCATGTAAAATCCCCCGAGAGACTATTACATTGAATAGGATTTGTATTCATCCACCTTTTGTTATATGTTTTTTAATTTAGTAGGACTGTAAAGTGTTTTGTTGATATTTGAAAATATTATTGGAACAGTATTTAAGAATCAACAGTTCCAGAGCACCTGGGTGGCTCAGTGGGTTGAGCATCTATCTTTGGCTGAGGTCATGATCTCCTGGTTCCTCAGTTCAAGGCCCACATTGGGCTCTGTGCTGACAGCTCCGAACCTGGAGCCTGCATTCTGTGTCTCCATCTCTCTCTGCTCCTCCTGCATTCTCTCTCTCTCTCTCTCTCTCTCTCTCTCTCAAAAATAAACATTAAAATTTTTAAAAATTAAAAAAAGAAGAATCAACGGATCCATGCCATTAAATACAATTTTATCCCTCTACTTTGTACTTATCCTGCCAAGCCATTACTAATCATTGTCTTCCTTTCCATTTTTCTAGTTAACTCTATCCACCACTATTTACATATATATGACAGAATAGTGCATGTAAAGTATGGGATCTAGATCCAGAATTTTGTTTGAAATTGACTTTATCCTTTATCAAATGCCACATAGTACTTAAAATGCTTTACAAATATTAACTTACTTAATCCTATAGCCATATTATGAGGGAGATACAATTATCAGTCCATTTCACAGATGAAGAAATTGCATCAGAGTTCAGTAGCAGAGCAGGAATTTAAACTCAGGCAATTTATTTGTAAAGTCTGCATTCTTAAATCATTCTATTTAGCCTCTCTACTTTTACCACTTTGGGCAATTTCCTTAACCTCTCTCAGTCTTTCTTCATCTATAAAATGTGACTATGTAGGGACACCTGGGTGGTTCAGTCAGTTAAGCATCCGACTTCTGCTCAGGTCATGATCTTGGTCAGTTCACGGGTTCGAGCCCTGTGTCAGTCTCTGTGCTGACAACTCAGAGCCTGGAGCCTGCTTCTTATTCTAGGTCTCCCTCTCTCTTTGCCCCTCCCCTACACGTGCTCCATCTCTCTCTTTCTCTGTCTCTCTCTTTCTCAAAAATAAGTAAACAAATAAAATAAAATAAATAAGAAAAAAGAAAATGGGACTACTCGTGATACCTAGTTCAGAGACTTGTGATGATTGATGTCATAATAGCACTAATAGGCTTAGAGAGGTACTTGCCTTGAGTGTTAACTATTGTTTTTTTTTCCCACATGATTTTCCCTACTGACCATTTATATTTCTTCACAAGCACTATGCGTCTGCCCTAATCAGAACTTTGCACATAAGGTGGAGTTCTTCCCAACCCCCACATCCCCCATCTCCAATCAGTCTATGTACTGATAATGTCAATTCAAAGGTAGCTTTCTCAGGGGATCTTTCCTGACCCTCACACTAGGTGAGCACTCCTTATCCCTTAGCCTTGGCTCCCTAGGAAATACAGCCTGAGGCAAAAACATATGCTTTTTCACTTTGGCTGGACATTTTCCCAGGAAGTACAATCCTAGGGAAGTAGGAGTGAGGAAAATGAAAGCCAGGCATTAAAAGAAAGAGATAGTAAATGCAAAGGACTACATTGCTCAGCTGGCCCCAGCTTCTTGACAAGCTAATTGCTCCTTCCCCCACTGCCACTTCCAAGAGTTCTGATAAGCTCCCTGAGCTGTCCATCAGGGTTAGGAAGGGAAAACAATTTATTCTGCTGGTTCTTGTTTCCCATTAGTCAAAGGTGCTCCATGAGGCTTTAACTCCTCCAAGCTTTTGTGTGCATGCCTGGATGCCAAGTGGATCTGCCACGGCTCTTGCTTTAAAGCCAACATCAAATCCACAAGGTGGAAGGTTAGAGGTAATTTGCAAAACCTCGAGGTAAGACACAGTTCATCTGTGCCCTTGTGTCACGTGACAGCTGAAACAGCCGTTAGCACTGTCCCTGAATGTGTAAAGGGGCTGTAGGTGTTTGCAGGAGCTGCAGTTTGGCCTCAGCTTTTCGTGAAGAGCATAGACAGGATATCACAGATTATGAAGAATGCCATGTGTGGAAACGGAGTGAGGAGGTACAAAATTCCAGCCACTATGCCCTATTGTCCGTCCACTTTTATAAATGCAGGTTTCTGAATTTACAGAGTTTATCATAGTATAAAATTATTTATTAGGACATTAATTATTGTTTCCTCCAGTAGACTGAAAGAGTCTTTAAGAGTAAGAAGGGTGCAAAAGGTTCAGATCACCTAGATGTGAATCCTGGCCCCACCAATTACTAACTGTGTTTTTGGGCAAATCGTTTAACTTTGCTGTGCCCCATTTCTGCACTTGTACATCAGGATAAAGATGGAAGTGGCATGAATATTAAAAGAGACCCAATCAATAAATATTAGCTCCTGTCGCTGTCATAACCATCATCATCATCATCGCACCTGCAGTGATTAGCATAGTACCTGCAGAATACGTTCTGCAATAATAGAGCGTGAGATCAGAGAGGACTGACATGCAGTCTTTTCCATTTGCTGTTGTGCCTCCAACTCATAAACGGGGATTATACCCACACTGGGTGTTTCTTTACGTTCAGATTCATTAGGTAAATGAGACTAAATGCCAGTGAGTCTGTTCCATTTGTGTTCTTGAAAGTGTGCCTTTCAATGACTTAGAGGTTTTACAGTAGTCAGAGTAATTTTTACAACAAACCATTAATTTTTCATTATAGTTGTTTTGGTTGCACTCTAGGATACATACTTAAGTAAAGAAAGATAAAACAATATTGGCAACATAGACTGAGTCCTAACTATGTGAGACTGAGTATTTTCTGTGCTAAAAATGAAAGCTTTGGAGCAAATTCTGAAGTTTATTTTCTGTGCTAAAAATGAAAGCTTTGGAGCAAATTCTGAAGTTTAATTCAAAAAAGTTCCATCTTTTTGAATTAATAAGATGGAAAACTTTTGTCTGTCTTGAATAGAGGCTTAGACAAATTAAAGTGTGGTATTTTCCAGCATTAATTTATACGTCAATAACATCAAATACTGCTGTTTCATCTAGACTAAGCTATGTAGTTAAGTTTTTTTAGATTAACCATTATGCCCTTTTTTGATTATGACTTTTCCACAAGCATTTAATTCATGATAAGAGGCTTAAATTTCACACACAGATTCTACTTTTCTGTCATGCTGTTGACTACTTCATCACCGAATGATGGGTACTCACAAAGAAGGCCTCTGACTGAATAAAACTGAATATTGCCATGAACCTAACAATGGGTCCAATCCAAAAAGATAGTATAAGTACATGCCTTGGACATGGTTTTTGACAATGCCATTTTTTAGCTGGGAAATCTTTGCAGGTTTATTTCAGTCTTTGAAACTCAATTTACTCTTCTCTAAAATAAGGTCACCACTATTAACCTCATGGTGGTATTTTGACTTTTAAATGAAATAAAATATTTTATCTATGTGATACCAGATCCAACATACCAACCTCCAATTGATGTGGGAAGATTTATGTACTTATTCTGATTTAAGATCCAAAACAGTGTCTTTTTATTTTTTTGTTTCTGTAAAGCTGTGGTTAAAACAGAAGGGAAAGACACCTCAGGAAAAGGGCGTAGTATAGGTTAGGTTGGTTGCAGTGGGCCCGTTCCTAGTAGATTAGGCTTACAAAGGCATGTTCTCAACCCATCAGAATGAGAGATGTGAAGTGAATGGATTAAAAAGATACGGTATAAATACAAATGAAATATTATTCAGTTACAAGAAAGGAAGATATCCTCCAATTTATGACAACGTGGTTGGACCTTGAGCAAATTAAGCTAAGCAAAATAAGACACAGAAAGAAAAATACTGTCTGTTATCACAAATAGGTAGAATCTAAAAGAGTTCAACCTGTAGAACACAGAGAATAAAATGTCAGTTACCAGGGGATGGGGGTTCACGAGGGGAATATGACTGATAGTACACTTGTAATAAGGGTAGAAACGTGTAATGAGAAGTAAATAAGCCACGGAGATCTAATGTACAGTATAATGAATATAGAAAATAATATTGTATTATAATTATGTAACGTGATAAATATTGCTACATTAACAATCGTATTATAATATGTAAATATCAAAGTAGCAAGCTGTACCCTTTCACTTATAAAAAGTTACCTGTAAAGTTTATTCCCCAAAAAACTCAAAAGTAAGGACAGTTTTTCTGAGGTCATAATACAACAAAAGGCAATGTTTCCTGAGCTCCTTTATCTATTTATATATTAAAAAAGACATGACAGTATGGACTCGGTGGTGTGTAGTCTTTTGACTTCTGGTTTGTGCTTGCAAATTGAATGAACGTAGAGCACTACTTCCTGCCAGAGTTGCCTCATTTTATGATACTGATTACAAAATATTGAGGTTTTTTTTTTTTCTATTTAAGAGTTCTTGTCCTAGGGATCAACAAGTTCCATAGCTGATTATTTTAGCTTCGTCTTTAGTATTTGTTCTTTTGTAATCATACATGGTGACTCTTTTTTTATTATTATATTCAAGTTTATTTATTTTGAGAGAGAGAGAGTGAGAGAGAGAGAGAGAGCGAGTGTTGGAGAGAGAATTCCAAGCAGGCTCAGTACTGTCAATGCAGAGCACGACTTGGGGCATAAGATCATGACCTGAGCCAAAATAAAGAATCAGATGCTTAACTGGCTGAGTCACCCAGGCACCCCATTTGGTGATTCTTTTTCAAGAAAAAAGCCTGTGCTTATAAATACAACACAATGCACAGTACTTATAACTAGTCTCTCGTCTACGATCAATACCACCGCCTGATAACGATACAATCAATATCACCATCTGAGACAAACATGAATCTCACTCAGGATTTTCTAGGCCCATTTCTCTGAATGATTTTATATTTGAAGACCTTCACCTTAGATTAATCAACTCTGTTTGAGACTTTGTTGGGTAGTGTCTTTCATGGGTTGTGGAGGAAGTACAATAATAGAGAAACAACCAGAGGAATTAAGTGATTCACAAACATGGGTATGACTTACCTGCTTAAAAAAATTTCTACAAGGAGTTTTTTTTAATTTCCTGATGTACCAGTTCCCATGTAACATTAGACACTGATTTTACCTAAAAGGATTAGCCAAAATCTATATTTTAAGCTGTAGAATTATTTTAATATTTAAAAGACCATCGGTGGCCAAGTTCATAATTTATTTATGACAAGTGACCAAGAAGCCCTGGCTAAGATTACATATTTTTATGGAGGGAGGAGTGGAAAGCCTCTGGTAAACTCAAGTTTCCATTCCAGGTCAGTCAGAACAGTGCACAAATATGAGCTCTAATGGGTCTACATTTATCTCAGTTTTGCTTGAAGAATCTATGAAAAATGCCTTCAGTAAGTGACCAAGATTCAAGCAAACAAGTAGGAAGTTTAAGGAATCCTCTTGGCTATGATTGAAGAATATTTTTGAAAGAAATTGGTCGACAATTTTCTCATGGCTCAATACTCCAAATTGTGCCCTAAAATTCAGTCAATTCTACTGAAATAGTCTGAGGATGATTTTTAAATCTTGCATCAAAGCATTTTGTCCAGACTTAGAACTAAAAACATTCACATGCAACTTCAAGGTGTTTCTTCCATTGTTACAGCCACAATTATTTGAAATAGTCATAGTGTTCCTTTACCTGAACATTCAAACTATAGTTTCTCCATTGAACTTTAACATTTCTGCATACTTCAGATAAATGCAGTTATTCTTGTTTTCCTGAATGTTTCTTTAGTTTGTGTCTTAACTGCTCAGTTTTTTCTCCTTATCTAGAATATCTTCCTTCCCTCTCTTCTTGAACCTATTATTAATAAGAAAGGCTTATTAATGCCTGTTTTCAAAGTAAATAGAATTAATGTAAAATTATAGAGTCCTAAGGACAACCCAATTTATTAGTGTGTGTGTGTGTGTGTGTGTGTGTGTGTGTTTTGCCAGTAGGAGTAGTGTAGAGGTAGGTAGTGGAGAGACAGTTCTGTTCTTTCCTTTCAAGCAAGTATAAGTGAAGTGAATACAGTTCACCTTACTGGACTACAGTAGGAAAAAGAGGTAAGTATTCTTATTGCTTCTAAGATGCCTCCTAATTGAGGTCATGTCCATTGCTTCAACTTAACCAAAACAAAAAGTGCCTCTACTTGCAATCTAGTCTTTTGTACTTATTCTTTTTGTATATTTTAAACCCTCACTGTATACTGTTAAATAATTTCATCCCTAACAGGCACACCAAAATTGTATCCAGCAATTCAGAAGTAAAGGACAAAGGAATGTTCTTTTTTATATCTTATTCCAATTATCTAATTCGTGGTAGTTTGACACTCCAGATGTTTCCATCCAGTTAATTTCACTCACATCCTGTAGTAAAACTCTGTGAAAGTGGACCTTTTCAGGGAATCTGACAGCCTATCATCCTACAATTTATGCCTGCTGCATTTTACCCTCTAGGAAATTTGGCTCAGTGACTGTTAGAAGATGCCTTTGGAGGAGATAGAATTAACTACAGTTTGTAAAGGGATTCATTTTTTTCTTTTCTCCCTATTTTGTGTGGACTTCTTTATAAATCAGTATCGTTCTATGTTATATTGATTGGATATGTGAAATATTCATATAGGAAATTTTGGCCAGTCATGTGATACAGCTTAATTTCTCCTTGTACCTGTGATAGAGTTCTAGAAAGAGAAATATATAGTATTTAGCAGTTAGTGAACCACAAAGTAAACTGGTTAGATAGTGTTGATAAAGATCTATAGTTCCTATATGTCATGGAATTCACATACATGTGATTTAGCTACGCCTGTTATTTTTTATTTTTAGTGTTCAGTAGTTAAGACTTATCATTCTGCTAAAAGAAGTATGGTTTCTTTCAAGTTATCTCTTTGTATATTTTAGGACTTAATCAGATATTTTAATTTGTAGAAATTTCCCAATGACAGTGTACCATAAAAAGAAAAATATCTGTGACATTAGTAGGATTGATTTTCCAGAAAACTAATAAATAATCTTGAAGGTTTACCTTTGATGGAACAATTATATCAGACGTTTGTTTCATTTTTACAGTATTGAAACCTCCCATCTTTTTCAGAACCTCAAATAAATTAGAAAAGATTAATTTCGCTTTACAAAAATTTTACAATGCATCAATGTCGACTAATATTTATTGAGCTCACATAGTGTGTAAAGAATAATTTAGGGTACTGGGGAAAGAACGCAATGAAATTAGCTTTGTAACATTCTCTAAAACTTTACTTAGAAATTCTATGTTGATGTAGGTGATAAAACTGATCTACAATATCATACATATTTTGTGTCTTGTTTTTGCATTAGAAAACTTTTTACCTTTTCCAAGTAGGATTCTTTGGAGTCTAACTTAATATCACTCAGCATCAAATTTGTGGACCTGTGGTCATTTGCAGAACTATCATGAATTATTTGAAACATTTGTGGTGTATAAATAAGGGAAAGGTCTTATTTCATTTATTTCAGTGTTTGTAATATTTGTCTATCATGACATTGAATCTCTAGTCCTTTTGCCAAATATAACCACAAGACAATATTCTTATTTTCCTGGGAGTCCTGGGAATTTGTACCACACTTCTTCAAGTAAATACATGTGTAAATATGTGAGCTTCTCAGCCCCCCAAAGACTCTGGTTTTCCTTTCTTGGCAAGGGAGGTGAATTCTAAGATCCTGAATCATTTACTGAGTATACTTTCCTTCTGATATCCCAGAGGTCTGATCAACAAAGTGCCAAAAGACATGCTCATTCTAGAGAGACCAGCAGCCCAGGTCTCTCTGCAGGAGGATTTGATGAATGTTAATGAAAACCCCTACTGCTCAGATATAGACAAGTTAGAGCTCCAGTAAAATGGGCCCTCCGTGGCTATCCTAATATCCAAGTAAATCACCACATCCTATAGCTTTTTACTGAAGCTCATTGTGCTTGACCTTCAGTATAACCCATTATGGTTGTTATTACTATCTAGAGGTGGTAAAGATGAAGTTGTAACACTGAGAGGAAACATGAGTAATGCTGTTCCTCTACAACCCTTATTTAACATGTATTCCAAGAAAACAGGAAGGGGCAATCAAGATATCTTTACAAAAACGGGGTTAAAATGGGGTATTTATTGTTATCTTCGGATCGAAAAGTTTCGAAGCAATACTATGCTGATCTCAAAAGCATACACCACTGTAATATTGAGACAGTAAATGGGGTAGCAGAAAATTCCAATTACTTTAAAGCAATGACTTTTTGTTTGATGACCTCTGCTTTAGCTGGACATGTCCCCTGATCTCTGGGTACTTACACAACATTCATTTCCTTTGTTCAATCACAGGCCTCGTCTGAGCAGGGACCACCTCTGTCTTCTCCAACACTGCTTGTGTAATACAGTAGGCCCACAATAAGTGTCTATTTCATGAATTATTAGAAGATTATTTGTTATAATTCAGCAAAGAAATTACGCACTAATATATCACAGTCTATATTTTATTAATTGTAATGTCAATTACTTTAACTTTCTCAAAAACTCAGTTTCATTTCCAATTCAGAAGTTATAGCTTCTTTTTGTTTCATATTTTATCTAAACTATCCCCTTATAGAACTTGTTTTTGTTCCAAATTTCTCCAATCAGCTTCCTGTAAAAGTTCCTAATTATGTATGTTTGTTACTTTTCACTAATACCTTATTTTTAAATCATGTCCATGCAAGTTGAAAACCTTATGTTTAACTTGGCATAAAGCCTAGGTCAATATTTAATTTCTCAGATCTTACTAAATAGCTCATTAAAATTAAAAGTCTTTTTTAAAGCTATTTACATCATATACATTTCTTAATATAGTAAGTATAATTGAACACAATCTAATTCAGATAAGACAAAATATTTTCCATAATCATGATGACTGTACTTTTCAGAGGCTCTTCATAAAGAAAACATTACTGGAGAAAGTGTGGTTGTAGCTATTATCTATGAAAAAAGTTAAAAACAGGGACTGTCATCTAAGGCTGAGAAGTTTCATGAAAAGAAATAGTGAAATTGAATAAATAGTTACTTTAAAACCTCATGTATTTCTTTTGCTCACTGTTGTATCCCCAGGGCTACAAAATACCTGAAAATCTTACTACGCCCACAGTGAGCACTCAGTAGGTATTTATTTGTGAACAAATAAAATTTAGTCAATGAATGAGTTAAATAATGAGTGAAAATTCTTGATAAATGCTAATGACTAATCACAGTTTAGAATTCAATATTGGCCATGCCTTAGAGATCACCCTATCCATCTGATAGGATCTAGAATGATGGAAGGGACCACTTTGCTCTTTAACAGTAATTGTTACAGGTTGCCATGTCAAGGAGCTTGACATATAGGTATCTTTGCTCTTCTTACTGATATTTTTCTGAGTCTAAGCTGAGAAAAATTATACATTTTTTAAAAACATAACTTTGTTTAAAACCATTATAAAATCTATGAGCACAAGCTATTAAATTCATGGCTTGGACAGTATGATTTTTTTTTTCTTAAATGACAGACAGTCATTTTTTTAAAAAAAGGAAGATCAAACCTAAATTTTACCCATCCCTTAAAGTTGAAAAAGAATTATTTTAGGATTCAGAAGAGTTCATTCCAGGACCTTTTATGATATCTATGCCTCCCTGGGGAGAGGGCAGGAAATGAGAGCATTCCTTACATGACCACTCTTCCCTTCCTCTCAGCATCCTGAGGCCACGCAAAGGGCCTCTGACATCTGAGAACTCCCTGGAACCCCTGCCCGTAAGCACCTTTTCTCACTGCATCCCGTACATTGTTTTTACACAAATGAATCCATTCAATTAACTGTATTGATTTATTCATTGAAAAATGAAAAAAATAATTTTTAGTCAAAACAACCCATTGGATAATTTTATTTGCATTGGCTTAACTAAGTCAATCAAATTGACAAAACCAGTGTGTGTGCAAAAGACATGGCTTAAATTGCTAGAACTGATGTCTTTTGGTTTTGTCTTTAAAGAAACATTAAATTTTTATGGTATAGTTTTACAATAGGACATTTATATGTGAGCAGTATTGCAAATTATCAAATATCTTTATAGGGATTCCTAATGTATTAGATTGAACTATGTGAAATTGCTGCTATTCACCTGCTTGTTACCTGAAAAAAAAAAGTAATTTTGTCTGTTTCAATCTGGCATATGATGCAAAATAACTCCCTAATGTAGGCTGATGTTTCATAAAGTCTGGAGTTATGTTAAGCTAATTAAAAGAAGGAAGAACATGTCACAGCGATGGTGGAGGGGAGTGTCCTCTTTGGATTTGGAAGCAGAAGTTCAGGGATCCACATTTGGCTCTATTATTTAGTGGTCATGTAGTCTCAGGCAGTTCGCTAATCCCTTTTGGTCTTCAGTTTTTTTCTTCGATAAAGCAGAGATAGTAATAACACCCTCAACAGTTGTTGCAAGGATTAGAGGAGGTGACGTACGTGAAAGTACTTTGCAAACCATAGAGAATCATAAAATCCAAGATAATATGCAGACTTCTGTTTAAAACTGTCTAGAAAAGTAAGATGAATAATGAGAAAAGCAAGAAAACTCTACGCTTGTGTAATAACTGATTCCTTTCATAAAATAAAAACATGTAAAATATTATGCTTATTGCTTTATAAGACAGACATCCCATGTGCATTTTTAAGCTATGATATCTGCCAATAAAATTCCCAGGCTAGGCCATTCCTTTCCTATGAAAGCAAGTCACACCACTCCCAAGCTTCATGCAAACTCTCAGTACCATCTAAAAATACTCCTGCATATTATGAATTAATGCTTCCCACTTTGACATTACAGTATCATTTTTATATATTCTCTTAGTGCTTTTCTCCAAGCATGATTTTATTAATGCTCACTTTTGGTACAAGACAAAAAATCTTTGCAAATATTTGCTCTTGTTTTTCTTTGGAAATGAGAGAGGAGACTGCTGGCTGTTAAAGGAGGGACAGGATGTCTTTTTTGGGCTGTAGTTGTATTTGGCTTGATCCACTGAAGGAGAGACGGTGCTCTTAGGTGCCAATATTTGGTTAAGAACTAACAGCAGAAAAATAGCTACTTTGGTAATTCAAGTGACGCTTCCTTGTAGGCAAGTGAGAGGGGAAGCAGTCCTATGAGCTAAATCACCTTTTGTTTTTCTTTTCCTACTTTAGAATAGTTTTTATGTAAATTTAACCCAATTATATACTACCTAATTAAATAACAATTTTGAGTGTCACAGGAGGATTAGATTTGCAGCAGTTGTGCATCTGTGCTAAAGAGTAAAACAGCAAGAGTCCTTTTTCTGGATTAGCTACGGAGCTAGGTTAAACTGCATAGATGGCAGGCATAATTTATTCTTCATATTTGTGTATTCTGCATAAAATGTAACTGTCGTGCTTGCTATTTGGAGTCCAAATAATAATGATACTACTGTAGTTATATATCCATGGCAAGTGTATCCACTGTAGCTGTTGTACGACACATTTAAAAGAATTGATAATAATCACAATAAACACTAATTATATGTTATATTTGTGCAAACTGTGCCAAGGTAAATATTAAACCTATAACATAATTTCTTAGAATGTATTTAACGGAATAAATATTCTATTTCTTGCATTTCACTTCTTGGAATTTTGTGAGAATGTTGTCAGATTGTGAAGTCAGTTTAGGGAACTCAAGTTTAAACTAAGTTAAATGTGTTTATTTACTCTGAATCTTTGTTATCTTGATAAGCATCATGTATCTCTATGGGGGATATATATTTATTAAAATTATCCGACCACTGAATGGCTGGTAGATTTCAGAAAACACTGATTTTTAAACAGCATTTGCCAAAGGAATCAATATTTCAAATTCTTTGTTGGAAAAATTGATAGTGAAATAAATATCCCAAACTTTCATTGGAACATTCAAGTTCATTTTTTAAATGACTGAATATTGTTTTATAGCATTAAGTATTATTAAAAGATCATAGTCTACGGTGCCAGTTTATAGTACAGAAACATAGATATTTGCGTCTACTTCAACAGGACTGCTTGACCAATTGCATTCATCTCTGCTTCAAGAAGCCTCATAAAAATTATAGTAACATGACAAAGAAACCCATAAGCCCCCAGAACATTGAGCAGTAAGTGAGAGGTACTGCAACAAAATTTTGAAAGATGAAAGTTGGTGGTCAAGAATTAAATTAGCTGAACCAAGAAGGCTGAAACTCAAACTTAGAGTATGGAACCAAGAACCAAGATCATCTGTACTGGAGAACTCTAGAGAGTGTCAAGAATTAGAGACAGTAAGAGCATCTGAAGAGGGTATATAGTTGGAGTTGAAAGCTACAGGGTCATTTGAAATTCTGTATAAGCATTTTGTGATCCCCAGAACCCCAGAAAACCTGGGCAAATTTCATTCCCTTATTTAGGAAAAGACAGACAAACATTACTTTCTGAATGCAGTAAACTGGAAGGTTCTTGGATATGGGAAAAGCAGATGGAACTGAAGGCAAGATAGTAACTAAACTGAACACAGGAAAACAGAGGCAATCTTTCCCTAGTAGATTCAGTAATTTCTGAATTATTCTTACCACGTCCATGCCAACAAAGAAAAGATTTCTCCCTGACCAATAGATAAACTGTGAGAGAAGGATAGAGGTCAAATTAAAAACCAAAACAGCAATAACAACAAAAGAAAATTAGGGAAACAGAGACATGCAAGGATCAGGAAAAAACAGTTTTTAAATGCTATCATAATGTCTTTAGAGAAGGAAGAGTAGTTACTGCATTTATAAACAAAAATAGAATGCTATGTAAAATACACAAGAACAAAAGTCAATTCTTACTAATTAAATATATGAAAATAGAAATAAAATACTCCAAATATGGGTTGAAACATAAAGTTGAGAAAATCTTCCAAAGGATAGAATAAAAACAAACAAACTAGAAATAAGCTAAGAAAAATAGGGATTAGTCCAGAAGGTCTAAAGTGTAATCAACTTTCTTTTAAGGCTTTATTTTTATAGAGAAGTTTTAGGTTCACAAAAAAATTAAGAGGAAGGTACAGAGATTTCCTTTGTTCTGTGGGTTTGGACAAATGTATAATGACATTTATCCATCATTGGAATATCATGCAAAGTATTTTCATTGCCCTAGAAATCCTCTGAGCTCCACCCGTTTATTCCTCTCCTTACTACAGCCCATGACAACCACTGATCCTTTTACTTCAAATAATTTGGCCGTTTCCAAAAAGTCATATAATTGAAATTATAACTAATAGAGCCTTTTTGGTTTGGCTTATTCACTTATTAATATGCATTTAAAGTATATTCATATATTTTTATGGCTTCATTGCTCATCTCTTTTATTGCTCAATAGTAATATTCCATTCTTTGGCTAGACCACAGTGTACCCATTTACCTATCGAATGACATTTTGGTTACTTTCAAAGTTTTATAATTATGAATCCATCTACTGTAATCATCCATGTGCAGGATTTTGTGTGGATATGTTTTCAATTGTTTTGAGTAAATACCAGCGAGTGTATTTACTGGATCATATGGTAAGAGTATGTTTACCTTGTAAGAAACTACTCAACTGTCATGTAAGTGGCTGTACAATTTTGTATTTCCGTCAGCAATAATGTAAGTTCCTGGGGCACCTGGGTGGCTCAGTCGGTTAAGTGTCCGGCTTCGGCTCAGGTCATGATCTCACGGTTGGTGGGATTGAGCCCTGCGTCGGGCTCTGTGCTGACAGCTAGCTCAGAGCCTGGAACCTGTCTTTGGATTCTGTGTCTCCTTCTCTCTCTGACCCTCCTCTGCTCATGCTGTCTCTCTCTCTCAAAAAAAAAAAAAAGATTAAAAAAATAATGAAAGTTCCTGTTTTTCCACATCCTCACCAGCATTTGGAGTTGGCACTGTTCCAGATTTTGGCCATTCTTTTGGATGTGTAGTGGTATCTCATTGTTGTTTGAATTTGCATTTCTCTGATGACATGTAATGTGGAGTATCTTCTCATATGCTTATTTGCCATTTGAACATGTTCTCTGATGACATGTCTTTTAAGATCTTGGGCCCATTGTTTTCTTATTGCTGAGGATTTTTTTTGTTTGTTTGCTTTTTGTTGTTGTTGTTTTTTGAAGAACTGTCCTTTACCACATATGACTTTGGTAAATATTTTCTACCAGTGTGATTTGTCTCCTCATTCTCTTGACATTGTCTTTCACAGAGCAAAGTTTTTCAGTTTTAATGAAGTGCAGCCTATCCATTTTTTTATGGATCATGGCTTTGGTGTTATATCTAAAAAGTCACTGCAATACCCAAAGTTATCTAGATTTTCTCCTATATTATTTTTTAGGAGTTTTATATTTTGTATTTTAGATTTAGATCTATGATGTGTTTTGAATTAATTTCTGTGAAGAGTTGTAAGGTCTGGGTCTAGATTCTTTTTTTTTTTTTTTTTGCATGGAGATGTCCAGTTTTCCAGCACTTTTGGGTAAAAAATGATATTTGCTCCATTGTATTTCCTTTGCTCCTTTTTCCAGGGACAAAGTCCTTTATATTTATGTAAGCCCATTTCTATGCTATTTCATTGCATTCATCTAATTGTCTCTTCTTTCACCAATACCACACTGTCTCAAATACTATAGTTTGTATTAAGTCTTGACGTTGAGTAGTGTTGGTTTTCAAATAGTGACTTTTAATATTGTGTTGGCTATTCTGAGTCCTTTGCTTCTCCATATAAACTTTAGAATCTGTCAAAATCCATAAAATAACCTGCAGGGAGTTTGGTTGTTATTGCACGGATTCTATAGATTTAGTTGAGAAAAACTGACATATTCACAATGTTGAGTTTTCCTATCCGTGAACATGTACGGTCTCTCTGTTTAGTTCTTATTTTATTTTAAGTAGAGTTATTTCGCATTTTTCATATAAGTATTGTACATAATGTATTAGATTTATGCTTAAGTATTTCATTTGGGGGGATCATACTGTGAATGATATTGGGTTTTTAATTTAAAATTTTTGATGTTCATTGCTGGTATATCTGAAAATGATTTACTTTTGTATGTTAACCTTGTATCCTGCAACCTTGATATAATCTTTTATTAGTTCCAGGAGCTTTTTTTTTTTTGTCATTTTAGTGGATTTTTCTTATAGACAATTATGTCATCTGTGAACAAAGACAGTCTTCTATCTTTTTTCTCAATCTGTAGAAATTTTACTTCCTCTTCCTGTCTTAATGTGTCAGGTAGCACTTCCATTACAGTATTGAAAGGAGTTGTAGGAGGAGACATTCTTGCCTTATTCTTGGTCTTAGTGGAAAAGCTTCAGGTTTTTCACCATTAATTATGATCTTAGCTATAGGTTCTTTGTAGATATTCTTCATCAGTTTAAGGAAAATTTCCTCTATTCCTAGGTTACTAAGAATTTTTAGCCTGAATGAGTACTGGATTTTGATAAATGCTTTTTCCACATCTATAGATCTGATTTTTCTTTTTTAGCCTGTTGATATGATGGGTTATATTATCTTTTAGCTGTTGAATCGGTCTTGTATACCTGGGATAAATCCTACTTGGTTGTGGTGTATAGTTCCTTTTATACTTTGTTGGATTCAATTTGCTGATATTTTGTTAAGAATTTTGCATGTATGTTCATTAAAAATATCAGTCTATAGTTTTCTTGTAATATCTGTGGGTGGTTTTGATTAACCAACTGTTTTTTTTTCTTCCCCCCCTAAAAAAGAATAAAAGAACAGAAAAAGTGGAAAGAAAGGTATTATCAAATGAATAAGTCAAGAAAATGTTTGAGAATGAAAGGATGGAAGTTTCTAAATTTAGCACGCTCCAGCCAAGTAAATGAAAACAATGATGATAGCTCTTTTGGGAAGAAGTGAAGAGAGCAAGTTTGTGTGTGTGTGTGTGTGTGTGTGTGTGTGTGTGTGTGTGTAAGTGCCAACATAAAGAGCTAAATTTATATCTATTGCAGTAGGCAGTCATCAGTAGTTAATGTCTAAAATATTTTAAAAATAGTAATGTAAGAATGTTATTTAAGGGGTGCCTGGGTGACTCAGTTGGTTAAACACCGACTTCGGCTCAGGTCATGATCTCGCAACTGGTGGCTTCAAGCCCTGTGTCGGGCTATTTGCTGACAGCTCAGAGCCTGGAGCCTGCTTCCGATTCTGTGTTTCCCTCCCTCTCTGCTCCTCCCCTGCTCTCACGCTGTCTCTCTCTTTCTTTTAAAAATAAACCCTAAAAATTTTTTTAAATGTTATTTAAAAATATGGAGTTAAATACCAGATCAAGCAGTCAAGCAGTTGACAATGGTTGCGTCTGGGAAGTAAGAATCAGAAAGGGGACAGATGGCTTAAACATTGATTTTTTCTTTACAAGCACATTGGAAAGTATGACTTTTAAAACTATAGAACATGTAGTACTCTGGTAAATATTTAAAAATATGTAAGCCATGAATATCCATGGCAATCAAAGGTCTCAAAGCTCAAGAATCAAAGCTCTCAAACTGGTGGTAATTATTTATATAATTAGGATAAATATATACAAAAAGCAGAGCATTATAAGACTGTTGAAAATGTTTGAGGATAATGGAAATGTTTATCATATCTTATTTTGTATAATTATAAACTGATCACACATTAAAAAAATACTGGAAGGATACACACTAAGATTTCACAACAAGCATCTCTGGGTAGAGGGAGTACATAGGCCAGTAATGTTTTTTTCCATTTACTTTTCTATTTTTCCAATTTACTACAATAAACATATATTTACTTTAGTAATGAGAAAAGTATGATTTTGCTGTGTACCTAAGGTAACATTCTACTTGTGTCATCACCTTTAAGTTCTCTCAATATACTGTTGTTGTGTATAATCCCTGACACTCAGATTGATGGCTATTTTGAGGAAGGTCCCTCAGCAACATAGGTAGTGGAAGTGAGATGAGAAGCCAAGTGTGTATGATCGAAACCTTTTGGTAGACTCTTCAATGGACCCTGCTGCCAGAAACTTCCTGTAGTGACCTGCCTGCAGCTTTGCCTTCCACAAGCAGAGCTATAGCCTACAGGAATGCTTTTTGTTTTCCAGATGCTCTATCCACATTTAGGTCTTTTCACCTTTGCTTATTTTCCTTTGCCTGAAATGCCTTTTTTACTGGGAGACATCCTTCAAGACTTAGTTAGATTTTTCCCTACCCTATGAAAGCATCACTAGTTACTTTCTCTTCTCTCTTCATATTTCAGCCATTTGTTGAAGCAGCACTTAGTTACAACCTGCCTTGCATTGTATTCTGTTAGGCTATGTCTGCTTTCCCCACGCTATGAATGTTTCAGACACAGGACTGATTCATCTTTTGATCCACACTATTTAGCACATAGTTTTGTTTTGTTTCACTTTTAAGTGGAAATGTATATAACTGGCCCATTCATAAAGGTTTCTTCTCTTACCTTCCACTATCCTCTCTCCCAGTGTGCTTTTTATTTTAATTTATTGAGATGTGATTTCTGTACCCTTTACTATAAAATTTACCCTCTCAGGGGTGCCTGGGTGGCTTAGTCAGTTGAGTGTCTGACTTCTTTTTTTAAGTTTATTTTATTTTTGAGAGACAGAGAAACACAGTGAATGAGTAGGAGAGGGGCAGAGAGAGGGAGACACAGAATCCGAAGCAGGCTCCAGGCTCTGAGCTGTCAGCACAGAGCCCCACACAGGGTTCAAACCCATGAACCACAAGATCATGACCTGAACTGAAGTTGGGGACTTAACCAACTGAGCCACCCAAATGCTCTTTGTATACGACTTTCAATTTCGGCTTGGGTCATGGTTCTCATCAGGGTCTTGGGATCAAGCTCCATTGAGCTCCATGCTGTGGGTGGATCCTGCTTGAGATTCTCTCTCTCCCTCTCTCTCTGCCCCTCTCCTCTGCTCATGTTCTCTCTCTCTCTCTCTAAAAAAATGAAAAATTAAAATAAAATTTTCTTTCAAAATGTATAATGTAATGGCTTTTGGCATATTCTCAAGATTATGTAACTATCACCACTAGTTCCAGAACATTTTCATCACCCTAAAAGAAATTCATATACATTAACAATGACTCCCCATTCCCCCTCCCTTCAGACTTTGGCAACCACTAGTCTACCTTGTTTTTATGGTTTGCCTTTTTGGACATTCCATTAAACAGGATCTGACCTTTTGTTTCTTTCACTTAGCATTATGTTTTTAGGTTCCTCCATACCGTAGCATGTATCAATAACTGATTTCTTTCATGGATCAGTAATATCTCATTATATGGATATACAACATTTTATTTATCTGCTTATTAGCTGGTAGATATTTGGGTTGTTTCCACATTTTGGATATTATAATGCTGTTGTGAATGTGTACACATTTTATGTAAACGCATATTATCAATTCTCTTGAATACATACCTAGGAGTGGCATTGCAGAGGCGTGAGTTAACTCTGTTTAACCTTTTGAGAAATTGTAAACTGTTTTCCAAAGCAGCTGCACCATTTTATATTTCCACCAGTACTGTATGTGTGCTAATCTCCACACATCCTCATTCACATTTGTTATTGTCCATTTTTTTATTATAACAATCTTAGTAGATATAAAGTGGCATCTTAATGTTTCGATTGGCATTTCACTGATGACTGGTGACGTTGAGCATCTTTTCATGTGCTTATTGGTTATCTGTGTATCTTCTTTAAGGAAATGTCTATTTAGGGGCACCTGGGTGTCTCAGTCGGTTAAGCATCCAACTCTTGGTTTCAGCTCAGGTCATATCTCACAGTTTTGTGGGTTCAAGTCTCGCATTGGGCTCTGCACTGGTAGAGCCTGTTTGGGATTCTCTCTCACTCCCTCTCTCTCTGTCCCTCCCCCACTCACACTGTTTCTGTCTGTCTCAAAATAAATACACAAACTTTAAAAAAAAGAATGTCAATTTAAACATATTGCTTATATTTAAATCAGATAATTTATATTTTTATTGTTATGAGTTCTTTGTATATTCTAGATACAAGGCCTTTATCAGATAAATTTGCAAACATTTTCTTTCATTCTAGGGATTGTCTTTCATTTTCTTGATAGTGTCCTTTAATGAACAAAAGTTTTTAATTTTAATTAAGGTCAATATATTTATTTTATCCGTGTTTGCTGAGGCCATGGTATCATACCTAAGAGACTATTGCCTAATCCAAGGTCACAAGGAAATACACCTATGTTTTCTTTTAAGGGTTTTATAGTTTAGCATTTACATTTAGGTCTATGGCCCATGTGGACTTATTTTAGTGTAGGATAAACACAGTGCTTTACAAATAGAGGGTGCACAATGTTTATTGAAACCAATTGAATTGTGAATGAGATGATTAGAACATTGTCTTCTAATAAAATTTTTTTCTACTGGGAAAGTATTCATCTAGAATTGTCCAGGAGAAGAGGTAAAAGATAAATATTAAAAATATCACCCATGTCCAGTATGACATATGGAACAGACAGACATGTAATTCTGGAGCCTTGAGATTATACTTTATTTGTTGAGAGTGTGATTGTAATACGCAAACAATGGTGAAGCATATGGCTCACTGTGAATGGTTACACCTATGTAAGAGAGGATTATTTGCACTACTGGTCTAGTTTTATTTGAACTATTAGTCTAGTTTTGTCCCCAGATTGCTTTGTGCCCTTGGGCAAGTTACTCACTCTTTCTGCATCTCATTTTTCTTCTCCATGTGAAAATTTGATAATATCCATGGGTTACATATATTGTAGTGAGAAGAACAAAGGGACAAGTGCAGAGCCAGGTGACATAGAGATATATCTGTATTGGTACTCCCAAGGAAAGCACAGAAGGTGCACAAAAATGAATGCCCTAGAACCATCATCCAGGTGAGATAAGGGGCTGGAGGACCTAAATATTTAAAAACTGAGAGAAACAAAGAAGATGATATTAAGAACAATTTTTATACAAATTATGTAATACACATCAAATGCAAAAAGCCATAATTTAAAATTTATTTTTGATACATTAAAAGTAAGCTATGAGGTCCGTGTACAAAATTAAGTAGGATACTTACCTTTAAGTGATAGTGAAAATTAGGAGGAGTCAAGATATGAATTCTTAGATAATGACATTGTAATAACTCCATAACATTTAATAATTGGTTACTATTGTTACATTTTTCTCTCTCTTTTCTTTCCTTCCTTCTTTCCTTTCTTCCTTCTTCCTCTTTCATTTTCTTTCTTTCTCTTTCCTTCCTTCCTTCCTTCTTTTCTTCCTTGCTTCCTTCCTTCTTTCTCCTTTTTCCTTTGTTCAGATTTTCAATTTCATAAAGAAATATCAATTTTACTGGCTAATGCTATCGGAACCAATGTTTGTCCCATAGCAAATAGGAGCCAGCCTATTCCTAGGCATAAGAGTATTTGTACAACTGAATGGGAAGTCTTATCGATGTAATTTCTTTCTACAAACATTTGGTAAAATGCCATTGTCCCTCTAATGAAGAAAATGAATCCAAAAGAAATTAAGGAATATTATTCCATATATATGTAAATATATATGAATGCAATAATATATACATTCATATATATTTATATATATAAACATATATATGCTTATGCTAGAACTCAAGGCATTTAAAATCTGTGCCTTTTGTATTAGAAAAATCCTCATTTCGTCATTCTAGACTAGAGTGTTACTATGTCCACAAATCCTCTTTGAAAGTGAAAATAGTCCATTATAATAATCTATAAGATCATAGCACCAAAAGGTTCGTGGTTAATATAGAGAAAAGGTCCCCAGGAAGTCCTTGGGAGAAAAGGAAGGAAGGAAGGAAGGAAGGAAGAAAGGAAGGAAGGAAGAAAACTTTTGAAATGAGAGAGAAAGATTTAAATTATCTCAGTGTTGTTTTCGTGTAGCCAATGTTTGCTTAATTCTTTAAAATTTGATACTCCACATGAGCTGCATTTCTCTATCAATCAGAGTATTTTCCTAACATATTTTTCTAACCAGACAATTTTCCTAACATATTCATCTTCATTTCTCACTGAAGGAAACATTGTAATTGACCGACATAACAATTAACATTATCTATTGAAGTTTTTTCCTTTACTTCAGTTCTAATTTTATTTTTGCCCCTTCCAAAGTATTGCATAAAAGCATTTATTTAATTTTCTTGTCAGTATTTCATGTTTTGATTCCTAAGTATATATTTCAAATAAAAGTAAGAAATTTGCCAAATGGGTTGGTTCTATTAAAGGAGAGGCTATCAGCCAGCAAAAGGCCTTTCACGAAAACCAAAGGAAGCAACATATATTTATGTGCATTTTATTGCTAAGAGCACATTTTATTGCTAAAAAGGTACAGAGGCCAAGGGCTTAATGCATTGATGATAATATCAGAAACAGTATTTGCTTGTGTGTGTGTGTGTGTGTGTGTGTGTGTGTTTGTGGTTGTGAATAGAGTAGTCAAGATTAATAATCTTATTTATGTAAATATTAGCTCTGAAATCCACAGAAGTACTTGTTTCTTTCTTTGTTTTTTAAAATACATTTAAATAAATATTTTTGGTGAAATTTTGAAGACAGTAACACAAATACTTTGAAGAAAAATTAATATTTTCAATAAATTTAATCAACTGAAGTAAAAATTTAAAATGTTCACTTGATACACTAGAGAACATTTGTGATATTATACTAAAACCTCTGGAAGGATTTTGAGAAAAATAAAGCTTCCTGATTATGTAAATTAGGTTGGAAAAAGAGTTGAACAGAAATTCATTTAAGTGTCTGTGTCTTATAAGTATTTGTAGTAAAATTTGAGGAAAGGAGCTTTTAATATGTGATGAAGTGTTAAATGGTGCTTTTTTATTCAAAACAAGTGATATTTGAATTCCATTTTCCTTCCTTAAATGGAACATTATTAAATTGTTTACATTTTGTAAGCTTCACTTTGAATAGTAATAGTTCCAAAAAATACACATGAAATGAATATTTAAATCAAATAGTACATAATCTTTAAACCAAGTACTGTTTTAAACTAAGTCCTATGTCACCTTGTTTTTTTAAACCAAGTAGTACTTTGTAAAAGTGAAAAGTATACATTAATAAGGTTAATCTTAATGTCCCTATTTTGAATTTGTTTTAAATAAAGGCATACCGTCACAATTATTTTGCATTATTTGTATGTTTTCTTTTGTTGTTTAGAAAAAGTTACTCTCTTAACTACTAAATATCAGCCTTCTAGGAAATTATTGTCTTCACATTCAGGCAGAGCTTCAACCCTAGTCTTTTCTGAGGATTTAGCCTGACTAATCTGGCCCCAGCTATATTGTTCTTTTCCTGATCTCCATTACAAGCAATACTTACGCAACTAATCTAGCATTAGTGGTTTCTTATTTTCCATTTACTTTTTTTCATATGAATGTCTTCATCTTCTCTTTATGTCTAAAGAACACACTCTTCAAAGCAGGCATCACGCATCAGTAGTCTGGTTGTTCCATCTCGTGCAGAGCTGTGAGCACTTAACCGATTTCAGACTTCAGGAAAGAGTGTGGGCTCTGGAACCAGACAGGTTTGTATTTTAATTCTGGCTCTGCCACTTTATAGTTATGATCTTGAAAAAGTTTTTCCTCAATTTCCTCTTCTTTAAAATAGCAAGAAAATAAGAATTAACTCATTTAGCAAAGATAATCTCAAAAACATGCCTAGCCCTCTAACCATTTCTGCTCTTCAATATATGTCATCGTTTTTTTTCCCTGACTATCTTCACTTCTTTTCACAACTCCTGGCAAGAGTCTTTATTTTTTTGTCTTTACTTCCCCTGCCTCCCCCACTCCCCACTTTTTAATGGTTCCTTTTTGGTGTGTCCCTAATTCAAAAGCTACATAAAAGACCTGGTAGAATTTTACTTACATTTGAAAAAGTCTTGGCAGTGACTTAGGCACAAACAAATACAAAAACAAAAATACAACTTCAACTTACTAGAGAAATCACTCATGGTTGTTAGGATCAGTTTGAGATCTTATGCTTCATGGTTTTACTTGCAAAATACTGAATGTTTATTTCCTGGAATAGGAATTAATGAATTAGGTCATTTGTTTAAGCATGGATATAAGAAGACCAAGGTGGTAGGTCAAATCAACATGTGGTTAGTTGGTTTCACTGGATTTGTTGGCTTTGACTATATTTGTAACCTAAAGCAATCAAATGAATAACTTATTCTTCTCAATCAGAATCCGCCTCCATCTATAAAAAATGAAAACCCCACATTCTATTCCTGTTTGATATTGTGAATGTAGCCCCATTGTTTTTCATGAAAAGCGATACCATAACTCGTTCGTATTGATGGGAACACTGGAAACTCTAAATGACTTTGCCATGATCATATACCTTCTGAATGTCTTGATTCCACAATATCACGTTTTGCCCCCACTAAGGAGTTCAGTGTTTCTTTAACACCTGTTTTATGTCATGTTATATAAATTCCTTTCATTTTACTTACATTGCAAAGGATTCCCTCCTATTGCTCCACTCTCCAGGGGTTGAGGTATAGCTGGAACATGTTATGCTGTGGAAATTACTTCTACAAAAGCACACTGACAATTGTTATTATTAACACAATTGATCACTAAGTTCTTTTGTCTCAAAAGAGAGGGTCAGGACATAGCTAAACAGTCCCAGATTCTACCAGGCTATTCATGAGGATGATATTTTGGTGAAAAATTTAATGATAGCAGAAATTTTGAAACTCTTTCAGCATTGGTTAGGTAAATAGCATTAGAACCTGTCAGCTAACTGATCCATTTATCTTCTTTAGTCCCACCATTTGGTGCCTCAGCCTCTAACCACTAAGTTTTGAGCATTGTGGGAAAGGTTTCATTGGCATCACCTATTGCCATTAAAGCACTTCCCTTCTGAATATTGGCTGCCAAAGTATGTGGTATCCTGTGGAGCAAGAGGATGAGGACATAGATTGCAGTGAGGCTGAACAGTTTGCACTTCCTAGCAGTGACACCAGACATCAATCTTGCCTACAGACAGCCGAGAACACATGAATATAAGAACTCTTTAAAAAGAACAAGTGAGGCATTATCCACCACCCCCCCCAAAAAATGCCACCAAAGCATTTTGCTAGTAATTTTCTCAAGGATGAAAATGTATTGAAATTACTAACATTGTCAGGTTGGTTGTTTCAAGAAATAAAAAGCAATCTCTATAAGGTAGATATTTATAACGTTGAAATTACTGATGGTACAGTGTTTGAGAATCATTTAATTGCATCTCAGAGTATGTGTTGCATGTTTTACATGTGCACATCAGCTGGCCTTGCAAAACAATACTAATTTGGTCACAGTTAATCTTTTTCACATGGTCTACAGCATCAAACATGACATCATTGTAAGAAATCTCTTTATGCAACTCTGCAATGCTAGCATAACTTGGTGGGTTTTGTTTTGTTTTCGTTTTTGTTTTTGATCATTTGACAATATTTTAGACAAGTTGATCACAAGAAAAGAGAAAATTATTAGAAGTAATGTGTTAAAATCATTGTTTTGACCTATACTAATTTGTTATACTATCTAGTAATAGATGTGTGGCTGCTCAAATTCACATTGCACTGCAAAGCTCAGAGATCAAAGCAAGTTATTGTGGACTCCTGGGTTAGACTGTACTGAGAAATGGCTAATATGAGTTTTGGACTTTGATAATATTTTGCTTCATGTCTTTTAAACTTTAATCAACTTAAGTGATCTTCATTGCATGCATAGCAACTTTACAAATAATAGTTTCTGATAGCAATGACATTATAACATATTTCTAACAACTTGTTTTTGAAATTATTTTAAATACAATGCTACTTCTGGAGAAGAGCATTTTTTTTTCAATAAAAATTAGGGTTATTAAAAAAATATGGTTATTGTTATTTGACCAGTAGGATTAAGACCGGTTCACAGTACAACCACAAATACTTGGAACAACAGAAAAGAGGGAGAAAGAGGATGCATGGAAGCCTTGATTGGTTTCCTATGGATTTTCCTAGCAAGTTCCATAATGCTACAAAAGAACCACATGGATAGCCTTATGCGTTTTGACCATTTTTTTGTTTGTTTTCTATTTGGGAATTTAAAAATGATCAGGGAGTTTTGTATAGTATATTATTTATTAGTTTTTGTTTTTATTGTTTGAGGCTTCTCAAAAGAAAATATGACAAAGTGATGTGTCATGTTCATATTCTCCCAACCTCAAAAGTGTATCAAAAACATATATATCTCCAGGTAAAGATTAATTTTGTGATGGGGTAAGTTTAATTATAAGCAAGTAGCATAGCTCTAGTGGGGTCATTCTGCAAATGGTTACAAAATCTAAACACAGCACTGCAGGTAGATAGGCTCCAAGTTTGATATTCTAACTTCAGAACCAGAGGGGCCGCAATACACCATATGATAATATTTAATATATTTTGAAGAATTAGAGGAGAATGTTCTTTGGTATAAAAGCTATCTTATTACTCTGGAATTTGACAGTGTCAAATACAGTTTTTGAGTTTTTTCATGCCCTCTTCCCTATAATTTTTCTAAAATGCCAAATCTTTGAAGAAAGAATACCTTACATTTGCCTTCACAGATAATCATGTTTCTATATGTTACCGTTGGCATTCAACATTTTTTTCATATTTTCTAATTTTTTTAATATTCCTATTACTAATAAAACCAACTCTTAGACCTGTTTGCTTCAGTGCATTAGAAGAAAATATCACAAGTTTAAGTGAAGTCATTTAAAAATAAATATTTATACAGAAATATTGGTTTTTGTCCTGATGCTAAGTCCTGCATAACTATCTAAACAGAGATCAGAAGGATATAAAAAGGCACTGAGATCTTTCTGCTTTGAGGTCTTCCCAGTCTATTCTCTCTCTTTCCTGGAGCCTAAGCAGACAGGATGCCATTTAGAAGGAAAGGACAACAGGGCACAGAAAGCAAGACAGTTAAATAGATCCAGGCATCATATGCGTGGAATTTCCCCTAACGAATTCAGTCCCAGAAGTCAACAGACACCTATAGACTGAAGTATTTGGGAAATATCAACTTTTGGATAAGCGATTATTGAAGTCATTTCAGGTCATGGCACACCATGAAAAATAGTAAGTGAGGAGCAAAGAAAAATGAATTAGTCCCTTAAAATGGGTGAGAAAAGGGGAAGGTGTTGGTGAAATGCACCTGGCCTGAGAAATGGAAGAGCAGAACTGGGAGTGAGGGAAGGGAAAGCCAAAGGGAGAGGTTTTCAAGATAGATGCAGTGGTCAAATGTTTTAGAAAGTTCCAATTTAGTTTTGACAAGAAAGAGGCCAATAATGATTTGGGGGAAAATTAAGTGACATTAAGAATGAGCTTAAGAGTGAATGGGAGTTAAGAAAGTAAATACATTGCTCTTTTATGATATTTGAGGTAAAAAAAAAAATTAAAGAAATGGAAGGCCAACGGATCATGTTTTACAAAGTGGAATGTTTAGTTATGATTGAAATTAGGGAGAAGGAATAGTATAAAAGGGAATTTAAAAAACATTGCTTTTACTAATGGAAAAACACATATTGAAGAAATAAAATAGTGTGACCTGGTTATTGATTATTCAAATGATCAGTTTTTAATAAACACAGGTTTAATCAAGAAAAATATATTCATGTCTACTATGCAAAGGCACAATGAGGTGCTATAGAAAATACAAAGACAATTTAATCTCCCTCATGAAGAAGCTTATAAAACAGAGGAAGATGCAAAATAGTAGAGTATTTGTGATGTTACAGGCATAGGAATAATAAAGATTGGATAATAATTGTGACTGGGTGGGTTAGAAAATGACATATGCAGTGGTCCTTGAAAGATGAAGACTATTTTGACAGGTCACACAAAGACAGGGGACCATGAAAGTGCTGAGGGTGTTCAAGCCCAGAGAACAGAGGGTATACAAGCAAGAGAAAGGGAAAGATGCATATTTTTCTAGTGTAATATTCCTGTGTCCCAAACTGTGACTCTTCTGAGTTTACCTCAATCATTTAAAATATGTAAAAGCCACACTCTTAGTTTGTTGTCTGTACAAAGCAGGTTGTGGGCTGGGTTTGGTCCATGAATTAATGCTGACTCCTGCACTAGATTGTGAGTAATGAAAGGGCAGTATATCATATATGTGGATGTCACCCTGTGAATATTTGAGGGTTGTACTGCGGCACTGAGGGCTCCGTCTAGGAAACCAGGCCTGGAGTGTGAACGAAAGGGAGCAAGTGATACAGTGGATTGATGGAAAGCCCAAAGTGAAAGGCATAATCAAAGGTACAAAGTGTTATTACAAGATCAGACACAGAAACAGGAATTATGGGCAGAAAACAGTGATTGCTGCTAAGAAATAGCATTGGGGTTTGAAAGTCTTGTAGCAAGGGGGTCACATTTGGGGGGTCTAGAGGGGAGACTATGAAGTTACGTCTGTTGGAATAGTGGAGGTATGTTCCCACGTAACCCCTTCCATCTTTCAATGCCCAAAAGTCTAAGAATATTACACAAATCTCTTTCTCCAGTACCAGTAAGTCCAGGTAGTCCTTGGCATCCTCCCTTTTAAATCAGACATACATTCAGATGTAAGGAGAGCTTTGAAGGGAACAGAGGAAGGAGCAAAATAACTCATCAAAGTAACGAATAACATTCAGTTCTAAGATGTGTAACAAAGGGCATTAGCAGCGTGAGGAACAGTTTCCACGGTACAAAAGGAAATCTATCAGATGTAGATTGTGTCCCCAAAACCCAGTAACGATGTTAATCTATGCCAGAATGACACCTTTTACAAAGAATGGACTGACTCGTTCCAATCGGGACATTCAGTTCTGATTTAATCTGGCACCTTCCTGGGACACCATAGTGTTTCTAATACATCCAGTGATATTGAAAGTGTCTAACATAAAACTACATACATTTTCTATGACACAGTAAAAATTAGTTCCAAAGTATAAAGGTAGAATGGTAGGACCAACAGAAAGTTCTTATTATTGGCAAAGGGATACTGGTAGGCTTTTGTGGTTGTTGACAGGTAATCTCCATTTACTCAGGAGGTGTATCAGAGAGGGAATGAAGACAGATTGCAGCCACTTTCTAACCAGTGGTTTCAATGCCTGTTTTCCTGGTTTCCTATCTTTTCCTGTGGTTGTTTTGGCTTTCCTATTCACTTCTTTAGGTTGCTCTCCTTTGGAGGTTATTTGTTCTTGGATTCTGTGACTTGTAGAGACAAGTTATATAAACCATTCTTCCAAACATAATACTGCAGAAATTCATTGTGTCTCACTATAGGCAGGCACACTGCAAGAAGGAGTATCACAGAGTGCTTGCTAATCACAGCTAACTCTGTTGACATTAAGATAGATCTTCTCCCATGATTTCCACCCCCTGATTGTGTTAATTGGGTCATTATGAAGGCCAAATATACATAATTAAGTGCTCTGGAAGATTTCTTGCTTTTAATCTGTGAAAGTGTGTGCCTTTCTTAAAATCTGAATATATTGTAAGAGTCTTGTAATATAATCACTAACTTCTCCAAAACCTAAATCATGATGTTAATGTGACTGCTGACAGCAAGGAATCAGGCACTAGAATTTGGTTTTATTCAATGGATAAGCAATTTTCATGAGACATAAACGTTGCCAAATTTGTAATTATTTTGAAACATAATACTGTTAGCTTTTATTTCAAATAATTTTTTAAATTTTTAAAAAAATTTTTTTGAGAGGGAGACAGAGCATGAGTGAGGAAGGGGCAGAGAGAGAGAGAGGGACACATGGAATCTGAAGTAGGCTCCAGGCTCTGAGCTGTCAGCACAGATCGTGACTCAGGGCTTCAACTTGGGAACTGGAAGAGAATGACCTGAGCTGAAGTTGGATGCTTAACCGACTGAACTATCCAGGTGCCCCTTATTTCAAAGAATTTTTATCTAATTCTGCCAACTTTTGCAGATAGGGATAGTTTCCTTATGGACGTGGCTAATTTTCCACATGGTTGAAAGGTATGAGATTCTCTCTTAACCAAAAATATCTCTTCACTGGCTTATTTTATTTCTGGAAGTTTCAGTGTGCCTATCACTTAAGAATATGTTAGTTCAATGATATGTTTTCTACTGAGTGGAAGAAGAGCTCTTTCCATGCATCAAAAGTGGTATAAATCAGGATTCTGCAGGGGCTCCTGGGTGGCTCAGTCGGTTGAGCAGCCGACTTCGGCTCAGGGCATGACCTCACGGTTCGTGGGTTCAAGCTGTCAGCACAGAGCCTGGAGCCTGCTTCAGATTCTGTGTCTCTTTCTCTCTCTGCTCCTCCCCTCTTCATGCTCTGTCTCTCTCTGTCTCTCAAAAATAAATAAATGTAAAAAAAATTTTTTTACCAAAAAAAAAAAAAATCAGGATTCTGCAGCAGATCACCTGGCCCATGGCCTACAGCCAGGGATATATAAGTTTGAACTGAAAGAAATCTAGGTGGTTACTTAGTATTGACCAGTATCAATACAGAAGCCTACTAGGAGTAGAGGAATATAAATAGAGAATGATGGAAGTTAGAGAAGAAAGAGGGTACATTGAAATCAGGCTCTCTTATTTATAGCATTACTTGCAGACAACCTTGTATATAACCTTGTAACAGAATAGACAGTAAAGTCATCAGAATGAAGTTAGTGATGACTCCAGGTAGCAGAAGAAACAGGAAAAACCCACAGCGTATGTTCTGGATTTTCTATAACCATCTCTTGTAAGCAGTCATTTTGGAAATTAGTAATAATAAAATATATTACTTTGAGTTATGCTACTTGGAGGTTGCATTTAGAAACATAGGTACCAGTTTGTTCGATATGCTGTAAAGTGCTTTCCCCATAGATTTCTAGTCAGTAGGAAGTGATGAGTGATGGAGAATATAGATTTGCAATAAAGGCACTGACATTGTTGGTTACCACATCACATTCATATGTATTATGAGCAAAAGTGATTAGTGAGGATGTAGTTGAGTAAGTTACAATAAATCCCAGTGACTTAACACAGTGAAGATTTATTTTTCACTCACATCCTGGTTAAATATGGGTGAGTAGGACACCCTACTCCATGCTTTCATTCAGACATCCAATATCCTTCCGTCTTTCCTTTGTCTTTGTATACATATCCCAGGGCATCAGCATCCTCTGCTGAATATTCTCTATGTTTGCAGGTGAAGGGGAACAAAGACACTAAAGGAGTCACAATTGTTTTTTACCTCTTCCTGAGATTACACACTATATTTCTACTCAGCACATCACTGAGAATCAGTCATGACACCTACAAAGGAGCAGTGGGGCTAGAAAATATAGTTTCTGCAACTAATAACAAAAATTATTAATTATCTAGAATAATAATCATTATTTACCTTAGGGAAATCATTGTATCTCATTTTATCTCCATTTCCTTATCTATAAAATGCAAACCATATAATTGTCTATCTTCTAGTGTAGTTGTGGGTAACATATGAATTAATACATATAAAGTGTTTAAAAATTTTCTGGTATATGCTAAGCACTTTTATGGGTTTATAATCATTGCTGTTATTATTATGGTTATAACTATTATTAATCAATATCATCTTTTGATAAACACAGGGAGGTTCTTTTCTAACTGTTGAGGTAAGCAGGCAATAATAGAACATTGAATCGCAGGAGATACTGTGAAATTTCATTTCTAGGACATTTTGGAAATAGGCAATAAAGAAAGGTAGGGAAGTAGTCAGTCAGTCACTCAAAGAGAAGTAAGGGATTGTCTTCTTACATTCCATGGAAGCTCTAATTGTAATAATCTTTAAAAGTTTTTATAAATCAATGACTATAAAGTGATGCAGAACACTGTGCAATTTACACAGAATTATATTTATTATAAGGTATATAAAATTTTCCTGGATCAGCCAATCCTTTCTATACCTTTTAAAAAATTTCTCTTTGGTTTTAGGTACTTTGAGGTATTTCTTTTTTCTATTTTGTACTTTTATCTAAATTAGAATACTTAAACAAATATTTATATATAGTACACATTCAATAGATTAGTGCTAAATAAGTTTTTTAAAAATCTACTATTTAAATGTCATATTATTTTTTTTTATAAATGTCATATTATTAAATATAATCTTAAATCTTAGACTTTCCCAAATGGATTTAAAAAGAATACAATTGATATAATTGTGGCTATGTCAAAATTTTAAAATTGTAAAATGACTTTTCTGTTGTAGTAAAAGTAAATTGGTTAGTTAGTAATAACATAGTTATCAGTGTAATTTTGATTAGTTTTGCAATTTTGCAATTCAAATAATAACAGGCATTACATTATTTTTTGCGCATTGAATAGAAACAGATGTTTGAGGGTTTTTTTTTTTAATCATCTTCTTCTTTTCCAATTTTTATTTAAATTTGTGTTAGTTAACATACAGTGCAATATTGGTTTCAAGAGTAGAAATCAGTGATTTGTCACCCACATACAACACCTAGTACTCATCACAAGTGCCCTCCTTAATACCCATCACCTATTTAGCCCATCCCCTGCCCACATACCCTCCATCAACCCTCAATTTGTTCTCTAAGAGTCTCTTAAGATTTGTTTCCCTCTCTGTTTTTCCCCCTTTTCTGTTATGTTCATCTGTTTTGTAGAATTTTGGATTGGAAAAAATTATATAAATTCTTAAGGATTTTTTTTACTTCATACTGAATATATGAATTCTTCTCTTTTGCTTTGCTTAAATTTTAAAATAATATAAACATATAAATGGAGAACTCTCATTCTAAAATTCTACATGATAGAATTTAAAAGCTTCCATTTTAATATCATGTTTTAAAAAAGTATTAAAGTTGTGATTCCTAGAAAGATTAGAGTGACTATTTAGTGTCTGTGACAATTTTAGTGCCATCATGTTTCTTCCTCTGAAGAAATGATTTAATATATACATGTTTCCAAACATTCTGGTAAGAGAAAAATTTGGTCAATTCTTCATTTGATTGGTTTCTGTGATGCTAAACTTCTGGATATATGCAAAACCTGTCAAATAAAAATGTGAAGGTCCAGCCAACTTGTCAATTTTATTCTAATTGATTTGACATTTTTAGATATACTTAGCAATTTGTGTTTTAGTAGTTAGTGGGCAAAGAACAGATTAGAATAAATTACAGCAAAGAATAACAGTCTCATTGAATAAATTGGGATTGGCATAAATTTTATCATCATAATTTCATTGGCTGTTATAGGAAGAGCATGAAGTGTTGATAAAATGGATGACATTGCTAATGCATTCAATGAGTACAGAGTAAGAAAATAAGTGAGGGCCTGACCATTGTTATGCACCAGCTATTTTCCAGTTAGACTTTAGTTTAATAGCTTGAGTCTGTGACTGACTTTATATTTCCTTAGGTCACTTGATTTCTTGAAATCATTTATTAAACATGCTTATCTGTTGTGAATAGATAGGACAAAATTTTAAAAGATTCACTTAAATCTAGCATATTCAAATTCAAACTGACAATTGTTGTCATTTTAAAAATGGAAAAGGTCAGTGTTTCATAGGGTTAGATTTCCTGTCAAAGGCAAGAGGGTTATTCTCTCCATCCATAGGTGAGGAGACACTTCAGTAGACTTATTTAGATATATTTTAGATGTGTAGCATAGACTCTGTTAGCTTATAGACACAAATTTCTCATCATTCTAAAACTGCCTCCAAAGTAACCCCAGTTCTTTGTTATATATGCTAAAAATATCTTTTATGAAAGCTCTCAAGTATTTAAATTGGGTTTCATCAAAACTAAAACTTCTATTCTTCCTAAGACACTGTTAAAAAATGAAGAGTCAAGCCATAGCAGAGGAGAAAATGTCTGCAAATCACATATCTAATAAAGGACTTGTTTGCAGAATATATAAGATTTCTGAAAACTTGATAATAAGACTACAACTCACTTAAAATGTAGGCACAGAGTTTGATTAGGTAGTTCAAAGAAGATGTAAATATACTATACAGCTCAGTAATCTCACTCTTAGGTATTTGCCCAAGTGAAGTGAAACTTATGTTCAGAGAAAAAAACTTTATTAAAATGTTTATAGATGATTTATTTGTAGTTGCCCTAAACTGGAAGTGACTAAAATGTTCTTTAACTACTGAATGAATAATAACAAAACAAAAAGTGTGATTCAACCATTAAAATGGAATACTACTCAGCAAAAAAAAAAGGGGAAAAAGTTCTGATAAATACAGCAAAATGGAGAAATCTGTAATGCATTATGCTAAGTAAAAGAAACCAGACCCAAAAGGCTAAATACTATGTAATTTATTTATATGACATTCTCAAAAGGGCAAAACTATAGGAAAGAATTCAAATCAGTGGATGTGAGAGACTGGGAGAATGAGTCCAAGGGGATTGACTACTATATTATCCACTTCTTTATAACACATTAGTGGCTTATCTCACAGTCTCTGTGGGTCTAGAATCTGGGCACAACTTATTAGTTGAGTGCTCTGGCTCAAGGTCTTTCATGAGGTTGTAGTTAAGCAGTTAAGCTGTCTGCTAGCTGCAGTGTTACATGAAGGATCAGCTGGGGGAAGATCTGCTTCCAAACTCAGTTACATGGTTGTTGGCAGGATTCAATTCCTTGTGGAGTTTGAGCTGAGGTGCTTAGTTCCTCACTGGTTAGCTTGAGGCCTTTCCTAATTCCCTACAATATGTGCTTTTCCAAAAGGCAGTTCACAACATGGTGACTGACTTTCCTTAGAGCATTTGAGAATATGAGAGCACCCAAGACATAAGCCTCTGTCTTTTTACAACCTAATATCAGAAGTGACATTCCATCACCTTTGTCAAAATTATATTCATTAGAAGGGAATTATTAAATCCAGCCCACACTCAATGGGAGGGATTATACAAGGGACGAACATCCACAAGGAAAAGAGTCACTGGAGGCCCTCTTAGAGGCTACCTCCCATAGGCAACCCTCTGGAGCCCAGTGATTCATTTTTCTCCTACATGCAAAACACCCTCACCTTCCCCAAGGTCCCAAGAGTTTCATCCCATTATGTTATCAGTTCAAAGTCCAAAATCTCATCATCTGATCAGGGAGCCATGTTAGAGTTTACTTGCCACAAGCACAAAGTGCAATGAGGAATTTTTTGGGTTGGTCAGAACTGTTCTGTATATTGATTGCAATTATACAGCTGTACTTGCTTGGTAGAAACTCCTATTACTTAAAAGGGATGGATTTCACCATACGTAAGCTACACTTCAATTTAAAAAAATAATAGAAAAAATTATCTCAAGAATGTAACATACATATAAACACACACATTGCATTAAATTTTGGCCAAACTGAATGATTGGTCAATGTATTAATAAAATATATTTATACAAATCTATATTTTAATACTGGAAAGTAACATACTGTTTCTAGCTATATTATTGAAAAGCCATAATAATATACCATATGCTTGTATAATTAGTAATTTGCTCATAGAAAAAGAAAATTGTTATGGACTATAACTTATAATTACATTAGTTCTTTGCTAGAAAGAAGTATATTCTTAAAATGTCATTTTTTCCTCTTTA
>CM053559.1:12177369-12306113 GCA_028646485.1 Cryptoprocta ferox
ACAAATCTATATTTTAATACTGGAAAGTAACATACTGTTTCTAGCTATATTATTGAAAAGCCATAATAATATACCATATGCTTGTATAATTAGTAATTTGCTCATAGAAAAAGAAAATTGTTATGGACTATAACTTATAATTACATTAGTTCTTTGCTAGAAAGAAGTATATTCTTAAAATGTCATTTTTTCCTCTTTAATATTTGTTTTTATTCCTTAGAACAGATAATTCATCAATTCAAATATTAGTGAAAATGATGTTTGTACGTGCACTATTAATCTGTTCTTTTGTTTATAAAAGAACTAGTGAAACAATTTTCTATTAAATGCATTTTTATAACCACTTTGTAAATGATTTACTTCAAGTAAGGTGCATATAAACTGTGGGAAAAAATCTTATATTTTTTTCTTGTTTTTCCTAGTACTGAAAAGTGACAGAGGTAAGGCAGTAGGATCCAGTTTCTGTACCCTGTTTATACAGCTGTACTTCATTGAACGAAGTCTTGTGTTACACACAGTTTGTGATAGGAAGTAAATGCTTTTAAAACAACCAAAGAGATAGGTCTTTAACCTCCACCTTTGTGGATTCTTTGTTCCACCATTTAGCTTCTGTGGAAGTTATAGGAAGTAGTTTAAATATATCCTATTACTCTCTAATTGGGGTTCATCTGATTAGCTCATCCCCTTCTGAATTCATAACATGCATGCATTATGATGAGTTTTTAAAGTAAATCCCAAAAAGTCCAACAAAATGGACAATGATTTTTTTTTGTAATGAAGTTTTTAAGTAATAGGTTCTGAAATGTTTAATAATGATTACATTCTAAAGAGAAAATGGTGTTTGGATTATTTCAAGGTCTAACTCTGCAAGGAGTTTTAAAAGACTTAGTGGATTCATCACATTTATCATGTCTTAATAATTTTTCACACAACAATTGAAGATACCGAGTGCCACAGGATTCTTTGTATATCTCTTATTTGGAGCTGTATAAACTAGTCAATACACCAGAGATTAATGTCCTAGGTTATTTCAAGGATTATGCTTGGGAAGTTTGGGGTCATTATGATGAAGTAGTTTTCATTTGTATAAGAGCAATTTCCTTAATTGGTTGAGTAGAAATATAGGGTCATTACTAGGAATGATTAAAATGTCAACCAGTCAGGGTTGCCTGAATGGCTCAGTCACTTTTGCATCCGGCTCTTGACTTTGGCTCAGGTTATGATCATATGATTTGTGGGCTTGAGCCCTGCGTTGGGCTCTGCACTGACATCACGGACCCTGCTTGGGATTCTCTCTTTCTCTCTCTCTGCCCTTCCCCGACTCATGTGTTCTGTCGCTTTCTCTCAAAATAACTAAATATACTTTAAAAATATCAACAAATAAGGACCGAAGTTATATATAAACTTATGGTTTATGAAAATACTTGCCCCACCCCTTGAAAATATATAACATTAATAGTAGTTCTGATGGGGACTTCTATTCATAAGCCTGATCATAATCTTTCCATCCGTTTTCACAGAGTTAAGTCCTTCTTAAATATGAGCTATAATTTATTTACCAAAAATTATTTTGGAATTTTGTTTGGTAACTCCCTACATAGATTGTCCAGAGAGTTTTCATTTCCTAAACGAAAAGCAGAGAAGTCCACCCAGATTGGCGGGGAAGGGAACATATATATATTTACAGCTCCGTGATTCTTTGTAAAATCTTCTAACAAATTATTCTGCCACGTGCCAGGTATTTTAACTACTGGTGTAGGGCTACTATAAAGATCAATATCCAGTGTTTCCATTCTTAGGTTCACTGTTCAGTCCCCATGTATGCAAGACTAAAGGATTTAATTTCCAATACATATTGCTATGGATACAGTGATCCTATCACATGGTTAATTTTATCTCCTATATTTGTAGTAAAGAACTTAATTATAGTTCGTTTAGCTAAGAACATACTTTCTAAGAACAGTTAAAAACTGAATAGACTATAATGTGGTATCTGTAATTCTGGCAGGAAATAAAAAATATGCACACAATGAAAAATGTGGGCTTGCTGTATTCTATCTACTAAGGAAGTCACTATCGTGCCATTTTGTTGTAGAAAACACAAGGAACTATCCCTTTGAGATGTGAATAAATTGCAAGGCTGTGTGTGAACAGTCTGCATAACACTTGATGAAAACATACAACTTACATTTATTATTTATTATAAGGATGAACAGCAATTTTGTGTGAAAATTTTAAAAATGACAGCATTTTTGTAAGGTATTGGAAGAGCTGTATGTTAAGTATTAACTAATACATTTTCATAAATAAAAATGAATTGTTAGATCTTAGGACCAAATATTGCTCTGCTCTGCCTCTTATTCCAATAGACAGATTTTGAGACATTTAAAAAGCTATCAGGAAGGGATTTTATTTACTATTTCATTCCATAATTTATGCACCAATTTCTTCCATTACATTATTCTTCTTTAATTATAAATGTATTATCACATACTGAAAAATCATCACTATCCATTGACTGCATTGTTATAACATTGATGGTTAGCTTTTATGATTTGTCATATTATAAAAATACATTAGCAAGTATAAATTTTGGAAGTCATTTCAGCTTGCTGGAGGCATTTCATTATATCACATATACTATACATACTTACTGGCTATGTTTCAATTTTCTAATTTGTTTGCAATTTTTATCCTCACTGTTTCCAAAAGTCATTTGAAGCAGCTTATTTTAATTATAATTACATTGGCGAAGTTTTTCAGAGATGTTCCAGATTTTTCTTCCTCACTTAACAGGAGCAGCATACATAACTGAAAATGTAAGTTGCTTTGTTCTTATTCTCATGGCTCATTTCAAATTATATGTTTTGCAGAGGTTAATATTATGTGGGCTGGACACCAAACCCACCACAGTTCTGAAGACTACAACTTATCCACAGCCTTGAGACAATCTGTTTTCCAAATATATACTTCCTGGGTAAGTTGTATAAAATTGAATAAATGTGATAAAATAATGCATTTTTATTTTTCTTAATTTTTAAATGTTTTATTTATTTTTGAGACAGAGCGAGACAGAATGCAAGCAGGGGAGGGCAGACACAGGGAGACACAGAATCCAAAGCAGGCTCTAGGCTCTGAGCTGTCAGCGCTGAGCTTGACACCAGGCTTGAACTCATGAACCGTGAGATCATGACCTGAACTGAAGTTGGATAGTTAACCGACTGAGCCACTCAGGCACCACTATAATACATTTTTAAAGTCTGAGTTGTTTCTATTTCCTTCAAGTAATCTAAAAGAAAATGTTTTACTAATGCTTTTGTCTCCTTTTATAAGGCAAGACACATATGAAGCAAGTGGAATTTTGCAATGGTAGTCTTTTATTTGATAAAACAAAACAAAGCAAAACAACAAAGAAAAATTTGACCTTGAGGTATACAGCAAAGTTGGAGATTGGCTGTCTACTTTTTTTTTATTTACTATAACTAATGAGAGTGATGTATAGACAATGTATCTCAATTCATATATGATATGCAAAGTGATCATTAGAAACTGTTTTTAAGTTTATTTATTTAGTTTGAGCGGGGGGTGGGGGAGGGTGGCGGGAGCAGGGGAGGGGCAGGAGGAAAAGAGAGAATCCCAACCAGGCTTCACACTGTCAGCATGGAGCTCGATACAGGGCTCCATTCCCACGAACTGTGAAATCATGACCTGAGCTGAAATCAAGAGTCAGCTGCCTAACTAACTGAGCCACTCAGGCGCCCCAAGATTTCATTAGAAACTTTTAAAAGCCATTTGAAAAAATTCAGTTCCCATTTCTGCATGCCCAAGTGATATCTACTTAAATCTTTGCTTTTTATTTACACATTAGAATAGTTAATATGATGTTCAATAAAAATTTTGGCTCTAAAATATTTTTACATGAGGAAATGAGCAGACTAATGAAAACCAGAAATAGCCTCTGTTTTGAAGTTTCTTCTGATTCCCTGGGCAAACTTGACCCACTTGGTAATAGCCCTCATCTATGATTGTCACTCTTTAGATCTACATAGCTATCCAAATTACTGCTGCTAAGAGGCATACTGACTTAAATAAAAGGTCAGAGTTAACAACACACCTGTGTGGCTCAGCTGGTAGAGCATCTGAGTCTTGATTTCAAGGCTGTGAGTTAGAGCGCTCATTGGGTGTAGATATTACTTTAATAAAAGGAGAGGGGTGCCTGGGTTAAGTGTTGGACTTTGGCTCAGGTCATGATCTCAGGGTTCGTAGGTTCGAGCACCACAGCAGGCTCTGTGCTGACAGCTCAGAGCCTGGAGCCTTGTTCGGATTCTGTGTATCCCTCTCTTTCTGCCCCTCACCCACTCACATTCTGATTCTGTCTCTTTGAAAAATAAATAAACATTTAAAAAAATTTTAAAGGAGAAAGTGTTATCAATGTGTAAGTGCATTCATCAATACGCTATTTACTAACTGTAAATTATAAAGTTACACCATTTGTATGGTTCTTTATAGTTTGCAAGGCACCTTTGGATACCATTCATTGAATACTTTCTGTGTTCCAGACAATCTTAAGATTTCTTTATGCGTTAATTTACTTGATTTCATGGAATCTTTAAGAGACATGGATGATGTCATCATTTTAAAATGAACGTTATAATAGTACCTGTCTTTTGAGAAACTTAACAGAAGACTATGGGGGAGGGGAAGGGGAAAAAAGTTGCAAACAGGGACGGGGGAGGAAAACCATAAGAGACAAATACAGAGAACAAACTGAGGGTGGATGGGAGTTTGGGGGGAGGGGAAAGTGGGTGATAGGCATTGAGGAGGGTACTTGTTGGGATGAGCACTGGGTGTTGTATGGAAGCCAATTTGATAATAAATTATATTAAAAAATAAATAAAGGGAAAAAATAAAAATAAATAAAATGATGGAACTGAGTTCATAGTTCAGTTATAAAACTAGTAAAAGGAAGAGTTGAATTCGAACTCATTCAACCTGGCTGCAGGGTCTCCACTCTTATCTTCCACACCAAATACGCTTTTAGTTGCCTCTGTATTGTTTTTCACTTATATTACTATGCTAGATCTATGTATTACTATGCTGGATAATAGTAATAGTATTACTATTATCAGGAAACCAAAAATCAGTGAGGTTAAATAACACAGCTAATAAGTGACAAAGCCCCATATTTGAAACCATATGCCTCATAACCAATAAAAACCAAAACTGTCTCTGAATTTTTTAAGTTCTGATAGTTCCTGGACATTTGGGAGCATAAGGCCAGTCTGCATAGGGTGGTCTCCCTGTCTATATTGAGATTTCTCTTTTTTTATATATAAGGACACCAGTCATTGGTTTAAGCCCCACCTACTCCATTATGAGCATGCGTTTACTAATTATATCTGTAAGTACTGTATTTCCAAATAAGATCACATTCTGAAGTAGGGGATAGGATTTCAACCCATGGATTTTTTTTGAGGGGGACACAATTCAATCTATAGCATCCTCTAAGCAATATAGGTGGAAAAGAAAGAATAGGTATTTTTTTTCCATCTCCTTACAGTTTGTGCTGGAACTCTGGATGATTCAGTGTGAAAGAAATTATGACCTGTGTCACAGCTGGAAAGTTCAAGGCTGCTCTAGGGTTTCAGTGAATGAGAGGAAGAGGCCTCTGATGGGGCACGGGATAGTGACTATCCTCCCGTCTAAGAGATAGCTTCATAATGCAAACTGTTATTATTCTGTACAAAATAGGCTAAACATTTGCCTGATTCAAATAATGATCTCAAACATCTTTATTCTCTCCCGAGTTATACATTTCTCTTTGCATAAAGATAACTCAAGCCTCCAGGGCTTACATTTTGGGGGAGAAAGCCTCCAAGAAAACATGCAGCTGTATTTGAAGTTGCTCTGGAAATTAATGCAGTGAGTAAGTTAACCATCTGAGGAATTATCACAGGAGGATTTTTTATCAGAGCATCATAGATTTCAGAACTAGAAGAGATAGGGGAGACAATATATTTAAATCATGTATTCCAAAAGCTACACAATGAATCTCAGAGGAGCCCACGACATTATACAGTATTGAACTTTGCCGGCTGGAATTTGAGTCCAGACCTCTGACTCCCAAGTTTATGGTAATCTTTCTCCTGGTTTCATTTGTGCCATTCCCCTTATTAAGTCAATGCATTCAAAGCTACAGATTAGTGAAAACCTAAGTAAAATACAGATTCACACCTATTTATTGCCAGTATAAATCCCTTTTACAACCTCGTATCATCTTGCCAAGGACACAAAATATGCTGAGTGGGGAAATGAGCGTTGGGAATGCATCAGAAGGTGCTAACTTAGGGGAGGGGAGTGATCTGGAGGCTTTGCCACGTGGGAAATGAAAGGCAGAGACTGAATCAGATTGTATTTTTGTCTAGCATTTGTAGGTCTGTTAGAAGAGAGCATAGATGGTTTAAGGGTCTGTAATGGTTAACTATCTGTAAGAGGTCTTTCTAGACATTAAAATCAAAGAAGATCACTAGTTTTTTTTTTTCATTTTCTTTGAATGTTTTGTAACATTCTTTTCATTAGTGCTGTTGCATGCAGCAGATAACTTGGTAGGTACTAAGGCAACAACATATTTTAGAACAAATAATAAATGTCTGTGAAGAGAAAATTAATTTGTGAAATGAAAAGCACAGTTCATCTTAGAGTGCTTTTCTTTGATATTACTACAAAAATTAGGGCGGCACACCTGTCACTTAAAGTAGTTAAAGATGAGAAGTCAACTTTCAAGAATTTCTGACCGTATTTTTGCACTTTTCTAAAAGCTGTTTTTAACCTTAGATTTACCGTTACTCACCCAAAGAGAAATGCGATGGATGGAGAACCATTTTAAGTGAGCCTTATTTACTGTATACTGAAATGTGTGCTTTTACATGCTATTTCCATCTCTTACTATGTGTCCTAATTGATACAATGGCTTAAACATGATTGTCTTTCCAAATAATAAGTTGTGTCTAGATCCATGGATATTATTTTATATCTAACAGTGTCAAGAAAAACACTTCATTATCTTCCAGCTTTATCTGGATAAAATACCCGAATGCTACAGTTTATATTCAGAACATAGCTGGAAAGAATGGGACATGTCAAAGGGTTACAGGAGCCAACTTGAAAGAGCACTTCATGGCCAAAATCCAGAACAACTTGAACAGTAAAATATATAACGTAGTATAGACTATAAAATAAATATCTTTGAAATCAGCCCCTGCTGATATAGATAAATGATAGAATAACTAGATAAATGGGGACGAATATATGGGAGACAAGTTCCTTTAAAGAATTCCAAAAGAATCCCAGATAGTATACATAGATATTTCTCCTCCTCCCCCAACCCCTGCCTCTAGCAAATGGTGCTTACTGCCCCCCTTATGCAGACCCTTTGAGTGCGGACTGCAGTGAGAACCTTCTATACAAAGAATAGAAAATGAATAAGGGACAATAGGGATGTAATGGGACAGATGGTAAGTACACTTGTGGTGAGCGTAGCATAATGTATAAACTTGTCAGGTTACTCAGTTGTACACTAGAAACTAAGGCAACATTGTGTGTCAAGTATATTCAAACAAACAACCAACAAAAAACACACCCACCAGAGAGAGAGAGAGAGAGAGAGAAACAAAGGGTGAGGTGGAGGTGAGAAGTAACTTTAAATGGAGAAACTTGGCAAATACAATCTCAGATAAAGTTAACATTGTCAGTGATATCTTGTTAATAGCAAGTACCCTTTGATAAGATGTGATAATAATGTCCTATTGAACGGCCCTTTATCCCGTTGGTATTTGTCACCTATACCCATAGCCCCAGACTATGAGAAAAGACATTTGTTGAACCAAATTGAGGGACATTCGACAAAATAGCTAACCAGTACTCCTCAAAAGTGTAAAATGAAACACTAGGGACATTTGAGAAACTGTCACAGATCAAAAGGGACTATAAGGTACAAAGACTATGTAATATCACATCCTGAATGGGATACTAAACCAGAAAAAAAAAAACCAGAGGGAAAAAGCCTCGTAAAGTATAAACAAGATGCACAGTTTAGTGGAGTTTGGTTAATAACAATGCGCCAATTTGTTTCTTAGTTGTGGCTATGCAGCACAACAGTATGTTTACAAGGGAGACTGGGCGGAGAGTATGTAGCAACTCTCTGTACTATTTTTGCAACTCTTTTACAAATATAAAACCATTATAGAATATTTTATTAAAGAATACAATGATATGTACATATGTATGTTCTCATAGAGTCACTGTGGATGATATAACAACTCTAAAAAAACCAAAAAACGAGCCAAACAAAACCCCTTAGAACTTGCAGCAATAGCCATTGATTCCTGGGACCCCTAGAGCATGATAAGGAACAGTGATTCAGCCTAACTATCTTAAACTGATTCTAAGGTAACTCTTTATTTTCCCATTCTTAATCCCTCAATCTATCATCCATTCTTACCTTTCCAGAATACCAGCTCTGAACAGGCGAAATTGCTTTCTAGCTTTGTGAAAGGAATTTCACAGACTCCTACCACATGCAGATGGAGTCACAACCTGGCCCCACTTCTGTCTCCAATCTCATCTTCCACAGTTGTCACCTCCTCTCCAATTACCTTTCAGTTCTCTAAATATATCATGCAATAGTGTCTTGATAAGTCATTGCACGTGCAGTTGCCTATCTGGAAAATTATTACTCTTTTACCCCTGATTGTTATACCCTTCAAGACTCAATTCACTCCTTTCTTAGGTGCTTTTCTAACTTTGCCTAGGTTGCTGTTTTGTTTTGTTTTGTTTTGTTTTGTCCCATAAAACACTTGCATATCTGTATTATAGCATTTATTATTTGCATTACTGCCTTTTGTGCCAGGCTGTAAACTTTAAAAGGTATTTTTCACTGCTCTATACTTAGTATCTCTAAAATGCCTGTTGCAGTCAGTGCTTCATAAATGTATGTTACATGAATGAAAGAAATTTTTAAAAAGTTTTATGGATGTCAAAATACATGTGTCAAAAGAGATATTTTGCTACATTAACTAGCGTAAGTCAAATGTGTGAAATGATTTAAATAATTTAAGTATTTAAAAAATGACCAAAACTTAGAGCATAGGGAGAGTAACTTCTTTACCTTTTTGATTAAAATATAATTTGACATATTTGCTTCATATATGATACTACAGAATGGGAAAGAGTAACATCTACATTTAATGAATTGAGTATTTCTCTTAAAAGCATCATAAATAAAGGATAAATGCACTTAGATTAAATGACTAGGTTGAATAATTTATTTTTAACTCTGTAGTATCTCTCAATAATTAAAGTTTTTTTAATTTTTAGGTTAGTATTATAATTAATATAAAAAGAATTTATAAAATATGTTTATAGCATATTAGCAGTCTAAAAAGAGGTAAATTTTATCCACCATCAGAGGAAAGAAACATAGTTATTACATCCATTTATGAAAACTTTTCTTACCACAAATTAGGGAATCTGTAAATATATGGTGCTATTATTTTTGAGCATAATAATTCAAAAATACATATTGATTACATTTAAGAAATACTAGGGGACAATTAACCAGAAATAAGGAATTCTGAATCCCAGCCTTAGCTCAGTTATTAACCAGTTTTGCCATTCTGAATCAACAGATTAATGTTTGCATCTCAGTGATCTTATACATGAAATGGGGTAATTAAGGGGTGCCTGGGTGGCTCAATGGTTGAGCGTCCCACTTCAGCTCAGGTCATGATCTCACAATTCGCGAGTTCAGGCCCTGCATTGGGAGCTGGGAGCCTGGAGTCTGCTTCGGATTCTGTGTCCCTTTCTCTCTCTGCCCCTCTTCCCCTCATGCTCTCTCCCTCCCTCTCTCTGTCTCTCTGTCTCTCTCTTAAATAAATAAATTTTTAAAAAATTATAAATGGGGTAATTAATATTTGTTCTGCTTTGTATATTGTTATTTTGAAGATTACCTTAAATGATGAGTGTGGAAATTCTTTGAACTATAGCAAGTATGATTCACATACAAAATATTGTTTTTATATTACACATAAGACTACAGGGAAACTGTTAGTGAAATCTCAAATCTTTTATTACATTATACTTTCTGACAAACTTCATAAACAAAGACTATTTTTCAATATGTGAGAGTTTGAACTATATAAAGACAAATGTGAACAAATAAAGACACAAGAAACTAACAACTTTGATGTAATGCAGTCAAATACACAGGGAATAAAATTCTCATCACTCTTTTGTCACAGATGGAAAGCATACCTTGAAACCCCCTTGCAGTAAAGAAACATAACATGTCTCAGGACCTTGCCTCAGAACTGCAAGGCATTCCTCCCCATCCTCAACCACTATTCAAAGACAGCATATAAGACAAAGTTCATGTCCACATAATTCAATAAATTAAGCCCTTTGCTGTTTGTGAGTTGACCAGTTTCAGAGTCTTGATTCTAGCATGCACCAAGAAAATGGAATTATTCTGTAGTTTACCAAAGTCATTTTAAAATTTGGTAAAGATAAAATTATCTGATACTTGATGTTTCATTTTACAGAAATTTGATAGTCATTTGTAGGGTTTTTTGTGATGGAGGATAAATAAGAAGGCTCATAGTGAAGAGCTCTACATAAGACAGCATTGTCTCATTGTTACTTTAAAAAACATAAAGTTGGCCCAATTATTCAACTCCCTTTACATGTTGTCATTGTTCTTATTTTGAGACGTGCGTCCACTCATTTTTTTGTTTTGTTTGTTTTGTTTTGTGTTTGTTTTCCATATGCACTCTTGATTGGCAGAGCTGGTCATGGTGGCAAAGTTTGAGCATATAAAGAGAAATAAGTAAGACATGAGCTCTGTCCTTAAGGCACTTGCTTTCCTTGGCGGGATTCCATTAAGGCAATAGCCATTAAATATACAAGTTGTTAAGGTTTTAGAGAGAAGTGTCTGCACTAAGAACCACAGTGGATCAAGGGGAGCATCACAGAAGAAATGCCTGACCCCAATCTGTAAGAAGAAGAAAATTTTGCCAAGAATGAGGTTGTAAATGGAATATTATATAGAAGGAGCACATCACTGAAAACACGAAAATATGAAAAAAAGCATAATAAACCTAAGGAAATGCGAGTAAAATGTATGGTATATGTATTAGTAGCAAAGACTGGGTGGCTTAGAAATCTATTGCATCATACTTCTGGAGGCTAGAAACCTGAGGTCAAGGTACTGGTAGGGTTGATTCCTTCTGAAGGCTGTGAGGAAGAATCTGTTCCATGCGTGTCTTCTCACTTTAGGGTGGTTTGCTGGTGATTTTTTTGGTGTTCCTTGGCCTGGATATTTATCACATCGATCTCTGCCTTCATCTTCATTTGGCATTGTTCCCGTGTGCATGCCTGTCTCTGTGTCCAAATTTTCCATTGAGAAGGAAACCTGTTCTATTGGATTAGAACCCACCCTAATTACCTCATTTTACCTGGATAGAAATCAGGGTTCTCTATCTGCAATCAGAAGATTTGGTTCTATATCATGATGAATCCCTGATTTTGGGAATGTGGGACAGTGTACTTGATTATCAATCTTTAGTTCCTCAGCTATGAAGGAAAATTTTTTCTCTAAGGTAGCATTATAAAAATAAATGAGAATTATAGAAGACAGATACTAGTAAAGTTAAACTACTTTTTTTTTTTACATTTATTCATTTTTGAGAGACAGAGACAGAGTGCACGCAGGGGAGAGACAGAGAGAGAGAGGGAAACACAGAATCTGAAGCAGGATCCAGGCTCTGAGATGTCAGCACAGAGCCCGACATGGGGCTCAAACCCACACACCATGAGATCATGACCTGAGCCAAAGTCAGATGCTCAACCGACTGAGCCACCCAGGCGCTCCAAACTACTTTATGAAAATGAGATAGACATGAATCCTGGAGCTCAATATATATTTTTCCATTTCTTTCAATGTAATTTTACATCTAACTTTAACCATTTGGTCTAGCAGCTTACTTATGGACAGCTCTCCCCTCTTCACCCTTGCTTTTTCTCACAGTTTGTCATGCCTCACGACTTTATTTCCTACTTCATCCAACCTGAAATGTGTAATTTCTTTGAGTCTGGAAAACAGTCTGCCTCCTTCTGTTGCATCTGCCCCGAAATCCCCAAGCTGTGCTTGAATCCGGTTACCCACGTACTCCATTCCCACACCCAGCTTGCCGAGCTCCCGTGGGCGTCCTGTAACACCAGCTGGCAGCTCATTGCCCCTCCATGTATGGCTTCCAGACAGAGCTGAGCGATCAGTGAGCGCTGCTCACCAAGCACTAAACACGAGCCTCCTCCCTACCAGGGAGAAGACCTTCCAGAATTCTGTAGTCTCCTCAGGGTCCCTTTGCCACGGACGCCCCTTGCTTTCAGCCAGTGAAACATATTTAAAACTTCACAAAGAATGAGTTTTTCTGTTTTTCCCTCACTCTACTTTCTTTCAGATATACTCATTAAGATTTGTGAATTCACAAGTGCACACACTTTCTTGTCTCTAGTTTTATAGAAAATGTTCACCTCTTTTCAACAGGTATTATTCTCAGATTGGTGACATTGCTTCTGTCTGAATTCCTGTCCTGGACGTTGTCTGACCAACTACTCTTGGCATCTGTCCCTCTTCCTCTTAACTGGCTCCTTCTGAATATACCAAAAATCTATTCATATCTCTCACACTAGAAAAAAAAAAAAAACAAATAAAATCTTTTCCCTCATCCGTATGTTCTCTTGAAAGAATACCCCCAGCTCTCTCCTTCCTTGTTTTCAGAAAAAGAGAAGTAAATAATCCCTACCTCTATTTCATCACCTCCTTTGAGTTATTTTTAAACTTGGTGAGGTCTGGATTTCGGGCCTACTTCTCCACTCATCCAAACCTGAAAATCCAGTGTTATTTTTCCGTTCAGTTAATATTTGCACAACATATTTGCTTACTCAATAGCTTCCTTGGGATGTATCTCAAGGACTCCAACACAGCGTTCCCTAAGTTGAACTTTATAAACCGCTTATTCCTCCTGTCTGCTGTCTTGGCCAACAGTATCACCCCACACATAAACCACAAATCTGGAGGTTTTCTGATACTCCTCTGTCCCTCTCATCTCCTGTGTTTAAATAGTTACCATAGCCTTAGCTTTCTTGCATGTATTCTGCCCTTTAATCCCTATGGCTATTCCTGTGGTTAAATATGTGTGATTTTCCCCTGGGCCAGTGAACTAGATTTCAAAGTTATTTTTATATTTCTCACAAGCTTAAAAAAAAATTTAACGGCTCTCTCATGATCTAGGATAAATCTAATCTCCTTAGAATGTCATTAAAATCTCCCCTCCTGGTTTTGACCAAAGTCTAAATTATCTTTTGTTATTTTCTTTCATTTGGCAGTGATGGTGAGAGAGACTCACCGGAGACTCTCTGAGGAAAGCCATAGTTTGTTTCTTCAGAAAATTGCATATGCCTCCATGCACACAAACTCGTACTTTGTTGTAGTGATGTCACACTCTCTTAGATCTGGCCATGAACCCTATGGTCCAATCCAATCTCTTGACACACTCTCCAACACTTTCAGCAAGGCTGAGATACTTATAGTTCCCCTTAGTGTCCTGCTTCACGGTGCCCTTCACACAACCCCAGGCTGCTCCATTCGCGTGATGAGTGGAATAAAATCCCCTTATCTTCCGTCCATTAATGAAGGTCACCTATAGGCCTGTCCTCATTCTCTCTTCACACATATAGGTCTGGGTTCTTTTTCTCCTTTAAGAACCTATTGTATATGACTTCAACTAAAAGGGAATAAGATAACCCAGGGTAGACAGTCAAAGTTAAGAGGTTTGGAGTTAGAATGACATGGGTTGAATGCATTGCAGAAATGCATGTATTTGGTAAACAGTGTGATGTTCCCTGACCCAGGTACTGAGAGTTTATCTTTGAGGAAGGAGAAATTGTTTTCTCCCAAATTAGTATCATTTCAGGCTTTATGATGGAACTGACACTTCAGTTGGTTTTAAAAACTACAGAGGATTTGGGAATATGAAGATTTGAGGTACAGAAGATGAGGGAGGAATTTCAAACTTGGACATTTATTTAGCTGCTTTCCATTTTAGAAATTAGAACCTTGATTGTACATTAGATTCTATTTATAGTACTATATTAATCACAAGAAATTAACTTTCATGTGGTTCATGAGACTGACCTGTATTTTTCTTTCTTTCTTTCTTTCTTTCTTTCTTTCTTTCTTTCTTTCTTTCTTTCTTTCTCTCTCTCTCTCTCTCTCTTTCTTTCTTTCTTTCTTTCTTTCTTTTTGTTAATGTTTATTTATTTTTAAGAAAGAGAGTACATGCAGGGGAGGGGCAGAGGGAGACGGAGACACAGAAACCAAAACAGGCTCCAGGCTCTGAGCTGTCAGCACAGAGCCCGCCTGATGCAGGGCTTGAACCCACAAACTGTGAGATCATGACCTGACCAAAGTCGCACGCTCAGCCAGGTCCCCCAATGTATTTTTTTTAGTATTATTTATTGTCAAGTTGGTTTCCATACAACACCCAGTGCTCATCCCAATCTGTGCCCTCCTCAGTGCCCATCACCCACTTTCCCCCTCTCCCCCACTCCCATCAACACTCAGTTTGTTCTCATTATTTGAGAGTCTCTTGTGGTTTGCCTTCCTCCCTCTCTGTAACTTTTTTTTCCCCTTCTCCTCCCCCATGGTCTTGTGTTAAGTTTCTCATGATCCACATATGAGTGAAAACATATGGTATCTGTCTTTCTCTGCCTGACTCATTTCATTTCACATAATCCCCTCCAGCTCCATCCCCATTGCTGCAAATGGCATGATTTCATTCTTTCTCATTGCTAAGTAGTATTCCATTGTATATATAAAACATATCTTCTTGATCCATTCATCAGTTGATGGACATTTAGGCTCTTTCCATGATTTGGCTATTGTTGAAAGTGCTACTATAAACATTGGGGTACATGGGCCCCTATGCATCAGCACTGCTGTATCCTGTGGGTGAATTTCTAGCAGTGCCCCAATGTATTTTTATTGCTTATTAGAAGTTTCCTTTTTTGGAATTCATGATGAACTCATTTTTCCAGTTTTTGGATAATTATACTTACTGATTTGTAAGATTTGAGATATTGGTTCATCAAATGTGTTTTTAGGAAATCTAATCCTGTGGGAAATTCCTTAAGAAAGTATTCAGTAGGGGAGCCTGGGTGGCTCAGTCACTGGTTAAGTGTCCAACTCATGATTTTGGTTCAGGTCATGATCTCACATTTCTTGAGATGGAGCCCGTGTTGTGCTCTGGGCTGACAGAGTGAAGCCTGCTTGGGATTCTCTCTCTCTCTCCCTCCATCTTTCTCTGCCCCTCCCCCACTCATAGTCTCTCTCTCTCTCTCTCTCTCTCTCTCTCTCTCTCTCTCTCTCTCTTTCTCTCTCTCTCTCTCTCTTTCTCTCTCTCTCCCTCCCTCTCTCTCTCTCTCTCTCACTCTCTCCTCTCTCAAAAAAAAAACTTAAAAAACAGTATTCAATGGGCTAACACACTTGTGATTCACATTAGCATGATAAAGGCTCTGAGAAGTTCTGTGTTAAAGAAATATAACTTGTGTAATTCAGCACTTCACAACTTATTTGATCCTAGAATTTGTTTTTCTATAACAGCTGTTATCTCAAAGGACTATTTCTTCACACTTTGGGGAATTACAGTGAACTATAAATATTCACCTCGTATGCACTCTCTTTCTGAATAAAACTATTTATTAAACATCCACCCTAAGTTGTTTTACATTTTTATTCACACATCCAAGTTTCCAAAATAGTCCTTAATTTAAAATACTTAAATCATACTTTGTATATGCATTTCAAATATTTTTATTAACCATTTGCAAGAGAACTATTTGAATATATTTTTAATAAGTCAAAACAGACTATCACAAATCTTTGAAACCAGAGAATACCTAAGTTTCAACTGGTTTTCTCCTTCATCATTCTTGTAAGAAAACTAAAGTGTAGAGGGGTTTAGTAACTTTGTGAACATCACAGAGAGATTCTGCAGTAGATCCAAGACTTAAAATCGGTGTCTTGAAAAAGAGCCCAGTATTCTTTGCTCATCAATCCAATCCATTCTTTAATAATCCATTTATAAATAATAAAATTGATCCTGCTTGTGATGACAGCTGAGATTTTTCATGACTTTAGGTTCAAAACAAAAACAAGAAGCATTTGTGTAAATGTCCAATTTTAAATGCACAATTACAACTAAATACAGTTAAAATGATATTGGCCTAATTGAGAACAAAAGCTTTAACAATAGTTTAGAAATAAAATTGTAATATTCAGAAGAAATGTTTTTAAAATAGCTAGTTTTATGGAAATATTAACTCTAGAAAATCCAGAATGTAAATTAAAAGTAAGATTCTTTTTATTCTTATTTGTTTATTTAACGTGTCATTAATTAAATGATTTTTTACAACATGAAATCACTCTTGGAGATCAAGAGTTCATTAGAAGAACACAGCAGATTGTGCTTATTAGTTGATTCTAACCAATTCTGCGGTTTAAGCATAAGTTGTTTTTTCCAGGCAAAGACACTTCCGTTTGTTAGGAAATATGGACCTTTAAATTTGTTTCCACCATGGCATCATATCATAGCTTCTTACTTACTAACTTTGAAAAATTTAGGACATATCATGCTCTCAATCAACTACATAAAACCATATTTGAAAGAGAAAACTCCTTACATGAAGTTACCTTTTAAAAATACAATTTCATTTTATTACTCAGCATGCCAGGCTGTAATACAGTTTGGGAGCCATCAACGTATCAAGCCACAGGATCCTTTTTTTTTTTTTCCCAACTAAAGTGAGTATCTGTATGTATAAGAAAAACATCTTTACTTCCAGGAAACACATCCTACCTTTTCAAGGTTAAGGAAATGACACACCATTTATGCTATTTTAATTAGAAAATATTAAATATGAATTAAAAGTGTGGTGGATGGGGGCACCTGGGTGGCTCAGTCAGTTAAGCATCTGACTTCGGCTCAAGTCATGATTTCACAGTTCGTGAGTTCGAGCCCCACATCAGGCTCTGTGCTGACAGCTCAGAGCCTGGAGCCTGCTTCAGATTCTGTGTCTCCTTTCTCTCTGCTCTTTCTCTGCTCACACTCATGTTTCTCAAAAATAAATAAACGTTAAAAAAAAATTTAAAAATGTGTGGTGGACTTAGCTCCAACAGGTCTGTAACTTTATCACCTTGTGGAAAATTAATGTTGCAAAGTCAAATGTGGCAATAAAATATATAGAATAAGGTATATTTGTGAAAGAATAAGATGTATTCATGAAGTTTATATTCATAACAATCATTAGTAAAAGTGTATTTCATGTTGAGTAAAAATTTTTAAATTTTTAATTTTTCAGATATTCTACTCTCCCTTAGCCCTATTCATACCACCTTCAGTATATGCTGTTCATCTTCAGTTCAATCTTCTCTACCAATTTTGGATCCACACAGAGGTGACTCTTTTGTTTTTGGGGTTTTTTTTTTAAGTTTTATACCTAAATAGTTAGCCTTAAGCAATGTCCTGGAAATCCACTAACAGCTGATTTATTGTGTAAGAAAAATCTTTGTCTGCCTTCTTTAAGGAGAAACATCTGTTCATTTTTATTCCTTTTTATTGAATATATATTGCAAAGTTTATAAGAAACAATGAGGCCAGTTGGTCTCAATTAAATAAAACAATTTTTTGACCTATTAAGTACCAAAACATTCTAATAATATATTCAATACAAGATCTTCCTGTATTACAGTTTATCAAACATTGTTTACCCAAAGATGTTGAAATTCATTTCAATTTAAAGATATAAATTTATATATATAATTTTTACATATTTATAGACATATATAACATATTTATAAACATATATATAATTTTTACATATTTATAGACATATATAAATTATGCATTTGATGTAATGTTATTTATAATATTTATTTTATAGTATAATATATTATATAATAATAATCAGTATTTAACTATGTATAAATATATAATCTTGATACATTTTTATTTACATATTTATACATAACACCTACATATATCCATCAGTAGGAACTCTTTGAAAAAAGTTTAATACTTAAAAAAATTATGAAAACTCTTTTGATTGGAAATCCTGCTTTAATTTTAGAGTTTAGTATTCATTTAGAGAATGTTCAATATATTTAACTTTTTTCCCCCCAGAGAAGTGAGCAAATATAATTTCTTGGATTTTCTGTCTTATCTCAAATTGCCAGATTTGAATGTTTGTGGATAGATCATTAAGCAACTGATTGTTTTATGAACTATTGTACTCTTCTGGTTATTAAATACTAAAAATCACAGACCCAGAAAAACTTTTGCTTATGCACATGAGAACCTTTTCAAGCATTTGGTATTTGTTGGAAGTGTTTTGAAGTTCCATAGGAAACACATTGACAGGTGTTGCAGCTGGTTGAATACTGCAAATCACAGCTGTATTAGATACCAAAGCTTGATACAACAAAGTGTATTATTTCATTAATCTGCAGTATTTCATGCTACTGATTTACTTGGAATAAAGAGACTGTTATTATGGCTTTGGACATATGTGACATTATTTGAAGATCTGTGGTGAAACAGCATTGCATTTTATGGCAGTTGACATACATCAAATAGTCAATACTACAACCATCTGAAAGAGTTGTTGAGGCCAATTCTGACTGTAGAGGTCAAAGACCAAATTTGTTTAAATCAGTAGAGGAAAGCTTTCTGATGATTTACATGGAGGGGTTAAAGGAGAATTACATTTTTATAGCAGCTCTACTCCAGGTCAAGCCACGTATTGGGTCAGATATTAGTTTGAATACAGAACAATGGTGCCTAAGCAACTTCCGCCGTTTTCTGTGTCCCTCTGAGAGGTCTATGAGCTTGCGTTCCATCTCAGTATGTAAAGAAGCGGCAGAGGAAAGCCACTGGTGAAACATTTCTTTTACACTCAGAACCTCCAGTGGCTTCATTTCTAAACTCAAAACCAATGCATTACTTTTCACTTGTGCAATACTTCAAAGGTTTGAAAGTATTATATCATGCATAATTTCTATAACTCAGCTGCACAAGCAACAAGAACACACTTTCTGACATTAAGGTTTGTCTCTTGAAATTTTAAATTATATTACCAGGTGTAAACATATTTATAAGATTTTTTACAGCTGTGCATTTAATTGCATTTATTATTATAGACAGCATACTACCATTTGTTTAAATAAAAGAATCATACAGGAAGTAAAGCCAAGAGATTTGTAACAGTGGGTGCTTCTGGAGTGGCAAGTGAAATGGAGAGCTGGATTGAGGAGAAAACTTAAAAAAATATAAAATGCTTGCCCTAGTTTTTCAAAGTTCAATTCACAGAAACAATAGTCCATTCACAGAAGCAATACACAAGACGTGACACTGGTAGCCAAAGAGCCCTGAGCATTCCTGAATGGAGTTTGGATTCATTCCATTGTTTCACTGCTACCAACATCCATAAAATCAGTTTCACTCTGAGAGAGATTTAGTCGTAAGGAGGTTTTGATATTCTGTAAGTGAGGACAGGTTCATTCACTTCAACTAGGTTAGGATAAGAGAAAGTGAAAACAAAATAAAACAAAAGACTGACAACATGCTTTTGAAAGATTATATAAGAGAAAAAATAGATCATAAAACAGACTGAAGAGTTTATAATAAAATTTTCTGTTTAATTTTGGGTTACTTTGATGGAGAAATAACATTGTCTACTTCCTCTTTTCTGAAAGGTATAAAACCTTCTGCTACAAACTATACTCTGTTGTTCAATTTTTGCCTACATTTTTTGTTTATTATTCATTCATCCAAAGTGTCTGAAGTACAGAATCAGTTATATTCTTTTCTTCTAAGTTTACTAAAGGCAAGTAGAAAAATGTATTATTTAATACATGTTTTAAAGTGAATAACTGTGCAATGTTGTAGTTTTTTGGGGTTTTAGATGATTGGATTTAGATGGTTTACACAGTATAATAGTAATAGTAACATTATCTACTACCTTTTTATTATTTATTATGTTTTATTTACTATCATTGTTCAGGTACACATCAGTTGGTGCTTGGGCAAAGAAATATAAAAGAGAAATAATTCTTTGGTATTAAATATTTGAACCCATATGACTCAAGGACTTCATAGTGCTAAACTGAAGCCCTTATATGGAATATGATGCAGTTAAAAACAAAATAAGCAATCTTTTTATGGACTAATATGGACAGATATCCAAAAAATGAAGGTACATAACAAAGTATATTATTTTATATTAAAAAAGGAAAAACAACTATGTGTTTTATATGTTCACATATGCATAAAATGTCTCTCGAAATATAAATCAGTAACCAACTCTTTTTCTGGGGTAAAGATATTTGGGATGGCTAGGAGATAAGGATTAGAATGAGATATTAATATTAAGTTTATCCATTCTAATGTGGGCAAAGAGCTATCTCTTTGTTGTACTATTTCCCTAATAAAAAATGATGTTGTGTGGCATTCCATGTATTTAATGGGCTTTGATGCATTTGCTTTCATGAATTCAAGCCTTTATTTTTATTATTTTTTAAAAAGTTTATTTACTTTGAGAGAGAGAGAGGAAGAGCTGGGGAGGGGCATAAAGAGGGAGAGAGAGAATCCCAAAAATGCTCCGCACTGCCAGCATGGGACTGGATGGAGGGCTCAAACTCATGAACCATGAGATCATGACCTGAGCTGACATCTAGAGTCAGAGGCTTAACTGACAGAGCCACTCAGGTGCCCCTCAAGCCTTTATTTTTTGTTGAGTTGTTTGCCTAAGTGACTTAGAATTCTTTGTAAATTCTGGGTATAAAGCAATGTCAGATACATGTATATCTATTGTATTTCCTCAGTTTGTAGCATGCTTTTTCATTTTCTTTGTGAACTCTTTTGAAAAATATTGAAACTTTAATTTAAAAAGATTACCTTTGGTAACGGTTAGTTTAGGTAGATTATTTATTTTTTTGTGTTTTCTCCAAGAAGTCTTTGATTCTCACAAATTTTCAAAGAAATTATCCTACAGTTTCTTTTGGGAATTTTTGAGTTTTAATTTTATTTTTGGATCTTTGATATACTTGAATAAACTTTAAAATGTGGTATTTGGGGGGTGCCTGGGTGGCTCTGTCGGTTAAGTGTCTGACTTTGGCTCATGTCATGATCTCCTGGTCTGTGATTTGGAGTCCTGTGTCCGGCTCTGTGTTGACAGCTTAGAGCCTCTCTCTTTGCCCTTCCCCTGATCATGCTCTCTCTCTCTCGCTCTCTCTCAAAAATAAATAAACATTAAAAAAATCAGAAAAAGAGTATGGTATTTGGTAGGGGACAAAATTTGTTATTTTGATGAATACCCACTTACTTTGCCACCCTTTAGAGACTTTCTTTTAGCCATTCAATTACCTAAGTCCTTTAAAAAAATTTACCATATGTGGTTAGCTCTAATTTTAGACTTCCATTGTCTTCCATTGATTTGTTTCCTCTTATACCAATCCCTCACTTTATTGGTTATTACAGCTTTATAGGAAGAATTGTTTGTACAATTATAAAATAGTTTGTTTAAAACTTCTCCAGGATTTTTTAATGGACAATTATGTAATCTTTGAATAATTTTATATCTTTTTATTTATATCATATACAGTATTTCTTTGTTTTTTTTTTTTTGCCTCATTTAGAGTTCACAGACAGTAGATTTTCTGTCAAATTTGAAAAAAAATGAATGGCCATTATTTCCTTAAACATTATGTCTATACCTTTTCTCTCTTCTCTTTTGGAACTCAAAATACCTACATGTTTATTATACTACTTGATATTCATATCAGCACTGGTCTGTAATTTTTAGAATTTCACTTTCTTATTTAGATTGGTTAATTTATATTAATTTGTCTTCAGGTTTAATTATCTTTTTACCTGCTGTCTCTAATGTACTTTTAAGCCCATTCAGTGGATTTCTCACATAAGATATTATGCTTTAAGTTTTAGAATTTCCATTTTTATTTATAAGTAGTTTTTATTTCTCTGCTGAAATTATGTCATTCATTCTGTCTTTTCCCTTAAGTCTTAATTATAATAACTATTTTAAAATTCTTATCTGCAAATTCCAACACCCAAGTCGTGAGAGTCTACTTCAATTGACTGTTATATTTCTTGTTATGGATCACATCTTCCTTCTTCTTTGTGTATCTAGTAAATTATTATTGTCACATGCCAGTCTCCATGGCACATTTGTTGTAGGGACTTTAGATTCTGTTATATTCCCCTGACCTTTTCTTATTTTTATTGTAGGAGACACTGAAATAATTAATTATCCTGTGTTTTTGGAGGTTTTGATTTACACTTTGATAGGACATGGGTCTTTTAGTATGGTCTTTAGTTATGGGGCATATCTTTTCTCCTTGGTGGTCTTTAATCTTAGGGCAAGAACTGTCTTTTTTTGTACTTAATGAAATGCCTGAGGTGTTTGCAAAGTCACTTTAAAAATTTGCATTCTATATTTTCTTTTACCAGAATGAGCCAGCAGTCTAAATTGTTGTCAGAAATTTTCTAGCTTTTTACCTTCCTGGCTTTTCAGGAAGTTCCTTAGTGCCTCTTCCTAATGAATATTTGCATGAATATTATAAGAATCAGCCAAGAGTCTTAATTCAAGGTTCGGAGACTCGTGTGCAAATATCGTGGCTTCTCTCTCTCCAGATCCTTTCTTTATAGGAGAGAAACCTTTTGGTTTTCAGTCACTCTTACAGTCTCAAATTTTGATTTCTGATACTAGCTGGATGAGACTAGCACTTTCTCTTTCAGCTTCTCCCACTTCCACCCCCTTCTTGCATTCAGGACATGCCTTAGGGCAGTTATTGTATTAGAATCCTACTAAGCCAACTATATTCACTATGCACAAATGCTGCCATCAGAGATCTGGTTGGTAAGCTATGAGGAAAACAAGTTCTTCTCATCAGCAACACCATACTCATATATAACTGTCCTGATCAGATTTTTTTTTCTTCTGGGATACATATATGACACACCTATAGAGTGAGCATCAATAGAAATTAGAATATAGGAGAACTGCAAGAATGCAATGTGCAAAATTAGAAAGCTTAAGAGATATATGTGGTGAAATTATGAAGCAACATAACTGAAGAGAAATAGGAACCAGAAGTTTGCAGAAGCCAGGAGATATAGAGAAGAATAGGAAAATGTAACTTTATAGCAGCAAAAGCATGGTAGCAGCATGAGCAGAGAGATTTAGGAGGTCTGACTTCTTTATACTACTAATAGAGTAGTTTATTTATTGCCCTTTTGTATCCAAGATTATGATTTTTCATGGAAGTCTAGCGGTATTTTCCTGTTCTTCAAAATCTTATGGAGCCAATGTTGTATAAGATGCAGTTTTATTTTAAGCAGGTATATCTATTTTACTATCGTTTTAGGTAATCACTGAGAAAGAATAAACTATATAATGTTTGTAATATGAATTTTAAGTCATGGTTACAGATAAACATGTAACTTGTTCCGAGTCACAGGATCAGTAAGTGTCAAAGCTGGGCTTTGTACAAAATAGCCAGGCTCCAGATTCCTGTTCTCATCGATTTCTGATCTTAATGTCATAATATAAGAGCCACCATGTATTAAACATCAAAAAAAGGCCACGCAAAAAGTTTATTAATTTTCATAAAATAATTCCAATCACTAAAGGTCCATTAAATTTTTATAGCTTGTAAATAATGAATGTAAGTTCAAATAAATTCAGTTAATGGGGCTTTATTTTAAGGGGGCATGTGGATGTACAAGCATCAGGAAACTATCCCAGATTTCATAGACAATTTTAGAAAACTGGAATTTTTATGCTCACCAACTTTGTGAGCAAACACTATCCTTTTAAAAGCTAAGAATATTGGGATTCTACAATTGATATACAGTAACACAGCTGGATTCAGAGTTTATTTATGTTTTGGCCATTACTTATGACACTTCCTCCTCAAACAATATATTTATTTCATTCTTTGTCAGTGTACCAGGATGGATGGCAACAGGGTTTACAAATAAGTCTTATGGCACTGTGAAATAAGATGAAAGCTATTGGTTAGTCAAGACAGATCTCAGCTGTAATCTTGCCTGGACCAAATTACTGTATGACCTTTATGCACATCTACTTGTCCCTCCTACAATTTAATCTACCCTCAGAGGCTAGTACTACTGAAAAGCCTTTGGTGATGTTCAGTTCCTTGATGAGCCAAGTCTAAATTGCTCCATTTTATGTTTCTCATGCACTGCCTTCCAAATAGATTTCCTGGTGTACATCACATTACTTTCCATTCTGTGCAATTCATTCAAACTAAAGTATTTTACATTTTCCAAATGCATCTGATATATTATCAATGCTGCTTCTCTCCTTTCATATTTTCTGCATGTCACTATTCTATACATTCTTTAAGGCCCAAATCAAATTCCTTCTTCATAAAGTGTCTCCTCTGTTAAGGTCAAGCACCTATGTAGCTCAGACCGTGTGTCAGTCACTATGCTAAGTATTTCATAAGATTTCATCATCATACAATTCTACTGTCCCCATTCAAAGACAGGGAATTGAAGTTTTAGAGGTTAAATAACTTGCCTAATGTTGTTGTAAATAGTTAGTAGTAGATATGTGATTCAAAGCCTGGTAAACAATTTTCTCTTCCTCCTCTGAAATCTGGTATCACTGATTTTACATTTCTTAGAGATGACTCAGATTGCCTGAAACAATCCCAATATGTGCCCATTTTTCTGGTACAGTTGTTAATAGCTCATCCTTTCACTCTCTTAAAATATTTATTATATTCTTGTTTTCCTCCTAAATAGCTCTTTGATCTCTCGTAACCTTTCCATTCTGTTATCTCACGTTAGCTTATGTCCCTCCCATCAATTACATAGATGGTTATGATAGACTTTTATGGTGATGATTTTAGAACCCCAATAACAAATGAATTGGTATTGTTGACCAGATATTTTACAATATATATGATATTGGAGAGAAGCAGGAGAAAAAGACTTAGATCAGAGAAGACTGATTTTGTTCCTTCAAATCCCTATGTTGTAGCTGTAATCCCCAATGTAATGATATTAGGATATGGAGCTTTTAGGAGGTAATCAACAAGGTCATGAGAGTGGAGTCCTCATGATGAGATTAGTGCCCTTGTAAGAAGAGACATGAGAGAGAGGATACAGTAAGAAGGTAGCTCTTACCAAGCACTGAATCTTCTGGCATCTTGATCTTGGACTTCCTAAACTTCATCGCTGTGAGAAGTAAATATTTGTTTTTGAAGCCACTTAGTCTATTGTATTTAATTATAGCATCCTGAACTAAGACAGGGTGTACTAATTTAAAAAAAAGCCTGAAGGCACAAGCAGAGCTTGTTCCTAGAAGGAAAGTATGCACATGAAAACAGGGCAAATGAACTTAAGACAGATACTTATAGCTTCTATCTACTGACTGAAAATCCATTCTACATTTGACTTTAAAAGATTAGTACTTGTAAATATTTTTGAAGACCAAAATGGATGAAGAGTAACATTTAGGAGATCTCTCATATGAGATTGTAAATTCTGCAATGCAGATTAATAAGTTTTATTGATGGAAGTATCTAATGCTTAGATAATTCCAGTAACACAGTCAGTAATCCATTAATATTTGATGACCGATGAATGTAGAAGCCACACCTGAAATTGGTTATATTATCATAATATTAATCAAAATGTACTGAGTTTTAGAATGAGTTGCATATTTGGAACATGTATTGTAAGACTGCCTGGATTGGATATTTAAACAGGGACTAGTTAATCTTCCCGTCCATTACGTATGCCCCACCCCCCCCTTTAACATAATATTACTAGTACTGATAATGATGTGGTTCTTTTTCCCTGAGTATCCAAACTGATAAATATAAAATTGTGTTACACTAGAGTGAAGTTTTATATGGTTATGCTTATGAATGTTTCCCATTTCCCTCCTGTCAATTTAATTGGTCTTGTTAAAAAGAGAAAGTCACTTACAATCCACCTCTTTTTGAAGGAACACATTCAGTAGCTACTAGCATTCATTTTTCCAAGGAAAATCAAAAGTGTTATTTAACATGTAAGCTGAGATGAATTCAAATAAAATGCTAACTGGTCTAGCTCCTGTCCTCTTATTTGAGGAATAATACAATCATAAATGACAAGAATCAGCCTTCAAGGTAATTTATTATAAATGCAATCCTTTAAAACTGCTGTTTATTGTATAAACATAGCCTACTCTCATTCTTCTTAAAACTAAGCTTTTAACTCTTCAACCCTATGGTATAGATTCATCAGAAATTTACTCCCTATGAAGCTTTTTATGATCCCAACAGTCCTAATTCCTCCAGATTGTTTTATTTCGAAACTATAAATATTGTTTTTCACTCCTTAGTGTGGAAATTCAGCTACCTCCATATTCCATGCTTACTGAAGTAGAAAGCTGCCTAATCAGATAGGAAAACATTTGGCTGTGAATAAATCAGCATTTGTCGAGGATTTCAAAGTGTGAAACTAGGCAGACAAGCACACATCCTAAGAGCTCTGCTTTCTCGTGCTTCCCTGTAGAGAAATCAGAGGTTAATATGGCCGCCGCCACCATCTGTCTAAATACTTGAGTGTGTTGTCTTGAATTAACATAGCAGAACTAGTGGGGGAGGTAATTAAGATTTTATTTTTACATTTCATCACCAGATGCTCTACAATATAAATTTATCCATAAATGTTCAGATTGATTAAGTTTTTAACAAGGAGAATAATGAGTGTTTAAAAATCAACTAATTCAGAGCAAAAAGTAAAATTATTTTGACATGTTAACTTGTAGTGTTCATGGATTTGTTTCTTTTCCTGAAACTTTAAGTGAGGACTTGTTATAGAATTTCTTGATAGTGAAAATAATATTCATATATATATATATATATATTCAAACAATAAAATGACATTGTCACTGTCATTTGAAGAAGTTTATGAACAAGTGAAGATTCTCTACAGCATTTTCTGGGAGCAAACAATTAATGGGATTTTTTGCAAAGCTTTACTGTAGGCAACTATATAAAAGTATAGTTTTACTAAAGGTAATTTTTAGCTTTCAACCTAGAAAAGGAACTCAATTTCTTCTTATCAGATCATCTTTTGTCCATTATAAATTCAAATTGATTAGAAGTTCAAATATTTGTACTGTGCAATAGTAATTTAAAAAAAATGAATGATTTTTCTCATTCTTCTCAAAAATACACAGAATTGTTGAAAAAGAAAACTTTTTATAAAACCTTGTTTTCTGAAATAGTCCTACCTTTTCATTGAAGAGTCCCCTGGAGTATAAATGAGCTTCCTGCAGGAAATGCCTGTGCATCAGTTCATTTCTTTTTACTTCTAAAACCTAGGAAGGTCCATAGAAATTCACTAAATCTTTGCAGAATGAATGGACTGGCTGACATGGTTCTACTTGGTTGGCTTATTATGTGACTATCTTTTAATAAGAGACTTTATAAAGATTTATACATACAGACTTTAATGATCCGAAACATTATTTTCAATACTAATAGAAAATATTTATTGGTAATTTGTCACTTAAAATAGTTGTTGGTTGGCATTCAAATATATATTTAATATATATGATAAACATATTTAATAAAGGTAAATTTATGTGTAAACATTAATATCTTTGTCCTTCAGGTTTTCTATATGTAAATGGGGCTATAATATTAGAATATATAATTCAGAGGGCGTAGAAATATTTATAACCACTTTTCACAAAGATATGCAAGAACCTATAGTTATTGTGGAGATCTGTACAAATAAAAGATTTTTCAAATTTTTTATTGCTAAATGTACATGCAGACATGCTTAGTTGATAGATAGATAAAAGAAGAAAGAAAAAAGAAAGGAAGGAAGGAGGGAGGGAGGGAGGAAAGAAGGAAGGAAGGTAGGAAGGAAGGAAAGAAGGAAAGAAAATTGCCATGAAATAAACCACTAATCATGGCATAATTATTAGTCCATTTAATTTTATTGTGGGTTTGCATTGAACCTTGTGACTAATTTATCTGAAAAGTTTGCCATTTTCAGACTGCATGTCAAGTATATCTTTTTTAGTTAAATATAATACGACAATGATTTGTATATCAGATGATAAATGTATTTGGAATTGGCTTAGTATTTCCCTTAAATACTGACTGCAGTGAAATACAGAAGGCCACAGTGGAATAGGTCTCTGAAGTATCAGTCATGCACGATACTCTAAAGAAGACTTGACTAGTTAGAGGCAATGGTGTCACTCTAACCTCTGCTTATCTGAATACAGGCATTTTCCTACTATGGAGATTTCATTTCACTTCACTCCCAACCCACTTGCTCCCCAGCATCTATCATATTGTTAGCACATTCACTGTTATTGAGGATTCTGTAAAACACATGCTTCCTAGGACATGTTTTCCCTATTATGGTTTTTCCCTCTCAGACAGGAAGCATGAATATTTGTAAGCATGTCTTATTTGGAAAGAAATTTATAATTAACTGTAGGCTCATGCTTTCTTTCTGAAAAGTAAGTGGTTATAAATATTCCATTAGCCTTTCAATAATATATTAAATATTTTTAGTACCCATTAGCATATCGAAAAACTGAAAGGTGGAAATATAATGTGACATTCCCAGTAGTATGCTAAAATTTGACAAAAGAATAGAATTGAGAGGTTTTTTTTTTTTTAAATGGATTTAGAAAGTCTCTTCTCCAACATTAATAGTCAGAGTGAGGTGAGAAGAGGCGATTTTCCACGTAATACATTGTTTTGAATTAACTGAATTTTTGCTTAGAGCAAGTTTTGCCCTCCAACTTGTGCCATAGTTAAACATTTCTGCACTCTTCATTGAACTACAAAAACCTAGCCAATCACTGTTACCCAATCAGAAGAATTAGTGAAAACAACTAAGAAATGTACAGGATAGAACACATTAGTTTTATAAGAAATAATTTCAGGCAGGACATTAGTTTAGAACATTTACTTTGATGCTTTACAGAGTTCAATGCTAAGTGATTTATCAATTTCATTTGGAAAGACCTACAGAGGTATGTTTTTCAGGGGATGTAGGGTAATCTCAAAACTCCCAAGAGCTATAATGTGGAAGGAATTAATTGCAACCAGTTCATAGCAGGCATTTAATTATTTGATTTACCACATGTAGTCACTTTATCAATTTCTAGAGCAAAATTATTCCCACTGGTAACCTAGATACAATGGAAGTTTCATTAACCTTTAGGCCTCTAAGTTATTCAGTTCACTCAAAATGGGACTGCAGGGCAAGGGGGGAGGAGGGTCGTAAGAACTCTCAAAAGACATTTCAGAATCATTTGGTGATACGGAAACTATTTTATATCTCTGCATCCTTTCAACTGAAACAGAAGCCCTCACAAACCTGTATTGAGAGAACATAAAAATAATTCAAGAAAATCACCTGCCAATGATCACCAGAATTCAGATTTCCCATTATCTGGTCTCTGATTGTATATGTTTCAGGTTTTTGTTTGTTTGTTGTTGTTACTAGTTTTGGGCCCTTTCATTTTAGCTATTTATCTTAGTTTTCCAATTCACTAGATCAAAGATCAAAGATCAAAGTTTGGACTTTCTCTCCAGGCTTTAATTGCCCAGGGCACTCTTGACTCATGTTTGGTCTCTAGCCATTGGGAATTCCCTTATGTACCCGTCCCTCCAATTTCCAAACTGGAAGACAGAAATTATACAATGCTTATCTCCTGAACTACAAAAAGACTAAAGTGCAGCAAGACATGTATAGCCATGAAGCAGAAAGGATTATCAATATTTGGGGCAGATCACTCTTATTTTGGAGTACTGTCCTGTGCATTGTAGGATGTTTAGCAGCACTAAAGTCCACTAATCACTAAATTACAGTAGCAATTCCTCCACTTGTGACAGCCAAAAGTATCTTCAGACATTGCCAAAATGTTCCCTGGAAACACAATCATTCCCATCTGAGAATTACTATGAAGGCAAAAGGGCATGGAGGGCAGTGAGGTGGATTTATTGCCTCAATATAATCTTGTTTTGCTGTCACTATATGCAAGGCAGTGTTGCGTGTGCTGTGAGAAACTTAAAGAGACATGAGGTAGAGTTTCTGTCCTCACTGAACTTTCAATATCATATAAGAAGTGAACATAAAGAACTAGAAATGAGAACAGCATGGCATAAAAATTAGTGATGCCTCAATATGTATTCAGAGAAAGGCAAAGAAACTTTTCATTGGAAAAATCAAGAAGAGTGTTTCAAAATCTACGTATGTCTTAAGGGAACAGCAGGATTCCAGCAGGTTGAGATGGGAAGTTAAGGTCTTTTAGGCAGAAGAAAGAGAACATTGGAAATGAGTCTTGAAGAAGAATTTGAACAGCTTTGAATTCCACATCTGTGGGGCCTCATTTGGTTCATTATGAGAGGCCTTTCATTTGAATTAATTTTATTTCTGAGCAGGGGAAATGACATGATGAACAGATGATGGTGTCATATGGCCCCTCTTCTCCCGAGTTTATATTTAACTCTTTTCCCCACTCCTGCCATAAACTGGGGAGAGAAATGAATATGTGACCGGTCCAGCAAATGATCCAGAGCACTTCTGCTGTATAAAATTTAATCAATAGAATTGATGGAGCTTATTATTATAAAATTATTTTTTTATTATTGGTTCATTTATAATAACTTATTAATGTACAAGTAAAAACAGCTCAGGAAATGAACTTTTTGGGAAACAATAGTTTCAAGAAATAGGCAGAAAAATGTTTAAGTTACTGTTTCTGAAGTTTGGATGAGAAATTAGCATCCAAGTTTTATTAATATGGAAACAGAAAACACATTATAAATAAGGGCAACGGAAATAATCTAAAGACCTTTGTTGGGAACATGAGTTCTTAACCTCCTAGGACTCATCTATCCCTCTGAATATATGATGAAAATAGTAAATTCCTCCCAGAAAAATACCCATTGGCACATATTCATAAAATTTGGTATAACACTTAGGGTGTTCTTGACCTTCTAAAGCCCATTGATGGCTTTTCTAGGTATCCATGGTTCTCAGGTTATAAAATTCTGACAAAAAACGACAGGATACAAGACTTAGATCATTGCTTTGGGAACCTAAGACACACTAGAAGTGCCTAAAATCCCATGAGGGGGCCGATTAGAATCTGAAGTGTCTAGGTTCTTGATAATACCTGGATTTCTTTTGGCTAGAATGTGGTAAAAAAGCATTTGGTTATTTTCCATGAAACTTCTAGAAGTTTAAATTGCTTTTATTTGATGGAACTATTTCTATATCTCTTAAAAGCAATGTGATAGAAAAACAGAACAATTCCTGAGTGTGTGGAAGACGTTAGGACTTCTTCCTAGCTGTTTGAACTTGGACTGATAATTGAAATTTTCTGAGTGTCAGTTTTGTGGGGTTTTTTTGTAAATAACAGGATATTGAACGATATTGCTTTTATGTCTTCTATATGTTAGAAAATTCTGTCATTTAAATTAACTCATCTAAATCTTAAAAAAACAAGACAAAAAAAACTTTCTAAAAATGAGAATAGCTGCAATTATTTCCAAAGGAACATATTTGCAGGAAATGATTCAAAGCTAGATGTGGTTGAATTGCTAAATGACTGAATTTGCAAAAGTGGGCGATAATTAAGTCATTATGCTCAATCCTTATTAATTATTGATGACTTCTCCATGACTGAGTCAGAAGAGTTTTCTACAAGAGAGGTTCTGACTGGGCTGTCTGAATGATGAATCATCTCCCACCCGAGGTGGTCTTCCTCAGCTCCAAGGTACTCATAGGCACTACCAGGAAATTTGACTGTGGTTGCCTGTGTTGTACTTGGCTTTTAACTTAAAAAAATGTTGGGAAGGGGGGCACTTTCAATATTGATATCACCATGGTTTAGCCTGCAGGAGCAAAAGATTTTCTTTGAGGAAAAGTACTTGACATTAAAAAAAATAATGCACTCAGCCAAGGCTCCAGTCATCTGAATGCACTCACCATTTGTGTGGCTTTAAATCTGGCTGCACACACGCCAGGACCAAGGATCAGAAATGCATCTGGGTAGCAGAAGCTGGTCAGTGTAGTCTCCTCCACCCCCTTTTGTTGTCCGTTTTTGTAACATATGTTAGGCACCAAAGAGACAAACAAGGATAAAATGGTTTTCTCCTTTCCCATCTGGTTCTCTGCCAGAGATACAAAGCTTGAACTGAGCATCAGATTTCAATGTTCTGACTGCTGAGAAACCCCACTTTCTTGTTCTCTATCCATCACCATTCTTCTTCTTAACAAATATTTTTCCACCAAGTACAAAGCAATGGAGTCCAATTAAATACAGGGCTATTTCTACTTACTCCCCTCCCAATCCCTGGCTGTTAGTAGTGTATTTATGGGATAATACCTTTTGTGACTGATTTGCTAGAAACGTGGTCTGATATCCTTATACATACTATACATATTTGCAGTATTTTGAACTCTCGTAATTAAAAAAAAAACACATATAGTTCTTTGGGTAGAAATGAATTCTGTTCTGTGAGTTAACCAAAAAGTCTATTGTTTGGAGTTCATAATATATTTCTCATGGAAATAACTTTAAAAATGGTGATAAAACACCAGGCTAGAAGAGAAGAAAGAAAGAAAGAAAGAAAGAAAGAAAGAAAGAAAGAAAAGAAAAGAAAGAAAGACAAAAGGAAAGGAAAGGAGAGGAGAGGAAAAGAGAAGAGAAAGAAAAGGAAAAGAGAAAGAAAAACATAGAAAGAAAAGAAAAAAGGAGGGAGGGTGGTTAAATCAATATAGGATGTGAAATATTACACATCCTTTTCATGTAAACATTTCAGTTTTTTACATAAGGGAAACTGAGAATCCCTTAGCAGCTTGGCAGCAGAATGGAAGGCAAGGACTGCTTCTTTAAGGTGTGTAAACGATGGATTTATTAAGTAGATGGTAGTGACACCTGTCCTATGGAGAGATGCAGCAATGTCATGTGGCGATGTTGCTGCAGCTTCTACCTCAAGAGGGTATAGGACGCCCCAAGCTGAGGAGGCTGTGGCTACTGCAGCTGTTCACATTTGCAGAGCAACTTTAAGCTGGGTGGTTTAGTGTCAGAGATTGCCAAAAAGGTGATTAAACCCTGCTATATAAAGAGTTGCAATCTAGAAATTTGTTTGGGACTTTAGTGATCTATTAATATTTCCAACTGGCTAACTGAGCATTACTTTGTATTACAAGAGTAGTGATTTATTTTATTTAAATTTTTATCTTAATTTTTTTTTCAAACATTCAGAAAAGTAGAGGGAATAATAGAATGCATTTACGTATATCCATCACTTCAATAAAAAATCATTATGATTTTGATTGATTTCCATTAGTTATCCTTTTTGTTCTTTTCTTTTTTCATTGCCAAATATCTTTTAGCAAACCATAGGTTAATGTCATGTATACTTCAGTTACACGACTCTAAAAAACCAATTACTTCTCCCTACACAATATATAATATTTAATCATTTTCTTATCCCTCATCGCCTATAAAATGTCTTTTATGCTTGGTTTGTTCAAATCTGTATTCTCAGAAGATCATCACACTACATTTAGCTGTTATGTATCTTAAATATCTTCTTATCTTAAGTAGTCACATGGCTCTTTTTTCCTTGTACCACTGACTTGTTGCCAATTCATGTATCATCATTGTCAGTGGATGTTTTCCCCCTTAGCCATCATCTAACTTAGGCCTTTTTCCTCATATATCCTCTAAAGTAACTCTAGAGGTGATTAATTCCTTAAAATATAAAAATGTATTGATTTTGTCATTAGTAGACTCTAAACAAATTGACCTAGATCATAATTCAATTAAACATTCTATTATCTGCCATAATTGATGGAAGAATAATGGAATCAAAAGTGAAAGGGTGCCCAATATTGCTTAAAGTTAATAATGTAGCATATCAAATGCCTTATATGGCCTGTTGTTCTTTTTTATGACACCTACCCGGTTCCTACACTCCTTAGAATTTGCAGACCATGGCATGGGGATTCTTACTAAGAAATTTTGAGAGAGAACATTAAAGAGTTGTAGACCACATTCTGAAGGGTCCTTAATTGAAAAGAAAAAGACCCCTTTATATATTTGAATTTGTTTAATTTTTTTAATATTTATTTATTTTTGAGACACACACACACACACACACACACACACACACACAGTGTGAGCGGGGAGGGACAGAGAGAGAGGGAGACACAGAATCCAAAGCAGGATCCAGGCTCTGAGCTATCAGCAAAGAGCCCGACACAGGGCTCCAACTAACAAACTATGAGATCATGACCTGAGCCAAAGTGGGAGGCTTCACCAAGTGAGCCAGTCAGGTGCCTCTACATCTGACTTTTAATTGTGCCTGTAAATTGGAGTCAAAGATGGTGCATCTACAGATAAAAGACCATTCAGGATTCTATTCGAATAAGGAGAATCGCCCTAATGCAGTAGGGAACAGATGCAATAGTACGCCATTTGCTACCTGGTTGATTATTGGGTGAAAACAAGTCTCAACTAACCACGAAGCAAATGTAATATGATGTTTTCCCTTCCTTAGCTATGCGCTGTTACTATTAATCAACAAAGACATTGTTGCAAGGTGTAGAGTGTGAACTGACAGGAGACATGAGAGAAGTGTGCGTTGACAGTGGTAGTATATAAATACGATACTGTTTGCAACCCTCAGAATGTTAGTATTTAGATATTTTTAATATTTTCATTTGAAAGATGAAGAAAGTGAGTTATAAAAGCTTAAGTTGTTTTCCCAAGATCACATAGTAATAAATGGAAGCTCCTGGAGCTGAATTTAGGCAGCATCACTCTTAACCAGTCTACTGTACTGCCTCCCAGAATAGAGTTAGGAGCTTATTGTTATTTTCATAGGAACCTCAGGAAGCAGAGAAACTTCTTCTGACTCTGATGTCAACCTTGAAACTTGAAATGTCTCTTGACCCACGTCGAAATTTAATGTGAATATACATAAACATTTATCTATACCTATGTGTATAAATATTGCTTTCGTTTCAAACAGGTCATTAATAACCTTGGTCCTTTGGAACTGATTCTTAATACTCCCAGCCATCATAGGGTTCATCATGGTAAGAAAATCTGCTCTTTTTCTCCTTCTTCATTTCTTTATAAACAATATTATTTTGTACCTTTTCATCACAATTATTCAACATAGTCACCATTCACTGTATAAATAAGTATCAGGTCTTCCATTGTACCTGGACAAGCCTCTTTTCCAAAGCAAGGATTGGAGGGGGACAAAAATCTCTTGGATTTTCCTTTTTGCGTAGATCTCCTTAGTTGTAGTGAAAAACAGGTTAACCAGCTGTGGGGATACACACTTCCTATGCTGAAGGTTACCACCTGACCCAATGTTGAGGGTCATTCCTATATACAACCAGAAAGTTTCTGGTCTTGAAAATTGTTGGGATTTCAGGAAAGCCTAATAGGCAGAAATTCACTTATTTGCCTAAATTCTGTGAACTGCATTAGCATGACAAAGAAAAAAATCCCATGTGGCTAGTGCTTAAGGTTTAAAGACATCAGCATAAGACATAACAGAAATGTTTATACATGTTCACCAAAAGACCTGTACAAGAATGTGCATAACAGCATATGTGTAATAGAAAAAATAGAGATAAAATTGAAATGCTTATCACAGTAGAACAGATAAATTGTAGACTGTTCATGTAATGGGGAATTACATACCAATAAAAATGTCCAAACTGTTGGAACTTGCGATATCCTGAATACATCTCACAAACATAGTGTTGAGAAAAGAGACAGTAATAAAATAATAAATACTACTGTTCTGTTTTACAGAAGTTTCCAGGCAGTTGCAGCTCTAGAACACTGCAGGCCTGCTTTCCCAAGGGCCAGGTCCCTTTCTGCCTGGCTGGGAGCAGAGCAGAAACACAAGCCCCACCCCACCTTCTCCCTTCAAAGGGAAGAGAAGTGGGCGGAGTCAGGCTCCGCAAGCGCAGTTTCCTCTTCCAAACGCCACAGAAATTACTGGTTCCTATGAGAACTGTTAGTGAGAAGCTGGAGAGACCAAGGGTGTTACGCTCTTGGGGCTCCCTTCGCAGTAAAGGAAACTTAAGGAGTGGAGAAAATAAGTCCACACCGAAGAAGAAGAAATAGTTGCTAGTGTCCTCTGTTTGACTTCAGAGCACATTCCCACTCCTGTTGTTTTATATTTGGATCTCTTACCCTAAGCATTATTGTTTTTTTAATTTTTTTAATGTTTCTTTATTTTTGAGAGAAAGAGACAGAGCACGAGTAGGGCAAGTGCAGAGAGAGAGGTAGACACAGAATCCACAGCAGGCTTCAGGCTCTGAGCTGTCAGCACAGAGTCTGACATGGGACTCGAACTCATGGACTCGGACATCATGACCTGAGCTGAAGTCGCTTAACTGACTGAACCACCCAGGTGCCTCTTACCCTCAGCATTATTAATATTTTGGGCCAGACAGTTCTTCACTTGGAAGTGGGAGGTTAGGAATGGGGCTACCCTTTGTATTGTAGGATTTGGGTCTCTGCACTCTAAATGCAAATAATATCCCCTCCCAGTTGTTAGTCTCAACAAATTCTCCGTACATTGCTACATGTCCCCTTAGAGGCAAAATGCTCTCCCCTCCAACTAAGAACCACTGTTTATCCCGCATATGGCAATGGGTTGTGCATTCGTATAGCCAGTCCCACACTACTTTTGGACTGGGAGAGGTTATCCCTTGGGTCTTCACTTTCAAACGTATATTTGCATGCATAGAAAGCATGTAAAGAAATGACACATGAAGACAGTTGAGTTTGTTGGAGCGGTGGCTTGGTAGGTTAATATTTTTTCCTTTGCTTTACACTCATGGAAGTATGAGGGTACCTATTTAAGCCTTTTTTATTATTATTAAAGAAACTATGCCCAGCTATTTCAGGTTAAATTATAATTTGAATACTTTGGAAGAAAAAATACATGTTTTGAGTTAGTGGTTAATAAAAATAATTAAAAGTAATTTAATTTTTACTTATGTCTTTTATGATTAAAATAAATAGTAAAGTTTCATTCTAAGTAGAAAAGTGTTTTTCCTGGAAAAGATGCAGAGGGAAGGGGTGGAGATAGCAACTCACTTCAACATTTAAAAAACTAACGAAATACAAATATAGATATATTTATCTTATTCCCTATTGCCTTTGTGGGGAGGATTTAGTTTTTAATTATTACTCTTTGATAGTCTCTTTAAAATTTTTGAGAGAGAGAGAGAGAGAGAGAGAGAGAGTGAGTGTGCATGAGGGGGGAGGTGCAGAGAGAGAGGGAGATACAGAATCAGAAGAGGGCTCCAGGCTCTGAGCTGTAAGCAAAGAGCCCGATGCAGAGCTTGAACTTGATGTGAAGTTCAGTGAAATGATGACCTGAGCCAAAGTTGGAGCTTAACCGACTGAGCCACCAGGCACCCCTACTCTTTGATAGTAAAAAGTAAAATTTATAAAAGTGAAATTACTTAGAATTACACCAGATATCTTAAAAACTGGAAAATTAAGGGCAAACACATTTTAAAAAAATGATGGGATTGAGCCCTGCATCAGACTTGACACTGGTTATGAAGCCTGCTTAAGATTCTCTCTCTTCCTCTCCCTCTCCCTCTCCCTCTGCCCCTCCCCTGCATGCACACACACATTCTCTTTCTCTCTCTCTGAAAAAGAAATCTGGGACAATTCTAAATATATGTAGTTTTAAGGAATTATTTGGTCTCTTTGGTAAAATTAACTCAGAAGTAAATAAAATAAAAGCAATTTACTTAGCAAAGAATCTAATGTTATGAGTGAAAAGAGAGTCTTAGGAAAATCATTTTGTTGCATAAGTCTTAATTTTGTGAATGGGTTCTAAAATACAACGAGATGTTTCAAAAGTATAACTTCATTTTTCCAAAACGTTTTTTAAAAATATTTTGTTTCATAGGCAGAAACCGTTATTGCATTGACAAAAATTATGCCGGCGTTCTTATTATATGGGATAGAATTTTTGGTAAGTAAAATCTATATGAACATAAAAATAGTAACGTAGCTCCTTAGCTCATAGAAAGTCAAAGATCATATCCTTAATGTTTATCTTCCAGGAACATTCGAGGCAGAAAATGAAAAAATTGTATATGGTCTAACACATCCCATTAATACATTTGAACCATTCATGGTGCAGGTAACGTAATTGGTTTTATTATTTCTGAATTGGTTATATCCTTTCATAAAGCTTAGAGTTAAAATAAAGATCAGTTGTTGAAAGGTGAAAGTACATCAAACTATCCTGAAAATAAATTTTTTTAACCATGAAAGAAGTTGGAGGTAACTCTGACACTCAAGCAAAATCTTGAATCAACTTGGGCAAAATGCCTCATTATAAGAACTTTTAAATATACCTACTCCCGAGAATTTTTTTAAAAATAGGTCTTCAAGAAAACATATTCTTTCTCAGAATAGACGTGAAATATATTCATGGATTCAGAAGGAGCAGTAGTAAATGCATAATTAAGGCTGATACCACAGTAAGAAAAATATTTGCTTCAAGGCCGCATGACTCTGGTTAGAAATTCAACATGAGGCCTTTGCCCTACTCCACTTGGACCTAAATGTCAGGAGCTATTATGAGTTGGTTAGGTCTGCATATTACCTCACCTGCTAAGACTTGTTGGCTGGACCCGTTTTCTGTTAGACATGTGGTATTGGTTGTTCACTGATCTCAATGGCTGGCACTAGAGACATGAGGAATGTCTGTGAAGCTCCGATCCGTCAGCAGCAGAGCACCACAAACACTCCTGGGGTTAGGGACTAGCAAATGAGAGAAAGATAAGAATGCTTGAGAAGCTGAAGAGGTCAGTCACTGACAGCCCTGTACAGAGAACCGGGTTTATAGCATTCAGGAAGGGAGGGGGTTACAGGTTCATGTCACGTCTGCTTTCTGAACCTATTTCTTCGAAGTTTTTAAGGAAGTTAAACTAACAAAACAAATGGACATTTCTTGAGCTTTTACTATGTACAGGGTATTGCTAGCAGCTCAGTACAAGTATTTAATGAAACTCTTACTCAAACCTTATGACATAGTGATGCTTTTTAATCCTCATTTTTTAGTGGGTGAGGCTGAAGTTCCCAGGATTTAAATAATTCAACCAGCCACACGCAGCTTGTCAGATTCAGACTTAACCAAGGAGGGTTGGAGGCCAAGCCCAAGACTGGCTTAAGTCAATTTTACTTTTACACTGTGCTGCCTCTTTACAGAAAAGTCCATCACAAATAGCCTCCACTTTTGAAATGAAATGTATTTTTATCTCACACTTCAAGAGAGAAAAACTGCTTATTCATTTTCTTCCTTCTCAACTGTAGGCCATCTCTGTCTCTCTGTCTCTCTCTTTCCCTTTCTCTCTGTTGTGCATTCCCAAAGTTATATCCCTCAGGAGAATATTAGCAAATATTTCAGAGTATTTTCTTAATAAACTTTATAGAATTGAAATTAATTCACAAGTAATATATTGAGAGCTAGTCTTATCTCTGTAATAAGGACATTAAAAGGGAAATAGCTTGATCTTTGTCCTCTGGGAAGGAACCTTTGAAACCTCACGTGCATATGAATCATGCAAGAATCTTATTAAAGTGCAGATTCTGTTCAGTGGCTGTGAGGTGTGTCCAAGATTTTGTATTTCTAACAAGCTCCCAGGAGCTGCCAAACCTGTTGTTTCCTTCTGATCCTTTAAGTATCAAGGATGTGGGAGTGCACACTCCTGCTGAGAAAAAGGGGCTCAATCTCGGAGACAGACGAGAGGCTGAAAACCGCACAACACTAGCCACACAAGGAGTTCGATGACAGGATTTGAGGGGACACGATAATCAGACAATCAGACTTTATGAGCTGTTGCTGAATCTGTCAGGTGCAGTTCCCCAGGCCTGTGCCCTCATATAAAAATTTTCATATACAACTGTGTATAAGGCATAGGCTTCTAGACTCTCCCTTACATTGTCAGAAATGTCATATCAGCAATGTTGTGTGAATTAGGAGTTCTTGAACCTACAAAATTGTATACTTACTTTCACTTGTATTGCTTTATATTCAGCTAAATTTCTGACCTTTCCCTCAGACATATCAAAAGCAACGGATGATGGCCTCCACTAGCTGTAGAGGAATTTGTTCCCCCTTTATTATTAGGCATAGAACATTCACTTTGCTCTCCTTTGGAGTCCGTGACTTTCAGGGCATTGGAAGGCCCATTAGTGGGAAATTACTCCTTATTTTAAAATGTCATTGTGCATTTCTCATGGCTTATGTATAGAATGAGACCAATGAAATGCAGTCAGTTTTCAAAATAATACAACAGATAAGTGTATTAATATGTGTTATAATTCCTAATCACAATATGTTTTATAAATTATTATTATTATTATTATTAAGCCCTAGTGTAAATTTCCATCTGGAATTTCCATTTTCTTTAAAATTTGCATCACTAAACCCTACATTGTTCATTAATTGCTTCAGATTTCTTATTGTAATGTTTCAAGCAAATTTAAAACCACTTTTATAATCCTAGCACTTTAAATTCTTTAAGAGACAGTGAAAATGCCAATGAGACCACAAATTCCCATAGAGCCAAAACTTCTTTGTACATTAATTTATTACTTCACTTATAATAGAACTCATTTCTAGAGTCTGCAGCTGATGCACAACCTCTAGGACTATTTTTAATCCTATGATGCATTTTTATCACATGGATGGAATAAATATCTAATTACCCTAATAGCTAATATTTGCTGAGTACTTATCATGTGTGACCATACTTTTAACTTCTGGACACGTCAAATGTACAGTGTTATTTAAAGAATGTGGATTTCTGCTAAGAGACTCAGAAATGGCTTTGAATTTGTTTCCATAAATGTAGATATGATTGTCTATGACTCAATACAGCAAATACAGGGGTATTTTTTAATATGTAATATTTGTATGTTTTCATGGTCAACCTAAATATCCATTTAGCAAGACTTTAAAGGATAATCATTAGACACGGATGTAGAGTGCACAAGTTGCTGGTTAACTCCACTGGAAGCAAAGATCTTAATTCATTTTTTTTCTATTTTGATGATTTTCTAAATAATTGTCCTCTTTAACTTCAAAATGATAATTTTGTGGGGCTTCAGAAATATTGACAAAAACATTTAAACTTAAAGGACACAGAATGAATAGAATGAATTACAATTTGGAATGCAACTGCATATTAATCTACATTAACCATATTACACATAACCTGTATATTACAGAAAAATATGTAAATGTCATTGAACAGTAAATAAATAAAATAAGATGTATGATTCATTATATTTAATACTTTTGTTATGAGTTTTTCTTATTTTAAATAAGCTCTATTTTTATTCTTCTAGTTCCACCATTTACTTTACATATGGACTACATTCTGGGCCACACCTGGATTCTTCAATAAGTTTTCTGTCATATTTAAAGGACCAGGATGGGGTCCAGGTAAACCAAGACTTGGACTAAGCGAAGAAATCCCAGAGGTAAATAGAGTTCATGTTAGTGATGGTGAAGATTAGTATCCTATTGTCAGTTCTACAGCTAGCCTGTATATATGCTGACTTCATACAGATCTGAAAAAAAGATGTTCCCTTAGGCAGATACAGCCCTGTGGGGCATAACTTGCTGAGTGGGTACCATTAGGAGCCAGTAAGAAAAGGGCCTTCTCCCAGGATGACACTGCCTCTTACTGGGGAGCATAGTTTGGAGGCATAGCAGCAGAGGCTGGTTTTCAGATCCACTCAAACCTACAGCCAAGAACCTTTATGTAGTGCAAAAACTACACAAACATATGTTACTTGGTCACAGAATCCTAAAACTACTAGAGATGGAGGGAGCCTTAAAGATGCTTTACTTTAGCTTTCATTTTGTTCATGAAAAAATGAAAAGATGGTCAACATCACTAATCATCAGGGAAAAGCAAATCAAAACCACAATGAGATATCACCTACTCTTTTCAGAATGGCTAAAATCAAAAAGACAAGAAATAACAAGTCTTGGTGAGGATGTAGAGAAAAAGAATCCCCTGTACCCTGTTGGTAGAAATGTAAATTGGTTCAGCCTATGAATGAAGGGGAGTAGGAGATACAGACTTACAGTTATGGAATGAATAAATCACAGAAATAAAAGTCACAGCATAAATAATATAGTCGATGATATTATAATAACAGTATATCAGGGTAGATGGTAGCTATATGTGTAGTGAACATAGCATAATGTATAAATTTGTCAAATCACTAAGTCATATACCTGAAACTAATGTCACATTGTGTGTCAACTATACTGAAATTAAAAAAAAAAAAGTCTCTAGAATGGAAGGTCAAAAGCCACACCAAGATGATGTGGTTATTAGATTAGACCATAACCTTGTTCATTCTATAGTACAGTTGTAGCATTAAATTCAGAAACCATGTTAAAACCCAAAAGTCGGTGAGGTAGAGATTTAAAACCCTGGAAACCAAATGAAAAAATCAATTTCAATCTGGAATTCTTATAGAGGTGAAAAAAAGGATTTTCTTTTCAATCCTTCAGGATATATATTGTGATTCCTTATTAAAATAACTGTCACTAATAGTAACCTGAAAGCAATAGAAAAGAGTAAACTATTGTTGATATCAAAGGTAACTATAAGTATAAAATTAGCCAATATTACAAGAAAATAAAATCATTTTTTATTTTAATATTGTTATTTTTAAAACTTTTGATCTAAAGAAGGGTTTTTTTTCATCCAGTTATGAAAACTGCTTTGCTGAAATTTCCCAGATATTTTTAGTTATGTTCAAAATCAGTTATATAACAATGAGATAACCTGATATAGGTGAAAATAATTTGCTTATTTCAGCTCTAAAAGTTTAGTTAGCTATGATCCATTTATTATTTTTTTCTATTTTTTAATAGACAATCCAAAATGAAAATTCTGAAGTCCTATCTGTTCCTAAATTTGCATTATAAATGTAGAATAAATATAAATTACAGAATTGGAAACTCTGTAATTTAGAAAAGTTGTTAAAAATAAAACAATAGTTCCCTTTCAGGCATGATTTTCTCCACTACTAAAAACCACCTTCCATTTTTTATTTTTCTTTACTTTCGTGTATAATCATGGATGTATTTCTGTAATCGTATTTCATATTTTTATGTTCATTTTTGTTGTATTTGTCATCAGCAAATGTTACTGACTCAATTCTTATACTGGTTTATTATAAAGTAGGCTAAATTAAAATCATGATGCTTCTGAAATGAAAAACAAGTTTCTGAACTTTTATGTTTTTCTATCAAAATAAAAAGGAATGTTTGAGTCCATTTTGGAAAAAATAAAAAAGTAGCAAAGATTTTCCTTTCTTTTGCACATCTCCTCTTTACTTACTGTGAATTTCAATGAGAGGAATAAGCCAGAGAGCACGATAAAGGAAAAGCTTCTTGTTGTCTTCCTAGGTCACGGGGAAAGAAGTTCCCTTTTCATCATCGGTGTCTCATCTGTTAAGGATATATGCAGTTGTCCAGTTTGCCTTGATACTAGCATTTTATGAAGAGACCTTTGCAGATAAAGCTGTAAGTGAAATTTTGTGAGACAATTATCTGTCACTTTGTCTGAAAATGAAAATTATCTCCTCATATTATAGTTGTGCTCTATTCTTTTCTGTAATTTCTACTTTAATGTTGGCACTATCTCCTGTTTAAACAGATGAATTAATTCTTCTAGACTATTAAATATAAATTAATTATATCCCAAGTGTTCTTGTGTAGAATGTCTATCGTATTGTATGCTATTGATACTGACTTGGCTTTGGGGAGGCAGTATAAAAAGTCTTCCCTGAGAATTTTTAACCACAAACCAACTCTCATTCACATATGGGTCTGGTATTTATACTAACTATTGATTTATAAACCTAAAGTAAGAATTCAGTTTAAAGTGTTCTCAGAGTAGGTCTCATGTGTCTAAAAGAACCATGCTCAAAGCATGCTTGGAACAGTCCCCGTAAACCCAAGTGTCAGTATTCCCACAGATAAAGCTCCAATGATTATGAGCTCAGTTAAAAGCACAGGAACACTCTGGGAGATAGCAAGTCATCATGACAAAGCATTAGCAGAAACAACAAACAACAGACCCAAATTCTCAAATACAACACATGTTGGAAATTAAATGAAAATATAAATTTAGTAAATTTAGTATGTTTGAAGATGCAGAAGATGAAATTAAAAAGAAATTAAAATTAAGAACATTTAAAAAGCAAGACTATCAAAATGATAAGGCACATTTAATAATAATCACATTAAACTTCTAGAACACAAAGATGTGGTAACAGACCTGAGAAAGTCAATGGTTTATATAAGAGCTTAAAGCCAAATTAAGAGAAAATTAATGTAGAGTCATCCATTATTTTAAAAAATTAAAATTAGTAGAGTCATCCATTATTTTAAAAAATTACCCATTATACAGTGCTAAAAAACAATGAGATAAAAATAAAAACATGACAAGTTATGTTCAGACATAAAGAATGGTGTGGAAATGTCCAAAAAAAGATACAAAAATCCAGAAAAAATTTAAATGAATACAAATGGGATCAGTGGACCATGAATTCAAGCAAAATAAATTACTTTTTTCAAAGAATAAGTCTGTTCTATTTACAGATATCAGTTTTTAAAACTCCATAAAGAAATTAACAAATAATATATGCAGAAAAAAATGGGTACACTATGGAGTTATTTTTAATAATTTAAGATAAAACCCTATGGAATTATTTTTAATAATTACATACCATTTTATTATTCCTAGTATAGTAATTCCACTGGAACAGTTACAAATATTCCATGCATCTTATATAGTGAATTACGAGAAAGAAGTCTTCTTGAAGTAGGTTATTGAGTGTGTTAGGTGGGACTCATTGGTTGTATGTGACAGATATTCAACCCAGAGTAAATTTTTTAACTCCTATAACTGAGGAGTTTTGACTATTTCTTCTTCAGGCAGTGCTGATGCAATGAGTCAAACAGTGTTATCAGGAACTTCTCATTCTTTCTTGTAGCTATGTTTTCCTCAGTGCAGCTCCTCCTACAGACTCTCAGCCTTCCTGGTGGCAAGATGGCTACCAGCAGCTATAGCTTTAAATGCCACCAAACAAAGAATCACAGAAATTAAGGACCCAAGTTGGAGTCTGATGTTATTGTTTGGTTCATCTGGATGTCACTGAACCAGTCAATGTTATCAGTCCATGGATGGGAGAACAGGATGAGCTCCATAGGGTCCTCATGGTCAGGAGGAAGAAAGAATGGCTTGAAAGAAAATTAACTAGATGATAGTATATGGGAAAAGGGAGATAGATTTGAGTAAACAAAAGTAACAAATGTTAAATATTTATAAATCCTCAGGTAAATATGAATATATGATTTAAACTTGTTTTCAAAAAATGTTCTTTAAACACTTATAAAATACATGATAACATATAAACTTTCCTGCAGGATATCTTCACTTAAAGTATCTATGGCATGAGTGTCTTTTAGATATCTGCTGCTCTAAGAAACAGAATATCCAATTAACTATGTCTTAAATAAAACTGGAAATTTAGGGGCAACTGTTTCGGGGATTTGTTAGTTTATCAGTTCAAACATGTAGAGCTTCCAAAAAGTCTTCTCTATAATTATCTTGACATTCATCATCATAAGATAATTACAGCAACATCAAGCATCCTGTATTCACAGACTATGACCAAAGGCAGCAAGTTCACTTCTTCTAGAACATCTTGTAAATTTCATTTTATTTAGGAAGGAGGAAAAAAAGCTCCAGAATATTTCCAAGCAAATATTCTTTCATGTCTCATTATTCAAGACTAATTCACATGTCCACACTGAACCAATAACTAATATCAGCTCATGAATTAACCATGAATGAATTATACCGTGCGTAATTTATTCCCTGGGGAAAAGAGCTCACTTTCCCCTTGAACACATTCCTTTCTTATACCTGCACAAAATCAGCATAGTATTAGAACAGAAGAAATGGCAGATATTTTCTGGTTGGGCAACCAATAGTGTGTGGCCTGGTATTCTACTAATAAAATAGGTTTATAAAAAGTTATTATAACCATTACTAGATTACATATTAAGGAAGGTCCATTTTAATTTTTTCATTATTGAAAGAACTTACTAATTGGTATTATCATACATATTTGTGGTTTTTGCATTTAAAATTAATAACCAAACATTGTCATAAGTAGTGAAAATAGATAAGTTCATATGTGCTCTCTGTCCAAAGGCAATGATTTTTAAAAAGCTACAGGAAAATGTTCAATAGACTTTACTGGTTATAACAAAAAACAATGAATTCTAGTTTCCATTTTATGTTAGTTTTTTTACCTAAATAATTACTGAAATATGTATGTACTCATAGTTTCCATGGTTGAATGAAACCAGAAGAAAAGCTACATCATCTACATCTAAGTATCTAACTCTTGATATGTGTATCACTATTGAGTACAGTTTGTTATTCCATTTTTTTAAGTTATACTAAACAAAATTCCAAAATAAATTATGCCAATTCATAGAAACAAAATTAGAAATTTACCCATTTGGAGGGCACCTGGTTGGCTCAGTCAATTAAGCTTCTGATTTCTGCTCAGGTCATGATCTTGAGGTTCTTGGGTTCAGGCCCCATGTCGGGCTCTGTGCTCACAGGTTGGAGCCTGGAGCCTGCTTCAGATTCTGTGTCTCCCTCTGTCTCTGTCCCTCCCTCACTTGCTCTCTGTCCCTGTCTCTGTCTCTCTCTCTCAAAAATAAATAAACATTAAAAACAATCAAAAAGAAAACAAAATTTACCCATTTTGATTTTGAAATAGAAACTCTTAAGTTCACCAAGAGATTTGAGAGTCTATGCATGCATGAGTACTTCCTGGGCAAAAATGTAGCTAGACACAGTGTGTATTAAAAGATGCAACTTATAGCAAGGCTTCACAAGATTTTTCTGCTACCATCAAAAACAGAAACTCATATAGATATATTGGCAAAGAGAAATGCCAAGTGTTGAAATCCCTTTCAGACCAAAATTAGAGTTGGAAACAGCTCCATTTCTGACACAAATTAATTTTGAAAGGTGTATTTGCTTGTTTCCCACACATGTTTTTCTTTGCTAAAAACATGCTGTGCAACTAGGAAAAAAGGTTGCTTATTTGTAAGATTCTGTAGTGCCTTTCTCGTCTCAGGGATGTTTAAAAGCATATGAAGATGTTAACATCCAACAGCAATATTTTTTTTCCAGATTCACTGTAGCCAATAATCACATAGAAAAGTTGTGGCTGACTTGTAATTGGGGGCCCTGCTGTGGTCCCACAGCCTTTTCTGTTTATGCATATACCAGAGTAGATAAATACTTACTTGTTTTATGTGTGCAAGTTCTGTATAAATAACTTTGGGAGTCAAAAAAGCAATTTGATGGCCACCACAAAGGTGTAAAAGGCACATTCCTCTGTTGCTGAAACTTGAAATGCATACATTTAAATATATAGTGTTTAGTTTAGTGATATGACCCACAGACTTCTATGTTGATTTTGGTTTAGTAATGCTTGGGAAATCAATTCCTTAGCTGCCAGGGTCCAGTTCACGGGGTGATATCATGAATACACATTTGAAATGAAAATATGGACACACTAGCATGTTTCCAAAGTAAAACTATAAAAGCAATGCTATCCTTTCAAATAATAGACACACTCAAAAGAGTCTGAATATTTAACAGTCTTATAATAGAATGTGTAATAAAGGTACTTCAGGTAGGTTTTAACACAGATTATTTGATGATATATTTCAACTTAATGAGGCATCTGAGAATATCCAATATAAATTTGGAAACAGATTTTTATAGTTTTTGAATTCCCCTGTATGCTGTACTCTGTAAAATATTATGGGCACTGCAATTTTGTAACTAATGTTTTCATGTTGACATATTTTAAAAGACTCTTTAAAAAATCAATATATTTAATTGTACTCTCATAACACAGAGTCACTTGCACAAATTAGATCTAGCTTAGGTCTTACATGAAATCTCTCAAGTCAATATCCAGTGTTTAATTTTTTTTTTCCAGTACAGACCACTGAGATTTAATTTAATTTCCTAAAGTTTTTAGGTGGTAACTGAGGTAATGTGAAAAAAAGAAATGTGAGCCAAAATGAGCATCGGTTATAACCGAAAGCCATGGAACAATGGAATACATGTGTATTAAAGGAAGGATATTTTAAAAAGCTACCTGTCTGGTAAGCATAAGCTTCAGGAACTTAGAAAAGTGATCATTGTGAGTTCCAGTGAAAAATATACTTCTTGTACACTAAATTGAAATATAATTAAGTGGGAAATTACACATTAAAAATATTATTTACATTAAATAATGAAATATTAACTATGTAATTGAACATATCTTCATATTATTAGTATTGTCCCAAAATTTGATCACTATCAGGTAGCTCCTTTAATACTAACACAATCAATCATAAACTGCTTATAATTTGTTAAGATCTCATTTTGATTTATGAAAAATATATAAAAATTAGACATTTTAACTCAACTTTGGAAACTCATCTAAATACGTAGTTCTGAGGAGTCATATTTTCTTATATAAAGTATCCTCATGAAAAGAAAATTTGTCTTTCTGAGACTGTCTTTTAGTATCTCCTTTTTTTCTTTTGTGTTTTGGGAAATAACTGAAAGAAATATACCTTATATTTCCACTTGTTTCTTAGTGAAAAAAATAAGAGTTTTCTATCATAAGTATAGTGAAAGTTGGTATACAGATTTCAGTGAGATCTTGAAGCAAACACTGATAATTTAGAGTAGCTTCAGTGCCCACCAAAATAGTTTTACTGAACAACCAAGAAAGATATTATGTCAAAACAGGTCTCTTCCAGAAACTGTTGTAGGACCTTTCACTGAGGTTGCTCACCCTTGGATTAATGATTACCCAATACTGAGTCAAGACTCTTCTGTGTTCTCTACTCAGTGCCCAGTGAACCATGAGGTTATCCAGCCTGGCCATGAACTATCGCCAGTCCTTTGTAAGCTCTAATATCACACGTCCTACTAATCCTTCTCTCACCTCCATAGTTTTCTCAGATGCATGGTCTGATATACTGGACTTGAATTCTAGAGTTCTCTCTATGCACCTCTCTCGACTTTGGTATCCTGTCTTCGAAACAATAGCTTCCTTGCTTTATGCTGAATCCCAATTCCAAATCTGCAACTCAGGGAGTCTACCAGGCCCCCTGGGGTCCCTCTGTTCTGGGTCCTGAAAACTCTCTTAAGGTGGTAATCTGCTGTCATGTCATTTATGTCCTATTTTTCTGGACTCACTGACCTTGTTGCCTGTGCCCAGTGTCTTGAAAACAAACTTTTTCATATTTGTTGTTGTTGTTGTTCAAGTGAGTATAAACCAGATATTGTTTTCTTGCTTTTGGGAGTACAGTTATTTTTTTTTAATGGAGTGGAATCATAGCTTAAAGTATAACTGTAACATAACTGTTCTTTAAATACTCAGTTAAAGTTGGTTTTTTTAAGCTTATTTATTTATTCTGAGGGAGAAAGCAAGCAGGGTAGGGACAGAGACAGAGAAGATGGGAGAGAATCCTAAACAGGCTCCGCACTGTCAGTGCAGAGCCCGATGTGGGACTTGAACTAATGAACGGTGAGATCATGGCCTGAACCATAATCAAGATCAAGAGTTGAATATTTAACTGACTGAGCCACCCAGATGCCCCTCAGTTAAAATTTTTTTAAATGCAATATTTTCTTTTATTTCTTAAATTTTTTGTAGAAATGCAGTAATTCCACATCGGTCCCATGTTTCTGAACAACATACTCACTATTCTTTTTCAGGCAATATATTTTCTCTTTTGATATATTTAGTTTGCTTCTAATTTGTTTGTTTGTTTGAAATTCTGGAAAATGTTCATTCTAATCACATTCCTTTGTTTATGCTTCAATAGTAACCACCTAGGGGATTCTGATCATTTAGAAGAAAGACTATAGTCAGTATTGACAGTGTTTGAAAAGAGCACAATCTTATTTCAAGATACATTTTTGAGATCCATATACTATTACAAATTGTATTATAGTGTCCCCTGGGGTTCTGTTCCTGTGTCTGTTATAACACTGAGAAGTATCTTCAAGCCTCAGATTTCAGCATGTCAAATGCAGCAGCTCATGGCTTCTGGAAGGTGGAACCCACAGTCATGGGGGGGGGGGTGAGGCAGCCTAGCAGGTGTGCCAGCAAACCCAGTCTGCTGCCTTCACATCAGATGTCACAGAGGTTTAAGTATTAGGTGACTTTGACCTCATTATAACAATGTTTGGGAAGATAAACATTTTGAATCAAAATAATGACGTTACTAGTTCTTCTCAGACAGCTTTTAGAGAATCTCGTAAAAATGTGCTACCTTGTTATAATAACAAAATCCAGACATTTTCATTTCACAGTCCTTTGAAACAAAATCATAGAAAATATTATCAAGGCATTTTTGACAAAACACCAAGCTTTTAGGAAGGAATTTGTTTCTATAGAAGCATACTATTATTTTATGACACAGTGTATGGAGCTGATACCTCCCTTTGTGAGATGTGTCAGGTGGGGAAATATGAAAGGTAGTTATGTTGATTGACAGTTTTCCCATGTAATGTTAAGAGGGTGGTAAACCAGTCAAGAAGAAAAAAAGTTTTCTTCTTTATATTTGTGAGCAAAGGAAGGACTCCCACAGCTCATTGATTACGTACTTTGCATCAAACATGTAATTCTACTCGAGTTCCTGTGTAATTAGTGTTGCTTCTGAGGTATTTTGTTTTGTTTTGTTTCCTTAAAAGGAAGTTGCACAGAGTTGAGTTCTTCAGGCAGACAAATTTGGACAGTAATTCCTGCACTAGGAAACTTCAGTAGAAATAAAGGCAACTGAACTGCTGATTTGAAAGATAACTTCTAAAAAGGAAAAATAATTCCTTACTTGATAAAGCTTTCATGGTTATGGCCTTCTTCATGTGTTTTTGTGTTTGTGTGTGTGATAAAAACTTAGAATGCATTCAAAGGTTAATTTAGAATAATTCCATTGTAGCACTTTAGGACAGCAGTGTTTTACATGCAACATTTACCAGCAGTGGATGGTATGAAATGGGACTGAACCCAATGAAAAATAAAATGTTATTTGTTATAAAAAACTAACAATCTTTAAGTCACTTCACATATTGTTTAAAACACAAGAGTCTAAGTCTTTATGGTCAAAGCCTATACGTTCTATTTTGTGTGTTGTTTTTTTCCTTTGTGCTCTAGTGGAGCTGGCCTATGATCATATCATCAGAGATTAAAGCAGTATGATTTCTAGGGTAGGGATTTTGCCTATCTTGCTCACTTTCTTAAACTCATACCTACTCTGATGCCTTGCCCATGCTCAATAAACATTCATGAAATGAATATGTAGAAAGTAGATATAACTAATTGATTGTATGCCTTAATTAGCTTATCAAAGGATGCTCTACGGAAACCTTTAGAAGTTAAATAGAGAAGTAGACTCTTTAAAGGAAGTGTGTGGGGTCTATATTGAATTCCGTGATATGGTAATCTTGCCTTCCTTTAAACTCAAATACTTTTAAGACAATTCTGTTCTTTAAGGAAAGATATAGATATTAAAGGATTTAATATTTAACATATTTAACACTTTAAACAATATGTGAATATTAAATTATTAATATTAAATTATCAAATACTAATTATTAACTCATTTAGTATAATTTATTTTTAATTTTAAGAAACTAAAATATTGGTAGGAACTCAAATATTTGATGTTATAATAGTAAATTATTGACTAAACCAATTAATAATTTAAGAAATAATTAATATTAAAGGCATGGATATTAAAACAAAAATATAAAATATTAATTTGGTCATTCAACAAAAATATTTGCATACTGACTATGTACCAGACAATGTTCTAGATGCTTGAGATATATAGTGAATAACAAAATATAACCTCTAATGGAACTTACATTCTAGTGGGATGGGACAGACAACAAAAAGCGAGAGAAAATGGACAAACAAACAAATGTCCAATTCTATAGAAATGATAAGTATATAAATGTGTAATTGTATAAAAGTGTTGTATGGAGGAACAATATAGCAGAATAAGTTTATAGATAATTATGAAAAGTTCTATTTTTACATGACAGCCAAGGATATACATTTGAAGAGTACCTGAATGAAATGAAGGAATGAATCATAAGGATCACTGAGGCGAGTTGTTCTAATAGAAGGAACAGTAAATAAAACAGACTTGAGTGGGAAGGATGCTTGCCATGTTGAAGGAAGAACAAAATTTTTGATATGAAAAACAGAGAGATTACTAGGGGCAGTATGATAAGGAGCTATGTTATGTATGGGCCAGAGTAAGGACTTTGAGTTTTATTCTAAGTAAACACTGAAGTTCGGGGTGCCTGGATGGCTCAGTTGGTTAAGCATCCGATTCCTGGTTTCAGGTCAGGTCATGATCTCACGGTTTGTGAGTTCGAGCCCTGTATCGGGCTCTGTGCTGACAGTACAGAGTCTGCCTGGGATTTTTTCTCTCTCTTTCTCTCTATGCTTCTCTGCTCTCTCTGTCTCTCAATATAAATAAACTTAAGAGAAATAAAAATAAAGAAATTGAAGCTCCTGGAGCATTTAGAACATAATAATGATACGATATAACATAGGCCTTAAAAAAATTAGAGTTCTCGCTGCAAAACAGTGTGTAGAAGGCCATGCTAAGTAGAAAAACAATTTTAGAAGTGGAGACACCAGTTAAGAGGGTGTTTCAATTGTGGGGAAGATCATGTTGGGGTGGAACAAGTTTTTGTTCACAAAGCAGCTACTTGTAACAAACTCTTTATTCTGGATGTACTTCAAATACAATGCTGACATTTATTTCTTCATGTATTTTAAGTAGACAGTGAGAGGTAGAGTCAAGGATGAGTGGCAGTTTGTTTTGTTTTGTTTTTGGTTGTTTTTTCATTTGTTTGTTTATTTTGTTCCGTTTTTGCTTGAGCAACGGAGAAGCTGGATGTACCATTCTAAGAAGAAGAAAACTAGCGATGTATAGTGTGGAGGAGGAAATAGATACAGAGTTTTAGACATGCTAAGTTTCAGGTGCCTTTTAGCCAGGTAGAGGCATTGACTAGGTAGATGGATAGACGTATTGAGTTGTTTTTTACTCTGGAAAAATTTGCAGAAAAAAGAGTTCTTCTCCCCCAGGTCCCCCTTTTTTCGTTCAGGGATCTCCTTCTTCCCCAGGCCCCTTTTTTTGTTCAGGGATCATAAACTCCCTAACCAAAATTGAAAATATATTTTATCCTATCTCTGAATTTCGTATGAAATGGGTAATAGTGCTTGGACCTTTTGTTTGTGTTTCTTTGTTTTATTGTAATTCATTAAGGTTAACCTAATTACCATATGAAAAATTAGTATAGTGTAAAAATAGTAAAAATGTTACTCATAATCATTAGTTGACTTTATACTTTGTTCTAAGTGCTCTTCTCAGTACTTTATTATAGTTGCTGCCAAACTCATATTTTATTTCAAATGTACCAAACACATAAAAGAGCCTTAGAAATGCCAAGTAATTTGCCTATGGTTACATGGCTTATAAATTCAGTGCATAATTCCAAACCCTATATACTTACAGAGCATTTAAAATTATGCTGTAGTTTCTGGGCACAAATCATTTCTTTCTCTCATCTAAATTTTCTTCTAAGGAATCAGAATGAAGCAATAATGGTGAAAGAAGATTTTTCTTTAAAGACAAAATGTTTCCCTTAAACAATCATTAATCTACTCAAATAGACCTAGTCTACCACTATGAAAATAATTTGCTGGTACTTGTGCTGCATTATCCCAAAGCAGTCACTACTGAATTCCACATATCCAAAAAGCACTTGATAGCTCTCCCCTAAAACATTCTGTTGTCCACTGAGCTTTCCCTCTTTTATCTGACACCTAGCGCTGTCCCCATATTCTAAAACATTTCAACATTCATATTTTTGATTACTCATCCATGCTCATCTACTAAACTATTGCTTTGGAAACTTTTAAATCGCTTTTCAATTCTGGGTACCATCCAAGCATACAATACTGAATAGAGAGGTGTTATAAGTTGGCTGTGAGATCAGGGTTGATTTATAAGACGGTGTGGAGATGGGATAGTAGATGTGAACAGGAATTGCAACAGTGGCTTTTGCTTATTGTTTATAACTGTGGACAGATGCAGTTTTGTAGGTATATATATTAGTTAATGATGAGTTGAAATTACCTCTAACTATTTCATTAAAAAGGAGAGAAAGAGTGTTTGCGTAATGTTTTGATAACTCTATTAGCCACTTTGCTGTATCACACTTCTGGTGTTCTCATTAAAGTGAAACGTCAACACTATCAATGAGTAGGGGAATCATTCAAGGGATGTGTGTCCAACTTCTTGCTTTTACTTATCCACTTTCAAATGAAAACAGTATTCATCTGACCCTAAATATTAGCTCTGCAACCTCTCTGCCCCTGACCGTTTAAATTTGTTGCTCATATTCATTCCACCATTGTCATACTCTGAGGTCAGGAAAGTGTATTTTAAACTTCAGAGGCATCATTTATTTCTATGTGATGATGGAAAAATTACTTAATTCTTTGATTCCCAGTTCATTTTTTCCCATATGAAGGAAATATAATGATACCTTATCTGTAAGGTTGTTGGGACTAAATAAAGGAATTGAAGTATATGAAACATATAACATGGAAGCTATAAAATAGTAGATGCTCAATAAACATGATTTTAAAATTTTGACATGTAAATAAAATGCATAATTCATTTATAATTATGATAAAAATGCCTTTGTTACAATAATTCAAAAGATAACCCTTGACATGTACATAGGAAACTATAGATTTCATCAAATACGAATATGTATTTGTACAATGTTTCATTTATGCGTTTGCAGTCATAAACACGTTCTCCCTTAAATATTTTCTGTATTAAAAACAGTGTTAGGCTTGAAACCACAAAGAATTGGTGATAATAAAAGTAGCTATTGGATCGTGCTATTTATTCATAAAAATGTAAGTGATTTCTCCATATGTGGGGGCACAGGTGTTTCAAAGAATTATGAAAGTCATAACTTCCATAATTTTTAGAAAGAATATTTTAAGCAAAATACTTCTGTGGAAGAGTCTTAATTCATTCTCCTAAGTGTCCAGTAAGATAATTAAATGACATTAGGAAAACCAAAATGCCCTCTGCATATTCAACCTTTTTGAAAAATGTCAGTGACAAACAGTGTAATATAAAATAAAGTTTGAGACTGGTTTTCTTGACAGCTTTCAGTTTTAATGTTCTTTTCAATAACTCTCCTAAAGAATCTGCTGGTCTCTGCGTTTGCTTGACAGGCACTGTCACAAGTTACCCTCCTTCTGAGGGTTTGCTTCATTATTCTGACATTGACCTCCATTGGATTTCTTCTGGATCAAAGGTAAGAAGTGAAATTCTTTCATTCTGTGTACTTTTATAATGTTGTTTTAAAAATCTATGTGAAACTGTGATAGTCATCAAACATTTGTTATTAAAAATAAAGTTGAAACTATAATTTCACAATATTTTAAGTTAAACAGAGTAACAGCTTATCCAATTTTTAAAAGCAAGTGTGCATTTAAAGTCTAAGCCTTTTAAATGTGATTTAAGTTTTTAAAGTTATTAAAGAAAACCTATAAATGTAATGAATATTTTGGCAAAACATAGACCTTAACTCTGAGTAATTAATAAAATATGAAACATATTTGAGTATTTTTCCTTTGCCATTGGACAGTTCACACTATATGCCAGAATGTGTGTGTTGTGTACTTAAAGTTTATGTCCTTTCCCTCACACAGAATATTTAAAGACTCTTATTTTAATTACTACCCTAGCGAGAAAATACATTCACTTGCACAATTTTAAGATGCATTTATGACAGGAAGTATGTATAAAATACCTATTCATTATTACTTAGTATTTATCAACATGAACATTAATATTAATACCAGTATTTATGCACTTAATATGTGCCATGGAATATGTTATTAATTCTTACAACAATGCCCTGAGATAAGAATTACTATAAAGCCCATTTTACAGATTAAGAAAGTCAGACAGACAGATAATAAGAGATTGAACACAGTACAAATCCAAGCAATGTGACTCCCGAATTTACATATACTGTAACTTGGTGAAAAACTGCAAAAAACAAACAAATGAAAAAAAAAATAGTCTTCTTTTTTTTAAATCTTTTTTATTATTATTTATTTTTGAGAGTGAGAGAGACAGAACACAAGCAGGGGAGAGGCAGAGAGAGATGGAGACACAGAATCTGAAGCAGGCTTCAGGCTCTGAGCTGTCAGCACAGAGCCCAATGGGGGGCTCGAACCCACAAACGACAAGATCATGACCCACAAACCACATGATCATGACTTGAGCCAAAGTCGGATGCTTAACCAACTGAGCTACCCAGGCACCCCAAAACCTCAGTCATTCTTGAGATTGTATTTTTGTTGTAGTGTAATTTTTTTTTTAAGTAGGTAACCAATTCGATTACTTTCAGGAAATTGTAAATATATAAGTCCAGGAAACACATGCTGAATTTATATTAAATATTATGTCACTTTCCCAAGGAATGCTTAATTGGTGTTCTGAAATAGCAGCATATTCTGGAGTTTTATCAATATCTAAATCAATGAGATCAAAATGAACATACGGGTTAATGGAACAGTTTAGAGCATGCACTCCCTATGAACACTTGTGTTGATCATTTATTTTGTTTGACTCTCTATCCCTACTTTTCTAGACTAGAAGTAAAGCGCATACTAAGCCATAAAAAAAGAAAATGGAAAAATGAGTCACAGGTACCTCTGAAATTATTACCCAGATCCGAAGAGTCAGGATCTCCATTTTAAAGATTATAATTCTATTGGTTACATACACTTATAAGAAGTAGCAATAAGCTAATAGCAATAGTATAGTTTCTTTCTTTCTTTCTTTCTTTCTTTCTTTCTTTCTTTCTTTCTTCTTTTTTTAGAGAGAGAGTGGGTGGAAAAGAGGTGCACAGGGAGAGAGAATCTTAAGCATGCTTCCCACTCAGCATGGAGTTTGATATGGGGCTTGATATCATGACCCTGGGATCATGACCTGTGCTGAAACCGGCTGAGTACCACACAGGTACTCCAAGAAAAGAGACTTTAAATCAAGAGTATAACAGGAAACAAAGGACAGTATATAATAATAAAGGGGACAATAAAGAGGACAATTGAACAATAAGATGTAACAATTATAAATATTTATGGACCCAACATGAGAGCACTCAGATACATAAAACAGGGTTGTCTGGGTGGCTCAGTTGGTTAAGCATCTGACTCGACCTTGTCTCAGGTCATGATCTCACAGTTCATGCGGTCGAGCCCCACAGTGGGCTCTGCGTAGACAATGCTGAGCCTAGCTGGGATTCTCTCTCTTTCTCTCTCTCTCTCTCTCTCTCTCTCTCACTCCCCCTCTCCCCCCGCTCTCTTTCTCTCTCAAAATAAATAAATAAACTTTTTAAAAAAGACATAAAACAGTTAATAAAGGAACTAGCTTATAATAGTACAGTAATCGTAGGGGACTTTAATACCCTGTTTACATCAATATATCATATAAATGGAAAATCAACAAGGAAACAGTGGGTTTCAATGACATACTAGAACAGATAGATTTAACACAAAACATTCCATCCTAAAACCAGAATACACATTCTTTTCACGTGCACATGGAGCACTTTACAGAATAGATCACATATTAGGCTACAGAACAAGCCACAATAAATTGAAAAAAATTAAAATCATACCATGTACCTATTCTGACCACAATGGTATGGAATCAGAAGTCAACCACGAGAAAACATCTGGAAGAATCACAAATACATGGAGGTTAAATAATATGGTATAAACAATGAATAGATAAAGAAATAAAAGAAGAAATCAAAAAGTGCATGGAAAGAAATGAATATGAAACCACAGTGGTTCAAAACTTTTGGGATGCAGCAAAAGTTGTTCTAAGAGGGAAATTACATCAATACAGGCCTACCTGAGGAAGCAAGAAGAATCTTGATTTTTTTAAAATTTTTTAACATTTATTTATTTTTGAGAGAGAGAGAGAGAGAGAGATGATGAACAGGGGAGGGACAGAGAGAGAGGGACACACAGAATCGGAAGCAGGCTCCAGGCTCTGAGCTGCCAGCACAGAGCCCGACACGGGGCTCGAACCCACCAACTGTGAGATCATGACCTGCGCTGAAGTCAGACACTCAACTGACTAAGCCACGCAGGCACCCGGAAGCAAGAAGAATCTTAACTAAACAACTCAAACTTATACCTGAAGTTGCTAGGAAAAGACTTATAAACAAACCTAAAACCATCAGAAGGAAGGAAATAATAAAGATTAAGGCTAAAATAAATGATATAGAAACTTGAAAACAATAGAGTAGATCAATGAAGCCAGGAACTGGTTTTTTTTGAAAAATCAATAAAATTGATAAACCTGTAGCCAGATTTATCAAGAAAAAAGAGAAAAGACTCAAATAAATAAAATCACAAATGAGAGAGGAGAAATAACAACCAACACCACAGAAATACAAACAGTTATAGGAGAATATTATGAAAAACTATATGCCAGCAAATTGACCAACCAAAAAGAAATAGATAAATTCCTAGAAACATGTAACTTCCTGTAATTGAATAAGGAAGAAATAGAAAATTTCAACGAACTGATAACCAGCGAAGAAATCAAATCAATAATAAAAAAAACTTCCAACAAACAAAAGTTCAGGTCTAAGCTTCCCAGGGAATTCTACCAAACACTTAAAGAACTAATCTCTATTCTTTTCTAACTATTCCAAAAAAAAAAAAAATAGAAGAGGAAAGAAGGCTTCCAATTCATTCTATGAGGCCAGTATTATTTTGATACTAAAACCAGATTAAAGACTCCACCAAAAAAGATAACTGCAGGACATTATCTCTGATGAATAGAGATTCAAAAATCTTCAATGAAATACTGGAAAGTCAATCCAACAATTCATTTAAAAAAATGTTCACCACGATGAAGTGAGGTTTATTCCTGGGTTGCAAGGGTGGTTTAGTATTCACAAACCAATCAATATGACATATCACATCAGTAAGAGAAAGAATAAGAACCAAATGATCATTTCAATAAATGCAGAAAAATCATTTGACAAAGGACAACATCCATTCATGATTAAAAAAAAAAAAACCTCAAGGCTCTTGGATGGCTCAGCTGGCTAAGTGTCCAACTCTTGGTTTCAGCTCAGGCCATGATCTCACAGTTTATGCTGACAGTGCAGAGCCTACTTGGGATTCTCTCTCTCCCTCCCACCCCCCGCCCTTCCTGTGTGTGTTCTCTCTCTCTCTCTCTCTCTCTCTCTCAAAATAGGAAATAAACTTAAAAAAACAAAGTGTCCCTAAGTGATAAAAACTCTTAACAAAGTACAAATAGAGAGAACATACCTCAACAACATTAAGGCCACCCACAAAAGACCCACAGCTAATATAATCTTCAATGGGGCAAAACTAAGAGCTTTCTTTCTAAGGTCAGGAACAAGAAAGGATGCTCATTATCACCACTTTTATTCAATATAGTACTGGAAGTCCACAGCAATCAGACACAAAAAGGTATAAAATGCACCTAGGTTAGTAAGGAAGAAGTAAAACTTTCCCTATTTGCAGATGACCTAATACTCCATATAGAAAATCTGAAAAACTCCACCAAAAACAAATTCAGTAAAGTCACAGAATATAAAATCTATATATAGAAATCCTCTGCATTTCTATACACCAATAATGAAACAGCAGAAAGAGAAATTAAGTAAACATTCCCATTTACAATTGCACCAACAATAATAAAGTACCTAGCAATAAACCTAATCAAAGAGGTGAAAGAGCTGTATTCTGAAAACTGAATGCTGATGAAATAAATTGAAGATCACACAAAGAAATGGAAAGATATTTTAGGATCATAGATTGGAAAGACAAATATTGTTAAAATCTATACTACCCAAAGCAATCTACACATTCATTGCAATCCCTATCAAAATACTGATAGCTTTTTTTAAATAGAATTAGATCAAACAATTATACAATTTGTATGGAACCACAAAAGACCTTGAATAACCAAAGAAATCTTGAAAAGCAAAGCTAGAGACATCACAATTCCGGACTTCAAGTTATACTACAAAGCTGTAGTGATCAAAGCAGCATGGAACTGGCACAGATATAGACACATAGGTCCATAGAACAGAAGAGAAAACCCAGAAATAAACCTATAATTGTATGGTCAATTTATCTTCACAAAGCAGGAAAGAATATTCATTGGGAAAAAGACAGTCTCTTCCGGTGTTCAAAAGCTACATGCAAAAGAATGAAACCAGACCACTTTCTCACACCATATGCCAAATAAATTCAAAATGGATTAAAGACCTAAATGTGAGACCTGAAACCATAAAAAACACTAGAAGATAACATAGGCAGGAACTTCCCTGATACTGGCTTTGTCAACTTTCAGACTCCGGACTGAGGACTCCAGGCAGAGGTCCAGGCGGTGTCACCCACCCCTCTTCTTCTACAGCCAGCGCTTTGTGCAAGGCCCTCAGCTGCCCAACCAGCAGCAGCCTATAGAGGGCAACGATGGGGTAGAGCCCAAAGAGACAGCCCCATTGGAGGAGGACCCACAGCAGGGAGATGAGTGGGGCTCCCCTCCCAGATTCTGGCCTAAGTACCAAAGGCCTCACCACCCCAGGCCACCCTAGCAGCCTACCACAGAAGGTGGGGATGGTGAGACCAAGCCCAGCCAAGGCCCATGGGACAGGTCCCGGCCTGAGCCCCAGCGCCCGCGAAACTGCCCCTATTTCCAGCGGCGGCGGTAGCAGCCCCCTGGACCCAGACAGCCCACAGCCCCGGAGACCTTAGCCCCCCACCAACAGTGGGGACCCCCCCCCCCCCACCAAACTGGAGTGACTCCGGGCATTTCTAGCTAGAGCTAGGTCCCCTGAAGCAATGGAAAAATAGCAAAAATAAACTGTTGTGACAACATCAAAATAAAAAGCTTCTGCATGCCAAGGAAACAATAAACAAAACTAAAAGTCAGCTTACAGAATGGGAGAATATACTTTCAAATGATGGATCCACTGAAGGGTTAGTATCCAAAATACATAAATAACTTATAAAACTCAACACCCAAGAAACAAATAATCCAATGAAGAATTGGGCAGAAGATATGACCAGACATTTCTCCAAAGACATCCAGATCCCCAACGGATACATGAAAAGAAGCTCATCATCACTTATCATCAGGAAAATGCAAATCAAAACTACAATGGGATATCACCTCATACCTATCAGAGTGGCTAAAATCAATAACATACGAAACAACAGGTGTTGGCAAGGATGTGGAGCAAAAGGAACACTTTGGCACTGTTAATGGAAATGCACACTGCTGCTTAAACTGGGGAAAACACTATGGAAATTCCTCAAAAACTCAAAATTGAACTACTCTGTGATCCAGCAATTGCACTACTAGGTATTTACCCAAATAATACAAAAACACTGATTCAGAGGGATACATCCACCCCTCTTTAGAGCAGAATTACTTACAACAGCAAATAATTGGAAGCAGCCCAAGTGTCCATCGATTGATGAATGGGTAAAGAAGAGATGATATATATCACATATATGTAATGATATATATCATATGTGTAATAATACATATTATATATTATGTATATAATGATATGGTTTATATACATATAATGGAATATTATTCAGCCACAAAAAAGAGTGAAATCTTGCCATTTACAATGACATGGATGGAGCCAGAGGATATAATGCTCAGGGAAATAAGTCAGTCAGAGAAAGACAGATACCATGTGTTTTCACTTATATTGGAATTTAAGGAACAAAACCAATGAGCAAAGGGGAAAAAAGAAACAGGGAGAGAGACAAACCAAGAAACAGACTTTTAACTGTAGAGAACTGATGGTTACCTGAGGGGATGGGAAGGTGGGGACGGGTGAAATAGGTTATGGGAATTAAAGAGTGAACTTGTGATAAGTACTAGGGTGATATGGAAGTGTTGAATCACTCTATCGTACCCGTGAAACTAATACAACACTGTATGTTAACTAACTGGAATTAAAATAAAAAATTTTTAAATGAGTAAAAAAATCTCAATAAAATACTGTCAAACTATGGAAATATTATGAAAACTTAACTAACCTAAATAAATGGAGAGATAACTATTTGCATAGATTGGAATGCTCAGTATTATAAAGATTACAATTTTCACCAAATTGATTTACATATTTAATACAGTTGGCATTAAAATTGTAAACAGTTTTTTTTTTTTTCCTGTAACTGGGCAGGCTCTTTCTAAGATATATGTATATGGAAATGAAAAGGACCTATAATAGCCAGCACAGTCTTGAGATTTTAAAAAATGGCAGTAGTTGCACTATTGGCTGTCAAGATTTATTATAAAGGTATAGCAATTAGACATGCTTTATTGGCACAAAGATTAAAACAGAGAACCTAGGAACAAATATATATATATATATATATATATATATATATATATATATACACACTTGATTTGTGACAAAGGTGTCCCTGCAGAGCTATGGGAAAAAGCTGTCTTTTCAATAAATGGTCTTGGAAACATTGGATTTCCACATAGGAATAAGAAAAATAAACTTGACAAATATTTCACACCATAAAAAGTTAATTCTGGGCTCAGGGGATTGTAGATTTACAAGTGAATGGAAAAACAATGTAGATTCCAGCAAATAGCGTAGTAACAAATCTTTATAAACTTAAGAGTACATAAAAATGTTAAATGGTACACACAAATCCTTATTTATAAAGATAAAATTGATTAGACTATAATAACATTAAGAAAGTCAATTCTTCAGTAATTAACGCTCATTAATATAGTAAAAATTAAATCTTCAAGTCGGAGATGCTGTTTGCAAACTTTATGAGTAACAAACACCTTTTATCCCAAATACTAAAATTAAAAGTATTGACAATCCGAACTGCTCACACACTGAAGGGAGAGTTTATATTGTGATACCTAATTTGAAATACTGAAGATTTTACTAAATTGCAACATATAAACAATAAACCATATTATGTGGCAGTCCAAGGACATGTAAAAGAATGTTCGGACACATTTTTCATAATAAACAAGTGCAGCCGACAGTCCTGATGTCCTTTACAAGGCAGGTGGATGCATGAATTTTGATATAATCACACAATGAACACTATACACGAGTGGAAAGAATGAACTGCTCCTATATGCAACCTCGTAGATGTAACTCATTACACTAAGTGAAAGATGCTAGATACGCAGAGTGCGTACAATATAATCTCATTTATTAAAAGTAAAAAGAAACACCTATACTTTAATTTTTAAGAATTTATTCTAATGTGGTAAAAATATGAATTTAAAAAAGAGCAAAATTATTATGATTATCATAAAAGGGTACTGATTCTTTCTGAGATAGAGGGAAGGTGGAAGTATTGAGGAGGTAAGAGTTCTCTTTGGGGGTGCCCACATTGAGTGGTGGTTACAAGGTTGTTGATTTGTTAAAAAAAACCAACTTGCCTATTTCTGTTTTATATATTTCTTTATATGTATATTTCATTTCACAATATAAAATATTAAAAAACAAAGTATAGAAAAAATTAATAAAAATTGTTTTAAAATAGAAATTTTCTGGGGTAGTTGCATGGCTCAGTTGGTAGAACATCCAACTCTTGATTTCAGCTCAGGTCATGATCTCATTGTCGCGGGACCAGCCCTGAGTCAGGTTCTGCACTGGCAGCGTAGAGACTGCTTGAAATTCTCTCTCTCCTTCTCTCTACCCCTCCCCTGTTTGTGCTTTCTCTGTCTCTCTCAAAATAAATAAATGAACTTAAAATAAGTAAATAAAACAAAATAGAAATTTTCTTTTGTTTTATTTCGCTTGGAACCTACCCAGATATTGATTTAAAAATAATCCTTTATACTAATTATATAGCATTATTTTATAAGGAGAAAACATTTAATTTAATTTTATATTTTATTTACAAAAAGATAAGTCACATTACTTGAATAGAAACAAATAATAAACTGTTACCCTGTTTTAACTGAGTTTCAAATATTTGAAAAAAAAAGCTCTCTTTTTTTGTATTCATTTTATAGAAATAGTCATAATTAGTAGATGCATAAGAGGGGCGCCTGGGTGGCTCAGTCAGTTAAGCACCCAACTTTGGCTCAGGTCATGATCTTGTGGTTCATGAGTTCGAGCCCCACATCGGGCTCTGTGCTGATAGTTCAGAGCCTGGAGCCTGCTTCAGATTCTGTGTCTCCCTCTCTCTCCCTCTCCTGCTCACAAAATCTCTTTCTCTCTCAAAAATAAATAAATAAACATTAAAAAAATTTTTAAAAAGGTGCAGATGAAGAAATATTTAAATTAAATAAATATACTACTTTAGATTTTCTTCACTTTTTTCTTTATACCATTATAATTTAAATTAACTAAATAATATGTCTGTATTATGACATTAATTCAAGAATATTTTAGTCAGAAAATTCACCTGTCATAACATATATTATGACAAAATATTGATCCAACAAATGAATATCAGGAAACTTATTTTACGCTGATAAAAAAGCTGTTCATTCCAATCATTACAAGGTATTTTGTAAACACTTATCTGTGCTCGATATTTGACACTGTTTCAAATACATAAACATGCTTATTTCACTTACCTTAGAGTTTGAATTTTAAGAATACCATGCATACAAAAAATAAGCATCACAAAATAAATAACAAATGGTTATAATCATGCTACCTATCATATTAGGCATAACCACACACTATCCATTTTCCCAATATTTAAGAAATTGACAGTTTATTATTTTTAGAGGGCTTAACCATATTAGTCCTTCTTATAAGTCATTTTTTCTCTTTTTTTAAATATTTAATTTGAGAGAGAGAGAAGGATGGGCTGAGGAGCAGAGAGAGAAGGAGAGACTCCCAAGTAGGCTCCATGCTGTCAGGTCAGAGCCTGACACGGGGCTCCATCTCACAAACCATGAGATCATGACCTGAACCAAAACCAAGAGTTGGACACTTAACTGACTGAGCCACCCAGGTACCCCTACAAGTCATTTTTAAAATGAATGAAGTATAAAGGTATTTAGTGAATGGCAGGAGCCTCATTTACTTTAAATCCTAGAAATTTAGTTCTTTGATATCTTATTTATTTGTTGAAAGTATGCTTCATCCCAATTCATCAGTGCTCAAAGTAAGCAATAGATTAATAAAGAACAGATTTTATTTAAAAAGATTCATTTGATTTTCTAGTTTGATGGCAGTTTTCAAACGTCTTCAGAGGCACATGCTCCTCAAATACATTAAAATACTGTGTATTTCTTGAAAATTAAAAGAAATGTGTGTCACCATATTAGTTATAACATGTAAACATATAAAGAGCATGTTTAAAGCTAATACATGTTAATGACATTTATTTCAGACCTAAGGCAGCCGTTCTGGAAACTTTCCGTTGCTTGGTGTTCTTAATGTTGTGCAGATATGGTCATCTGAAGCCTTTCACTCCTTCTTTGTCATTTGCTTTTGAGGTAAGACACATATTTTTAGGTGGCTTTTGCACAGTTATACATCTATTATATATTTAATCCATTCATTCAACAATGATTTGTCTATTTATTTTGTGACTAGTACTTGTGGGGAACATCTACCTATTCATTTACTTACCATACCATATTAATTGTGTCACCAGGAGCTAGTTAATATTGTGGAGTTTCATTTTTCTGGTCTTTAAACTTGGGTTGATATCATGAACCTCTTAGATTTGTTGGACAAATTACATTGCATGATGTTTATAAGGAAAAATTAGGTCACATCGTTGGCTCTCCACAAGTAAACAAATAATTTTACCAAAAGTTCTTGGCAGAGATTTCGCCATTTGAGTTTTTTTTCTTCTTAGGATTTAAGGTGATTAAAATGTCTTATCAATTGCCTACAAGAAGTAATGTTTCTATAGAAATAAATCACTGATGTCATTGAGATTTTTCTATAAGTGAAAAATTAAGTTATAATTTGACCTGTGATGATTAAAACTTCTCTTCTAAGAGCTTTCAAAAGCTTTTGGGTGTATAATTATTGTCTCAGACATTAGATACATGTTAAAAAAATCTTTATTCTTATCACTAAAGATTTAATGCACATAATTTTATTCTTTTAAATTAAGGTTAATATTGTTTAACTTTGGTGCTGATCAGCCTACCAACATGCCCAGCATATGTAACCTTATTTAAACATGAAACATAAATGCAAACATTCCCCCAGCATCAATGGAAAAACTAAAATAAGGCACTTTTATAAATTAGTAATGATTGTAAATTGAAACAAGCTCTTTGGAAAACAATTTGGCACCACCACATAAGGCATATGAATATAAAAATGAGGAAGGGGAAATATATATATTTATTATATATATATATATATATGTAAATATATCTGGAAAGATAATAAGAACTTACTATATGGTTGCCTATGGGAAGGTGAATTGTGTGACTAGGGTAAATAAATATGAGGAAGATTGTCCATTAAGTTAATATTTTTTAATACCTTTAAAATTTCTGCATCACCTGAATATATTTCCTACTTTAAAAGTCATGCAAATTTAAAAAATGAAGCATAAAATCTTAGTATCAGGATACTAAGTAGATATCATCTAATTGAAAAAAATTTGCATTTAAATAGGCACTAAATAAAGTTTATGTGATGTGTACTTACCTTGTTTCTTGAGAATACAACCTAAAAGCAAAATAATGAAGCTCAAATTACACATTTAACAAAATTTGGAAATATACATGCCAAAAAAATAAAATATATTTTCACACTCTGGGTGAGGGAAGATATTATAATTATGGGTATGAAAGAAAGTAATTCCATTTAATAAATCTACTCTTGGATGTATTGTAGTAGTTTATCTTAAATGCTCCAGAAGCAAATAGAAAAGGTAGGGTTCTTTAAAGTAGCCATAAACAAGTGGGAATGTATGCTTAGAGAACCACATTGCGTTTGGGGTTCTTTGATGATGAGAGAGTGGAGGACAGTGGAGTGTGTCCAACTTTTGAACACAATGAATTTTAGTGGTGAGGTACTGTCCATTTACTTATTGTTGTAGTCAGTAGGTAAAAGTGAGTGGTTAACATTTGAGCTTTGAAGCCACATTGCCTGTATTTGATTTCTAACTCAGGAAATTACTAGTGTGTCCTTGGGCAGTTATGTGTCAACTTAAATATTCTTAGACTCACTTTCCTTATCTCTAAATGGATAAGTAATAATGTCTAACTAATAGGATTTTGAGGATTAAATGAAAATCTGTGTAGGAGATTTGGCACAGTGCTTAACATACAGTACAAGCTTAATATATGTTAGATGCTGTAATTATTTTCATTTTATATGTAATTAAAGATCCCTTGGAATAATTCTTTGGTTTGCCTCAGGATCCAAAAGTCAAGTTTGGGAATAATTGGCATGGTGTATGTAAAGGAGCAGTAATGTGGAATCTAAAAGTCATGGTTATGAATTCTTAGTCTGATGGTGACTTTATGACATTGGACTCTGTGCCTCAGGTTGTTTACTTGCAAAATAGGTTTAATGAGAGTTAACGCACACTGAGATTTAACTATGTTCTAAATGCCTTACTCCTATTACTTCATTTACTCTTCATATCAGTGTGACTCATGATATAGTTGCTATGGTTATTTTTATAATGAAAAAAATTGAGTTACAGAGAGGTTGAAAACTAGTTTGAATTAATGTAAGTAATAAGTGAACAAGTCAGGATACAAACTCAGACAGTCTGACTTTCTAGCTCTTAATTATCTAGCAAGATTTTCTTCCATGTAATGATAGTACTACTCATCCCTCTCAAGGGATTTAGATAAAAGAGACATATACAATGTAGCACAAGTACTTTGAGAAATGTGAAGACTAAAATAAAAGGTCTTATCAGTTTGACTGCAAAAATGTTTTGAAAACACAAATGGTTTCAGTAGTTTACCTCTGAATTTTCTTCTATGTAAAAGCAAAATGAAGGGGAGGGAAGACATAATGGCAGAATGTTTCAGCATGCTCACCTACTCTTTCTAGAACTGATTGCTGCCCATTGAGGTACCTACATGGCTTATTCTTCAAGAGTAAACATTGACTGTGATGTGCCAATAAAACATTTCCTTAAAATGGTGTATTAATACTATCTATTTCATATGGTTTGTGGATAAATTCATTGACACAAAGGGTACCACACAGCAAGTCCTTGATACAAATTTAGTTATTATCATTGTTCATATTACTATGATTATTCTATAATTATCATTTAAAATATTAATACTGCTATTATTATTTAGGTATCATAATCATCATTATTATTAACAATTGAATTTCCATGGTTAAAACTGAACAAGTCTCTGACTAGAGGTCAATAACTATGTAGTAAGTTATTGGTCAAAGACTAGGTAAAGACTGATTTTATGATCAGCATTTTACTTGTAAGGCAGCCTTTTCTTCCACTTTTTCTAAAGTTAAAAAATTATTAGTTACTAATTCTTATATTCTTTAATTTAAATTCAACATTAAAAAACCAGTTATCAGTTTTTATATTCTTAATAACTTTTTAAAGTTTATTTTACTAATTTGAGAGAGAGAGCAAGCGAGCGAGTGCACAGCAGGGACAGAGAGAGAGGGGGGAGAGAGATAATCCCAAGCAGGCTCTGCATGGTCACTGTGAAGCCTGATGTGAGGCTTGAACTCATCAACTGTGAAATCATGACCTGCGTTGAGATCAGGAGTTGATCGCTTAAGAGACACCCAGACACCCCAGTTTTTATATTCTTAATTGTGAATTTCAAATTTGCATTTTCCTCACTATTCTTAGAACTTTACATAAATTTTTACCATTTATCATAGTATTAATAAAACTATTCTTTGCCCCACAGAAGGAATTAGAAGCCTAATAAATGGACTAAGTGACTTCATTCAATAGGAATCAGGGCTTAGCGACTTACAGTGATTATACTATGAGGGCACAATGTTCTCATCATTTTCTTTGAAGGTATCATTAGAATCAGTGTCATTGAAGCAATTAATCCCTTTTTTTTTTATAAATTAATGTTGTATATATTGGCAACATCAGCTTGTAACCCTGTGCCTCGTCTCTATTTATCTAGAAGTCTGGTTGAGGCTTTCTGTTATACTGCTTCATTATGTAGGTCAAATGCCGTAGATTTGCATGGTAACAGTCGTCCCTCTACACTAAGCAAACATACTGCTGGCTATACTTACAACTTTAATCACATACAAACAAGCACACACAGAATGGAAAACCGACCTTAAACTATGTTTTACTTAGATTATAAAACAGTGCTTAGGTAGTTATAATTCTGAGTCAGAAGTACAAAGTAGAATTTAAATTTGATCCTATGATCTGTATGTGGAAGATTTATTCCCTTTAGCTTTTTTTTTTTTTTATTTTAGTTAACCAACATAGAGTGCATTATTTGTTTCAGGAGTAGAATTCAGTGATTTATCACTTACATACAACATCCAGTTCTTATCACAACAAGTGCTGTCTTTAACACCCAGCACCCATCAAGCCCATTTCCCGTCTACTTCCCTCCATCAATACTGTTTACAGATATTTTGATCCTATGTGTATTTTGTTTCATATCACTTCTTATATAATTGAGGAGATAGTTAAGGTACTAGAAAAAGCATTGGCTTTGAAGTCACATAACCTAAGTGTCGTTCCCAGCTCTGCCAATTGGTTGTGTGGCCTTCAGGAATATTTCTAAAACAACCACATCTTAGCTCCCTTCACTTAGTTCCCTCAGCAAAAAGGAGAGTAAACATCTTGTGGGGATTGTTGTGATATTCAAAGGAGTAAAGGCAATAGAGTCAAGAGAATCTAGCATAATACCTGGTATTTAAGTAATGAGTCTTATTAACAATAATTATATCCATGTGTACTATACACATGCATACATACACAAACTATGCACACAAATTTAAAATAATGTTTTTAAAACTAGGGCATTAAAAGCAATGAAAAAGTAAACTTGAGAATATCTGCTAATTAATGGCTAAATAATTTGAGTTGATTCCAAAAGAACATGCAATGGCTTTAAATCAAGACTTCAGAAAAATTCTAAACTTGGATTTCCAGGTTTTAGTTTAAATCATTAAAGTAGAAACACATCATTAAACCAACTTGTATCTGCTGAAGATGTGCAAAAGAGCTGGGTAGAATTTGGACAAGTAGGGACAAAGATGGAGAGCATGTACCTTGATTGGAGGGAGAATACAGTGAAAAGTCCAGAAGCAGGGGAGACCATGTTTAAGCGATGAGAGGAGTCTAGGAACCACAGCCCAAAGTGTGGATCCTGATAGGAGGTTAAAAAATGCCCACAGAAGATAGAACCAGCTTGCCTAATGCTTTAAATGGCAGGCAGAAACATTTATTCAACACTTACTGAACACCTGCCCCAGTAAAAACAGAGCAAAAGCCCTGTCTTTGAGGAGATTAGATTTTAATCAGTGTATTAATTTTTGATTGCTGTGTAACAAATTACCACAAATTTAGTGGCTTAAAACAACACACATTTATTATCTAATAGTTCCCATGGGTCAGGAGGTCAGGCACAGTTTTGCTCAGAACTCTGCTCAGCGTCTCAAGAGACTGCGTTTAAGGTAAGTATTGGCCAGATTGTGTTCTCATCTGGAGGCTCAACTACGGAAAAATCCACTTTCAAACTCATTCACGTTGTTGACAGAACTCATTTCCTTGCAGCTGTATGACTTAGGGCGCCAGCTTTTTGCTGGCTTTTGACTGGAGTCTGCCCTCAGGTCTCAGAGGCTGCCTGTAGGTCCATGCCACATGGGCTTCCTCAATATGGCTGCGTACTTCATCAAGCCAGCAAGGAGGAACTTGTTTCCGGAAGGGCTCAACCCCTCTTTTAAGATCTTTCAGCTGATCAACCTAAGATCCTCCAGGATAATCTCCTGTTTTGTCAAAGGAAAAACAACTGATTTAGGACCTTACTTACATCCGCTATATCCTTTCATCTATGCCATATTCTATTGGCTAGAAGCAAGTCACAGGCTTCTCCTACACTCCAGGGGAGGGGATTGTACAGGCTGACAGGCCATAGATAACAGGGGTGGGGACTATGGGACCACCCTAGTTTCTGTCTGCCACAGTTGGGGAAGGCGCAAACAGTAACTTAGGCAAATATTTATATACATATGCACATACATGGTTTATCAAATAATGCTGAGTACTATAGTGAAAAATAAATCGGGGGTGGAGAAGGCAAATTTTTTTAAAAACATGGTACCTAGGGAAGGCTGGTGGCATTTCAGTTAAGACCTGGTGTGAAGGCAAAAACCATGTGGATTCCTGGGGAAGAGTGAATAAAGACAACATCAAGTGCAAAGGTGCTGAGGTGAGGTGTACCTAGCATGTTCCTAGAATACTGCACATGTTTGGAATTGAATCAGCAAGAGGGAACATGGTACAAAATGTGGTCAGAACAGCAACAGAAGTCAGACCACATAGGTCCTTTTGGTCATTGTTATTATTCCTTTTACTCCAGCTGAAATGACTCCACCCAGAGAGTTTGAGCGCAGGAGGAGTATGAACTGACTTACATTTTAAGATCACTTTGATGGCTGAGTTGAAGATACATGAAGTGGGTAGGAAGAGGATGCAAAGATACCAGTTAATGTTATTGTAAACATGCAAGTGAGAGAAGCTGGAGTCCCAGAGAAGGTGGGAAGTGGTCAGATTCAGGTAGCCATTTTAAAGTAGAAAAGGTAAGCTTTGCTGACAGGTCGAATGAGAAGATGGGAAAACAACAACAGCAAAAAACGAGTCAAGAAAGACTCCAATGGTTTTAGTGTGAGGAAATAAAAGAATGGGGTTACCATGAACTGAGATGGGAAGAATCTAGGAGGAAAAGCTCAGAGTGGTGATAGATCGCCAAGTTCAATTTTATTTGATAGGATTATGTTTATTGATTTTATGGTTACCTTCTTGCTGGTAGGGTTATTAATCTGTTCCGCACAAACAATTCAAAGCAGAGAAAGTAGATGGGAAGAAAATATACCCACGGTTTATTACTGGTTATGTTTATGTGTCATGACTTGACTTTTTTTCTTTGTGATTCGTAGTTTCCTTAGTGAGCTTATATTATTTTTAATCCTATATTGTGAAGTGTTTTTTTTAAGCCAAGTTTACCTGTTCAGAGTTTTGTAATAGAAATTAAGAAAAAATATATAAGAGATAGCCCTGGACAGCCAGAGAGAGGTCAGAGCTTCAGTTAAAGACACTCAAATGCTTTGGCAGTGACAGGGAGCAGCACACCATGGATGGAAGAGATGTTTCCACCAGCTGAGGTGTCAGAGTCCAAGGTGTCACTGTAAAGTAATTGAACTGATGTCATGAAACCATGATTTTTTAAAACTTAAAACTTTTTTTTAGAGCAATTGAAGTTTTACAGCAAAACTGAGGGGAAGAAAGAGACTTGCTGTGTACCTCCTGTCCCCACACGTGCATAGCCTCTTCCATTATCAACATCCCTCACCAGAGTGGTGCATTTTTACAATCAATGAACCGAGGTTGACACATCATAGTCACCCAAAGTCTATAATTTACCTTACAGTTCTCTATTGGTGTTGAAAATCTATGGTGTGGGCAAATGTATAGTAACGAGTAGCTATTATTATAGTATCTTACCAGTATTTCCACTGTCCTCAAACTCCTCTGTGCTCTGCCTGTTATCTCTGTGTGCTCCTCAGTCCCTGACATCCATTCATCTTTTTACTGGGTTTGCAGTTCTGCCTTTTCTGAAAGTCGTATAGCTGGAATCAGTATGAAATATTTTCAGATTGTCTTCTTTTACTTAGTAATATGCATTTATACTTTCTCCATATCTTTTTATGGCTGCACAGCCCTTTTGTTTATTGTGCTGAACAATTTTCCATTTTTTGTATATACCACAGTTTATCCATTCACCTATTTAAGGACATTGTGGTTGCTTTTGGCAATTATGAATAGCAATGCTATAAATATCCCTGTATAGGTTTTTGTGTAGACATAAATTTTCAGTTCATCTGGGCAAATATGAAGGAGCACAATTGCAGGGTCATATGATAAGAGTATGTTTAGTTTTGTAAGAAATTCCCAAACCATATCTTCCGAAGTGGCCATACTATTTTGCATCCCTGAATGGGAGCTCCTTTTTCTTCATATCCTCACCAGCATTTGGTGTCGGCAGTGTTCCAGGTTTTGGCCATTCTAATAGGTGTGTAGTGATATGTCATTGTTTTCATTTGCATTTCCCTGTTGACATATGATGTGGAGAATCATTTCCTAGGATTATTTACCATCTGTGTCTATTCTTTGGTGAGGTATCTGTTAAGATCTTTGGCCCATTTTTAACAGTTGGGTAGGTTTCTTATTGTTGAGTTTTAAGAGTTCTTTGTATATTATGGATAACAGCCCTTTATTAGATGCATTTTTAGGAAATCCCTTCTAGTCTGTAGCTTGTCTTGTCATTCTTTTGACACCATCATTTGTATAGCAGAAGTTTTTAATTTAAAAAATTCAGCTTATAAATTATTTGTTTGGTGGATTGTGTCTTTGGTCTTATATATAAAAAAGCACTGCTATACCTAAGATCATCTATGTTTTTTCCTATCTTACTTTCTAGGAGTTTTATAGTTCTGCACTTTTAAATTTAAATCTGTAATTTTTTAGTAAATTTTGAGTGATTTTTTATGAAGAGCATAATGTCTGTGTCTAGATTCATTATGTGTGTGTGTGTGTGTGTGTGTGTGTGTCCATTTCTTTCAGCACCATGTGTTGAAAAGACTCTGCTCCACTACACTGTCCTTGCTCCCTGGTTAAAGATCAGTTGACTCTATGTATGTGCATCAATTTCCTGGCTGTCTCTTCTGTTCCATTGATATACCTGCCTCTTCTTTCACCAGTACCACACTGCCTTGATCAACGTTGCTTTACAGTAAGTCTTGAAGTCAGGTAGTGTCAGTCTATCAGCATTTTCCTTCTCCTTCAAAATTGTGCTGGCTCTTCTGGGTCTTTTGCCTCTTCATGTAAACTAGAATCAGTTTGTTGACATCACAAAATAATTTGGTGGGATTTTGGTGGCGATTGCATTGAATCTAGTTGGAAGAACTGACATCTAGACAATATGGATTCCTATTCATGAATATGGAGTAGCTCTCTATTTAGTTTTTTATTTCATTCTTGGACTTTTGTAATTTTCCTCATATAGATCTTGTACACACAGTATTTTGTTACATTTAGTACCTGATTAATTATTTATTTAGTTCTAATTTGAACGGCATTGCACTTTTAATTTCAAATTCCACTTGTTCATTCCTGGTATGTAGGAAGATGATTGACTTTTTATATTAATGCTGTATCCTGCAAACTTGCCTTAATCACTTATTAGTTCCAGGAGGTTTTTGTTGATCTTTGCCAATTTTCTACATAGATAATCATGTCATCTGCCTAGCTTAGCAAGAAAGGAACAGAACTAGGAGTTCAGTTGCTGATTTTTTATTTATAGATTTATCACTAAAATAATCAGAAAGCTTCAATTAAACTATATCCATTTATAAGATTTTGGTTATATCATCATTTATTTAAATTTTTACCAATAAATATCATAGGTAATTTTAGTTTAAAAATGTTTCAGTTAGTATTCTAAGTGGTTTGTAAATATTATTTCCTTAAATACAACAACTTTATAATGCGGATGCTACTTTAAGTCACATTTAACAGACAAGGAAATGAGACATTAAGAAGACAAGTAAGTTGCCCAAGGCCACAATCCTGTATGTAAGAGAGACAGGATTCAAACCCATGTGGGGCTCAAACCAACAAACTGCAAGATCATGACCTGAGCAGAAAGCAAGAGTCAGATGCTTAACTGACTGAGCCACCCAGGGGCACCTCAATGTTGGTATTCTTTAGGACCTGGATCCTGCTTTCTTCTCTATCCACCCGTACTCATTTCTACTTCTTTAAACACTGTGGATGTGGTGATGACTCCCACATTTTTATGCCTGGACCAGACCTCTAACCTCAGCTGTAAACTCACACATTCTATTACCTATTTAAGATCTTCTCTTGAATAGCATAGGCACATCATACAATAACTGCATGTGCAAAAGTGAGCTCTTCATGCCTTCTCCTACATATCTTTTTCCACGTCGGTAGATTTACATCTCAATAAATAGGCACCATAGACACTTTTATCATTTTATAAATCTAGGAATCATTCTTGTTTTAACCCTCTCTTTTGCCACCCACATCCACTCAGCAATTTCTGTTGCTTCTACACTAAGATATTAATTCAACCTCATCCCCCTTGTCACAATCCTAATTTAAAGTGCTCTTATACCTTGTTGAGTTTACTACAGTGCACTCCTAAATATTCATTCACCTTACTCTATTCTTGATACTTTCCAATATATTTTATAAGTATACCATGATCAAATTTAGTTTAAACTCCCAAATAGGTTTAGATGGCACTTAGAATGAAATCCAAACCCTTTCGCATAACCTCCAAGGCCCTAAGTGAAGCATTCATAGACATACTCACTTGCCACAGCTGGCTCATTCCTCACTCTGGGAAGTCAGCTAATGAAAAGAATATACAGATAAATACGATTATGGGTCTAATATACAGCAGCTTACTTTATTTCTAACACAGTCCTGAGAAAAATTGTATAATGTTTATTTTTGAGAGAGAGAGAGAGAGAGAGAGAGAGAGCGAGCATGAGTGGGGGAGGGACAGAGAGAGAAGGAGACACAGAATCTGAAGCAGGCTCCAGGCTCTGAGCTGTCAGCACAGAGCCCGACGTGGGGCTCACACTCACAAACCGTGAGATCATGACCTGAACCAAAGTGAGATGGTTAACTGACTGAGCCATCCAGGTGCTGAAATACCCAATTTAAAAGGTCATAAATTTTTGAAATAAAAATACTAGTAAAAATAATAAGCCTAATTCACAAAAATATCATTATTCAGCAATATGGGGATATTTAGCTTAATGCTATTGTCAAAATCACTTCCAGTGTTCACATTTTTGTCCCAACTCCTATTTTAAGTGTTATATTGAAGTGTAAGGTCAAAACAAACAAGTGAAATTAGGTAAATAACATGAAAACTCACAGAAAGGTACTTTTTTGTCTCATAGTCATTGATTGTGGGTTCCGGAGATCAACTTGGGGACACATTCAGTGTCAGAGGACACATAGACTCGAGTCATTCAGGAGCTGGGTATAGTGTGCATTTTTTTTCAGAGTACCAAAAAGCCATGCTAAGTGATGGGAGTAATGCTCTAGATCTTAGGGACCATGGGAAGGGACTCAGTGTGAAGTGCAGAAAATCCCATTTGCATCCAAAGAGAATACCCTTGGAGGGTACTTGCTCTAGGGTTCGAACTGAAATCATATCAAGTACCACCATTAGTATGCATCTCAACCTTTAGGAAACATCCTCCTTGTTGTTGAGCTCTGGAATCTAATTTGTCATGCCTTATTTTTAGTTACCTTTTCAACATTATTCTCTTGCCTGGGCAGATCTTTTGGGGAAATAAAAGAAAAAACATTAACCAAGGTTAACTGTGTGCCACCTGAGGCATTTTCTGTACAGAATTGGAAGCCAATACTCAGCAGCAATGACAATAAGACTTCAACATTTATTATTTGTTCAGTAGATATTAAAGAAACACTGGCAGCCCCTGTTATGTAGCTGTTACTCACCAAAATGGAGGAGAGCAAGTTGCTAGAATTCTAACCTCACATAGAATGCTGAATTAAATATTTATGGATTTTAGACAACAAGGCATGTATAATCAGATGCCCCTTGTTAACCTAAATATTTGGTCAGAATACCTGAATCAGAAAGTGAAGGAAGGTTTAGAATCCAAGTCATGGATTCTTCATTCTTTCTGTTTTGGTAAAATTCAGCTTTACTAGGGGTTTATCTGTTTCTGCGTAACCAACCAACCCAAAATTAATGGCTTATTTATTATTTCTCACAAACATATGGCAACTCCGTGTTTCTTTCTCCTGGGCTCACTTATTGGGCTATATGTTCAGGGGAGGGGGGAGCTGGGCTGGGCAGTCACATGAGTCACCTGAAGAGACTCGGTTTTGGCTGGCAGCAGCACTTTTATTTTCCTTCCACATAACCTTACAGTTTCCAGTGGACCAGACCAGGTCTTTACATGGCAATTTCAGGAACATGAAATTGCAAGACTTCTTGAAGCCGAGCTCTGGAACTCAGAAAAGTCACTCTGCCACATTCCGTTGACACAGCATAGTAACAGTCTAGCCAATGTTCAAAGGTGGAGAAATAGACTCCATCTCTTGATTGAAAAACTGTCAAGTCAATTGTAAAAGGGCACATGTTCACTTATGACCACTGCTCAACCTACCACATATGGGTTTTATATGACTTAAATTCATGACGACTAGTATATCACAGAATGTAAACATATTTGTCTGAAGTCATCTCAGGCAATTCATTTCAGTTTTACATTTGGTCAGTTATGAATGCAAAGAACAGACTGTACCCAATTTTTTCATGAAATATGTGGTAATCTGTCATAAACATATTTGTGGATTTAAGGGGAAAATCTCACACACACACACACACACACACACCTATTAATATTCATGATATACAGTATTTTTTACTTACCTATTTTAAAATTATTCAAACTTCAAATATTTTATCAGCTGTACATAGTTTGTGTTTATAGGCAGTAGTTATATCAGTTTTAAATAATGCTTCATATCAACTGATAATTATTTTTCTATTTTCTATTATTTATTATGATTAAATTATAGAAAATAGTTTTAAAAAATAATGAAATGAAAACCACACAATTAAAACTATGATACTACAATACCAGTGAAGTACTTTTAACACTGTGTGATCCCTCTTCTATTTCATACTACCACAGGCACAACTCTTATTTTATACTTAGTGCTTTTCATTTCCATGTGTTTTCTAAACAAATCCTATTTTTTTCATATATTCCTAAATTTATCACTAAGCAGCATTTGATTTAGTTGTATAAAATGTTTGAGTGCAATAAAATGGTATCATCTACATACCATTTCCTGCTACTCCCTTTAATTGATGGAATGTTTTGTTTCTAAAATGTTTCCTCTTTGTTGCATATAGTTATAATTCATTCACTTTTATTGCTATAAACTAATGCATTGCACAACTGTATTAAAATATCCATTCTCTACTGTTTGTTCCTAGCTTGTATTTTTACAGTGCTATACTGAAAACTCATGCACACATCTTCTAGTGCACCTGGCATTTATGGAGTTTCTCTGGGTTATATAGTAGGTGTAGAATCGCTGGATTATAGGAAATGGGAATGATTACATTAAGAGGATGTCAGGTTGTTTTCCAATGTGGTTATAAAACTCACCACTACCAACGTACACACTCTCTTAACAAAGCAGAATTAACTTCTGTTCACCAGTAGATTATGTATCTCATTGTATTTCTTCTAATTACCATTTTCCTGTTTTCTGCCGAAGTGGATTATTATTTCATCTTTATTGGCCATTTGTGTTTCTTTGCCCGTGATATGCCTTTTCATGTCATTTACTCATTTTTCTATTTGGTTGTTATTTTCTTCTGCTGCTCTTTAGAGATTCTATACATGAAGATACCAATCCTTTTTTATTTATATTTGTAAAAAGCATATTCTTCCAGTTTGTAGTTTGTCTCATTGCCCTGGGATTGAACTCAAATGGATTTAATTTCCACAGAGTAATGCCAAATAGTGGTATACAGCCACTACATATGAAGATGGTACTACTAAACTATTCATTATTAGCCATTCAGAAAAGCATAAACGTTTTCCTATATAGTGCTAGATATATCTAGTTCCAGTTCCTCTTAGAACCACCATTCTACGTGTACATAGCTCCTGAACAGGACTATGAATCAAGGCTATAATTATGCAAAAATACAAAGCTAACATATAATTTGAAGATTCATTCCACAATCATGGCTTCTTTAGCAAGGTTATGGACTACATGAATTTTAAATACATAGAACAGGATTTCCCCTATCCTTTCATAGGGGAGAATATCAAGTTTAAGGGTTATTCGAAATCAATTATACAGAATAGCAAAACTGCTAAAATGTACTGAAATTCTCCTATATACATGATGCCATCTTACTGAGAATATATTTTTATGTGATATAAGAGATTTTTATTTTTAGCAAAACCGATGCAAAATTCATGGTATAACATAAAAGACACAAATACTAGAAGTTTTTAGCAAATTCCCATTGAGATTTTGTCATGTATTCATGTAATAAAGCTTTGTCACTTTTTTCCTGCACCTGAAACTCAACTTAAGTCTCATTGCCACTTTGAAAATAGTTTCATTCTTTCACTCTCCCTGGCATCCCCATAAAGTATTTTTGGTATCTAAAGATATTTTTTTCAGGGGTTATCATCACATAAAATTAACAAATATTCACTCTGTTCCAGGTTCTGCGCAAAGAGCTTTATGTGTGTAATCTCATTCATGATGCACACATATCTCCTATGCTCCTACCATGTACTATCCTGTAAGATCAAAAAATAACTAATGTATTAGGTGGGGAGCAGGCTACTAACCGGTGAAAATAAGCTTTTTCCGGTGATTTATATGTGACCCGTTAAAAAAATACTGTCCACTTCCTATTACTTTTCTAAAAATAACTACTTTCTCTTGCTATAAGCATCACAATATGTGGTAACCAAAATGAAGCAATAATAGCATATAGTACTGCTTTTTTTGCTTTAATACAGTATGTGTATTAACTACTATTTTAATACAGTGTACATATTTAAATATATAAAATCACATTACATTTCCTGAAATGTATTGTCTCGTGTAGGATTTTAAGTATTAATCTACATGGAAGAAAATGTTAATCTATGATGGTTTCCTGTGTATCATCTTTTCCTATTAAAATGGTTAATATTAAGAGACATAGCTATATCTCAGATTTGTACCCATCTATCTCTTCTCCTGTGCCCTTATTTGAAAAGCCCTTCGTGGACATCCGCTAAGTGCAGTTGCTTTAGTAAATACTTTAAATTGAAGGAGATATTCACCATCAGGCTCTTTTTTCCGCCTTTTAATATTATGTGTATTATAAAGAACACAAATTTTATATATTTCTGATTAGTCCATCCTAAAATCATCAGAACATAGGTGTTTCAAGGAGAATTTTACATAGAAAATACTGTTTTAAAAAAATATTTTAAATACATTTCTGGCAGTTTAGTTTTTGCTTGTTTTCTTTTACTTTGTCTTTTTTGCTTGTTTGACTCTTCTTGTTTGAAAACCGGAAGTGATTCCTTACCAAGAGTAGTTTAGCTAGAAGAGCAAACAAGTTGAACATGTTAAACATGTTAGTTTAACATCACAAATTTTATAATTTTCAGTGAGATCTAAAAGGATACAATCTTTATCAATTATATTGTTTGCATAAAAATAGAAATTTAGGACTATTAGAAATTCAGCTCTCTGTGTGGCCCATTCCTGACCACTGAACCAGTTTCCATCTTGTCCACTCATATCCCTCTACATTTTTCATGCATGTCCTCTCACCAGACTTTGTTTGTGGGTGTAACCTACTAGTGCCAGCATGGTGAATTACAGCAGCAGCTTAAGGTAAACATCATTTACTCCTAAGAAATTGTTTCCACATCACCTTGGTTTTCTGCTTGGCATTTAAAAAAAGAAACCCTGCCCCTTTTTATAATCACCTGTCCTACATTTGAAATAACAAAGAGCCTCACATTTTGCCTGCTCTCGTCTGAGTGTGCCACGCGTTGTGCTATGATTTATGACCTGAGCATCCGACACTCTCCGTGCACTAACAAGATGGCCCGCTGCGTTTGAAATATATCCCCCAAATGAAAGCAAACACAGCCTTGTTATATAAAGCCTTGTCAGCACACAAGGAATTAAACACATGAAATTTATAATTTTTAGACTTTCTTTTTTGTGCTGCCTAAGAATGGCGAAAATAGCTTAAGATCCATGGGTGGACAGGATTTCACATACTAGACGAGAGCTCTAAGGGGAATCCTGACCTTGAGAAAAAGGCACAGGGGTATTTGGCAGAACGTCAAGGTGGTTTCCACTAGGACATGACAGGGACTCATTATGGGCTTGCTGTTGCCTGTAAGCTGGTTTCACTACCATCAACTAGGAGACCAGAATGCCTGGTTCCAGATGCTCTTGCCAATTGACCGTAAAATTGCTATGCATTTCTGGCCAAGCCTGAGATTTTAAAAGCTCCCCTCCTCCTCCCCTCAACACCCTAACCCCCAATTCCCTCTAAAAAGCTGCTCATTATTCTTCCTTTGCCCCCTGATCTCAGCAAAAGAAATACTTCTGGAATCAATTAGAAATGTCTGCCCTTGATGAGGTTTGCACGTGAGTTTGGAGTTGTGAGGCTTTGATAGTGTCAGCCAACAGCTGCAGTTTCAGGTGGTAAAATCTAAGAAGGAATTTTCCAGGGTTTATTTACCATCATAAAAAGTTTTAAAAAATAGGAAAGACATGTTGGGAGACCATCTTAGATGCCTTTGAACGTGTGGTTAAATTTGGATTATATATTTATTTTATCCACAATGAGCAAACTGGAGATCTCAGATGGGGAGAATCTTACCATTGCCTCAATAGATTGTGTCAAATGGTTATATATCCTGGAAATAGAGGTCTCCATTCCAGAGCATCTGTTATTTTTTCTGTCCTATTAATTGCTTGACAAGTAAAGGTAGTCAAGATTAGTGGGAATCAGACCCATCTTCTGAAAATAATGTGAATTAATACTGTGTAATATGTTTGCCTACTCTTTCTCTCTAGATATATGTGTATAAGATTTTAATCAAAAATTCCAATAAGAATTTTTTTCTTTTTAAACACTCCTATCTAGTAAGCCGTTATTAATGCTTATTTGATAATATGCCATAAACTTTTTTTTATGTTTATGTGTCCTATTAAAATACATTTGTATTGTAGCATGGAAATGACATGATTTTCCTGAAGCCACATTGAAAACCATAGTAACAACCCAGGTATTCAAAGTATCACCTGGCATTTCCAAGCACGTGGACTTTTCTTTCCTTGAATATGTTATATGCTTCCTGGAAGTCTGCTTTTGTTTCTCCTGCTGGCTAAGAAGCAGAGACAATTGCAAGGAATATTTTTATCATTAAAACTTTCACTCTAGCTTTCAAGAAATGTTATCAAGTTTGTTATTACACAGAGTCACCATTAAATATAGAATTTTATTTCCCAGAAATACCTCTTCCTTCTGTAATCAATGTTACTTACCCTTAAAGCATTGTCATTTCTACTTATATAGTGGTGGAAAGGTATGGAGAGAGAATTTTGTGTCTCTGGCAGTATCTCCAGACTTAAAGAAAAGAGAGATAAGTTCAAAGTTCCATTTTTATGAGAGCTTGACAAGTAAAGGCAGACGTTTACCCATTAATCAGTCTGGTTTCTAGATTGAACTTTATTAGTTAGTAAAACTAAGTGAATAGATTACTGTATCATCAATGTACCTAAAATATACTACAGTTTATTTTAGGCATGGAATAACTCTAAGTAGGCTGAAAATTTTCATTACTTCAAATATCTGATGTCTCATGCATGTGTTTTGAACATGTGATAAAGGTTCAAAAGACATATGTTGCCTACCAGTTTCCTGAGGAAACTGGTATACTAGCAACAAGGGCAAAAACAAATAAGGGTGACCAATTTTTAATCACCATGTTTGAAATATAATGCCTCGTTTATCTTTCTCCATGTCCTTCATACACTCTGCCTGTGTTTGGTGAGCCAAACGTCCTTTTGTTGAGTAAAACAAACCAAAAAAGGGGCACCTGGGCAGCTCAGTCAGTTAAGCGTCTGGCTTCGGCTCAGGTCATGATCTCACGGTTTGGGGGTTCGAGCCCCACATCAGGCTCTGTGCTGACAGCTCAGAGCCTGAAGCCTGCTTCAGAATCTGTCTCCATCTCTCTCTGCTCCTTCCCCACTCATGCTCTCTCTCTCTCTCTCTCTCTCTCTCTCTCTCTCTCTCAAAAATAAACACAACATTAAAATTTAACCCCTCCCCCCAAAAAAGGTATGTGCGGTCTTTAACAACATTCTGGAAGTTACTTCCCTGTGATCAAATTGTTATAGAAAGCACAAGTAGATTAATTTTAATTTGTTCATTCCTTTTCACTGAGGTGAAACATCCTGTGTGCCAGACTTTTCTAAATATGTTCAGATCTAAGAGCAATATCCAACTGGTTGGTATTAAATGCATTGACAGTTGAAACATTCTCTCCAGGGAAGCAGCAGAAATCTACACTTTCTGACTCTCAGATATGAGGCTTCCCTGTAGCTATCAAGTGAGACTACAAACTCAAGGATTTGCACATGCTATCTCAGAGAGAAGCATCTTAGCTGGTAGAGAACTAAAGCCTGACACCCCCACTTGCCACTCCTATGTCTGTGTTTAAGTGATATCATCTTCTCTACATGCTTTCATAATAGATCTAAGGAAATTGGCTAATGCAGAGTAAAAGTGAATATGGATCTTTTTTTGTACACTTTTTGCTGTCTTTAATATTATTTTTACCAAAATTCAATACTTAGAAGGATTTTGATCTAGTAGATAGCACAAGAAGGTAATATCTCTTTTAAATTATGTTTGTGATACAAAGACAGTGACTTGGCCTACCTTTGTACAACTACTTAAATTACTGTGATGAGTTGGAGAAGAAAATGGACACAGATTCCAGACACATGGCTGTTATGAATTAATGTGAGGGAAGTCACTTAGTTCTCAGTTTCGCCATCTGTTATGTCAAGTGAATGAATTTCTAAAGTTACTTCAATGTGTAAGATTTCATACAAGTTGTGTGATTAAAAATCAACAACATTAAATAGTTGGTATCGTTTTATAGTCATAATTAATTTACTAAGAAGAGGGATGTGGAAGTATCTTTGAGAAATGAAGAGTTAAATCTAGGAAATGTTTTAGTGCATTGTCTATGAGAACAAAGAAGATGGGACTGGGACAATAGAGATCCTAACTGTGCTTTGTGAGACTTTAACTGCACCTCCATATAATCACCACCATTCCTTTTTCAACCTACAAAATCACTCCGAACAAATTACGAAGTAGATAAAAAACAGTTTACCTGTTGTGAATCCATCTTCCACACAAGCTTCCTTACTGGTAAGGATGGAAGTCATAGGGCTCCCAGGCCAGTAGAATTAGAGTCAGGTCATCAGAGTGGACTCTAACACAAATCTGTAACTGGGGGAGCATTGGATATTAAAATACTAAACCCAGTACCTTTGATCTAAATGATAACAGGTCTTGAAGACTGCTAAAAATCCTTGTGCCAAAAACTGATAGCAGCTCTGCATAGGGGATGTTATCAATATTCAGCAAGATTAAGTTATTGTCAATGTGTCTAGAGGAAAAGCAACCAGAGACATATATTTCTTTAAGTTTGTTCTCATAAAGTGTTAATTATAAATCTACTGTGGAAGGGTATCACAGAAATAAGTCTTAATGTGAGACACATTAGTGATTTACAGTAAGCCTGTGGAAGTATTTAATTAAAATGCATTAGGCAGATAACTTAGAGAAACTTTAAGGTTTGCTCTTCCATTTTGTTAGTGATAATAAAGATAATTTTTCTGCTTGCTAAATAATCTTCAGATGATTGCTGAAGGTCTGGATAAATTTGCATCAGCTTTCCATTTACTTTCAATTCAACCCTACCCCAACTAAAATAGTGGACTTATTTCAACCTGTAGTGGTACAGTCAGCTCAGGCTTATTCCATTATTCCAGAGGAGAATCTTCAAGTGAAAACCAGGGAGATACTCATATTTAACTCCAGTAACAGTGGCCCTAGAAGAGTAGATTCTCTGTACGAGTGCACAAAAATTACAGATCAGCAATTAGAAGGAAATCTAGCCAAACATATAGTAGAATAATGTATCTGAGAATATTTGTTCCCAAATAACCATAGAATGTATTCCAGGGCAATTAATTTTACTTAGAAATTTGAAATTCTTATCACTTTCTTCATATAACCTTCTGTCATCTGATCCTCAATTTTTTTATTCTGACAATGGCTGTTTTATGTATTAGTCAATGAAATTTTACTTGCTTTTATCCTGGCCAAAATCATTCTCAGTAGCATGTATTTAACCGTAGTAGTATGTAAATGTGTGTTGATGAAGGGAATTCTGTCAGAAGAGAAAGTGTAGATTAATAAACTTAGGTATCCTTCAGAAATGGGGTTGGGTCATTGGATGTTTGGTGAAAAGTTAGATTTTGAAATGCTTACTTATTCTCTTTGGATTACAGGTGAAGGGGGATTCTATTTACTCCCACTTGTGATCAAATAGCATAAAATATTCCATTGTTATATAATAGTTTATATCGTATAATGTGGTTAATATTATATAATAGAATATATAAACACATATATATAAGTTATATATATATATGTTTTATATATAATAAAATATTATTATGGAAACATCATGATGCAGATCAAAGGTATCCTGGATTAATAAAAGTAACAAAGAGCAATAGTTAACCTCAGGAAATATTACTGAGAGCAAGAACTATGAGTGAATGAACTTTAATTTTTAACACTGAAGACAGGAGAAGTTATAAGCACCACTTTTGATGTAGAGATAAGTCTAATATCCCACCAATATTCTACCTCTTGTATCATGGTGGTGTCAGTAAAGGACTTTCTTTTAGGTGCCTACCAGTCAGGAAACTCAGGGTTCATAAGCTAAATCAAACCCTTGTGTTGGATTTAGTTTGTCCTGCACAGAGCTGTTTGTTTTTAATTTAAGATTTGATAGGTTACAAAGATTTTTATATCAGGAGACTTTAAGAACCTGGGTTGATGATCTCTCTTGAAAAATTCAAAGATTTGGCCATCCTGAGCCTGCATTCCCTTAGGACATCAATGAATTGGAGACAAGAAGAGTTTGAGTGCATGAAGGGTCATCTAGACATGATTTAGATTCTTTCAGTTCATTGATATTGAGCAGGAAGGCAAATAGAAGTACAGATATCATGTGAGTCCCTATAACTTTGTACCATAGAAGAAAATGACTAGATTTCTTACTGTAGGTTAAAGAAGGATGTTTATGCTTTGAGATGAAAATAAATGAAGGGAAAAACTTTTGTTGGCTTCCATCATTTGAGCCCTTTTAGAATTGGAACCTCATCATCACTTTGTGCTACATATAAAAGATTAAGTGTCTTGTCCAGAGTTACATGGTTACTGAACAACCAGGGCGTAGATCTAGGTCTTTTAGTATTCATATATATGTGGTTGTATGTGCATAAAATTTGTCAGGAAGTATGCACATACACATCACACACACAAAAGCAGTACCATTGGAATCTTCTTGGGGGAAGATTTGCATGGCAAGGAGAACAGATGTGGAAAGGAACTTTTCACAGAATCTTTTAACGTGTGATTCATGTGAATGTACTACCTGATTTTTTTAGAAGAACCTGTACTGACACTCCAAAAATAATTTTTCTGTAAATGTATAAGAAAAAAGTAAAATGCATAAAAGTGTGTAAATTTAAAGTTACTTGAAAATGCACTTTTAATTTAAACAAGTGAATCTAATTAAAAAATAATAAGGTGCAGTTCAGTTCAGACAACTTTGTTTTTTGCTTATGATCAACACTAAAATAACTATTTTCCAAAGCCATTTGCTGCATATGGTCAACTCATTTTTCAGAGTTTAATCCCTGAATAACTTTAAAACTTAGCATCTTGGCTAAAATCAAATTGTTGAATTTTTCTGAATATAACTTTGTAAAATTACCTATATTTTACTTTTATAAGTGTGATTAAAATAAATGAGGAGGCTTGAAATATAAGGAAGGTTAACAATATAATATTCGTATTAGTATTTAGGTGTTATGCAAGAATGAGTAATTAAAGTAAATTTTCCCCATAACTGTCAAGTAAAAATTGCTTGATGAAGGAAAGTTAACAAATGTCATGTTTTAGCATTGAATCCTAAGCACAGAATGCTTGAAACACTTTGTAAGGTTTAAATGTTGGAAATAGGTGTTATGAAAAAATGAATATACAAAACCCAAGTTATTTACTAAATAAAGCACTTATGACCTAGACCAAGTAATGCTGTTACCTCTTTCCCAATGGAATTTGAGTGATTACATCTGTCTTGGCAAAAGTGGTTTGGTTTATCTTAATGTAGAGTCTATGTAATGCTTATATTACATTGTTTACATTGCTGATTGAAAGCTAATATACAGTATATGCAGTTTGAGATGCCTGTTTCCAGGTTGAAATGTATAGTTTCTACATGGCAAAGAATACTGTCAATGGGTTTTGAAATTTATCTGAATTTAACATATTTTTACTATATCTACCAAAAAATAATCACTGCTTTTCTTCATATTGACAACAAAATCTATTTATTTTCTAATTTAATTTAGTGTCAATTTGGCTTCCATACAACACCTAGTGCTCATCCCAACAAGTGCCCGCCTCAATGCTCACTTAAATGACACTGTCTTTGATTTATAAGAAAAACATTTAGCTATATTAAACAATAATTATATTAGTGCTTTAGAGAGAATTATTATTTTATTATTAAAAATTTATGTTTAATTCACCTTAATTTGATTTAATAAATCCATCAATTACTCACATACTCAACAAATATATTAAGTATCCAACTTTGTGATGGAAATATTAACAATGGTTAGGAACAGGAAGTCTGGACTTATACAAATCTTGGTTGGGTCTTGGCTTTGATATTTACCAGCTGTGTGAATATTGGTAAGCAAGTTTTCAAGTTTTCTGGAGATAATAATAGCATTGTTGCAAGAATTAAATGAAATATTGTATGTAAAGTGCTTAGGGTGATTTCCACTATATGATAAATAACAAATGCTAGCTGATTTTTGGTGATGAAAGCAATAACAGCATTATCACTACCAAGTACTGAGGCAGATACTAGGGGAAAATGACAAATGAGACATTATTCCAGTCTTTAAAATGTCTTTGGAAGAGACGATCTAGTAAACTAGTAATTCCAGTAGAGTTTAATAAATTCTATGTTATTTTTAATGTTTTTTTTAAATTTATTTTTGAGAGACAGAGAGAGAGGCAGAGTGTGAGCAGAGGAGGGGCAGAGAGCGGAGACACAAAATCTGAAGCAGGCTCCAGGCTCTGAGCTGTCAGCACAGAGCCCGACACAGGGCTTGAACTCATGAACTGTGAGATCATGATCTAGGCCAAAGTTGGATGTTTAACCCACTGAACTACCCAGGTGCTCCATTAAATTCTATGTTAAAGTTATACACATTGTGCTCTGAGAGAACACAGACGAAAAATATATATAATACAGGTGTGGTGTGTGATAAGATTTTCCAAGGTGGTGATGTTTATCTTGAGCATGAGTGGAAGTTTACCAACTGTAGGACTGTGAGTGAACACATTTCAAACAGACCAAGCAGTTTGGGCCAAGGCCAGTAGATAAAACAAATGCCTGCTGTGTTGGGAACTTGGAACGTTTCTTTATGTCTGTAGTGTTATCTGAGCGTGAAAAAACACAAGGGAGAGAATTAGAAAAATGCAGAAGGACAGCAGCAGAATAAGATGTGTAGAGAATGCACATTAAAGAGTTTGGGACTTTGTCCTCAGGGCATTATGACCATACCATAGAAACGTTTTAAGCATAGGAACCATTTCATTAAATTCACGTTTTAATATGATCACAGAAATGGTTTTGAAAAGAAGGAGTTGGTGGGGAATGGGTGAGTGACAGGAAACACATTAGGAATTTATTCCAATAATCTTGGTAAAATATGATAGTGACTTCAACTAGAATAGTCAGTCTAAGGATAAAGGCATAGAATCAGGAAACAGAACTTTAGGGTAATTTGTTTTTGTGTATCTCAAGAAAATGACAGTCTCACCAGAGAGAAACTAAAGATTTAAAAGGGTAAGTGGCGCCTGGGTGGCTCAGTCGGTTAAGTGTCTGACTTCAGCTCAGTTTGTGGGTTTGAACCCTGTTGTCGGGCTCCGTGCTAACAGCTCAGAGCCTGGAGCCTACTTTGGATTCTGGCTCTTCCTTTCTCTCTGCCCCTCCCCTGTTCTATACTCTGTTTCTCAATAATAAATAAATGTTTAAAAAAATTAAGAAGAGTAAGAAGTATTCAATTCAGATAAAAAGATGAGAAAAGCATTTATTTGATTTGATTTGATTTATTTTAAAAAGAGAGAGAGAGCATGAGTTGGAGAGAGAGAGAAAAAGAGAATCCCAAGCAGGTGTCACAGTCAGCACAGATCCTAAAGCAGGGTTTGATTCCATGACCCTGGGATCATGCCCTGAGCCAAAATCAAGAGTTGGATGCTCAACTGACTGAGCCACCCAGGCACCCCAAGAGAGAGGCTTTAAATTTAGAGATTTATTCGACCCACGAAAAAACATCATATCATTCAGGAGGCCCTACAGTATTGTTAATACAAAGTCTTTTTTCAAAAACAAAGAAAATATTTATTAATATTCCTAATTTAAGATTGTAAGATATGTTTACTATGCACCTTAATTCTAGATCTCAAACTTCAATCCACTGCCAAATAAGCCATGCTGGCAACTAAGTTTTGGAGAAAGCCCAAGCTCCTTAAGGAAATTAGGGCATAAATATCTGCGTGTGTGTGTGTGTGCATGTGTACACATACATACATACACAATATTGTAATATAATTATATGTAAATATTTATAATAATTATATATATTTTAATTATACATAATTATAAATTATTGTATATATGCATTTGTTTATTCAGTAAATATTGAGTTACTACTCTGTGTCATATACTGCTATCGATGCTTTAGATAGATCAGTGACCAAAAATATGTATTATTTTTTAAGTGGGTTATCAAGAAATTCTTGATTTACCCTTAAGCCTGGAATTGTATGTTTTTTATTTGTATCAACCCCAGTGACTGCCAACTTGTTCCTTTTTTTAAATCCCCAAACCTATAAGAAGCAAATGATAGCCAGTATCTTTCAGTGAATTTTATGAGTAGCTGAGGGAAAGATATTTTCTAAATCTCATTTTCCATGTGTATATGAATGAATATGAATTTCAACTTTTAAACTATATTTAGGACATGCTACCAGAACAAATTTTTCTGCTATTTTGATACTAAATAATAAATGGATCTCTCTCTTCCCTTTTCGTGATTTGAAAGGCAAGCACTTAAAATCAAATACAAGTTTTGCAGAGCTTTTGTGGTTAATATTACGGCAAAATGCAAGCAGAAACTCTGAAACTCATGTCTTTTGCAACCATATAACAGCAGTGAGGTGAAGCAAGGAGGTTGGTAAGAAGTTGTGTATATGACTCAAAATTTTTGTGATACTTTTGCAATCTGATCCTTTGAACTTATTTCTTTCCTTGAGAATAATAAGCCCTGAAAGACTAAGATATTATAAATGCCAAAAAGTAAACCTGGATCTACTGAAGTTTCTTTTAGCTCTCTCTCTCTGCCGTTTTTCACTTACAAATTTTCTAAACCACAAATTTGGTGCTGTCTGCCTTACATTTCGTATCACTGAAAGGTATGCTGGGTTTAGGATGGGAAATGAGTTAAATATTTCATACAAGATAGTCTATAGTTATTATAATTTGATATTTAAGTCTCAATTTAGGATGAGATAAGGGTGAAGGAACAAGTTTTTAAGTTCTCATTGACTCAATATCAAATATAACTGACGCTCGAGTAATTGCTGTAGGAAACTATGAAATTTCTTATAGATTTCTATTTGTGTAATTATTATTAGGTGTTCTGTGAGATTCCACAAAAGCAAAACATCCATAAAAGAGAAGGCCACTGATGTTTATCAAATGTCTACGACATTCTAAGTATACATTTTTATTTACTCTTCACAGTGCCATTTAGGTCATATATCCACACTTTGCAGACGAGGAAATTGAGGTCTAGAAAGTTAATTAACTTGTCCAAGGTCATCTGATTTAAGTTTTAAGGGTGGAATTCAAACCTCTTTGCTGTCTGCCCTGTTGCTTCTATGCTACACTCCCAAATAAAGAATTAAAACGACAACTGCGTTGATCAGATTATTAGCACATATCACAATTCCTTTCTAAACACACACATTAATGAAATAAGCTTTTGGTTGTTGTTGTTTTTTTTTTAAAGTCTGATCGTGACTACAAGACTGCATTCCTTACCTTCCTCAAACACTCCCATTTTGAGCACTTTTATTGACGAAACTGCGTAAACCTTGGAGGATGTAGGATGAGGTTGACATAAAGCCTGGTCTGATTAAATAGCAAGGGTGGAGGATGGTACGGGATGAGGAGATTTTTCTAGTAAAGTCATTAATATTGGATTTTAAAGATGAATAAACATTCCTTAGGTGGACAGGGGAGGCATTTATGAATTCACTTCAGTTTAATTTCAAGGCAACGACCTTGACCTTTCCCTCTTCTCTCATTTTTTTCTAGTTTCCACAGAAATGCATTCTTACAAGTTTTATTCCTGCCTTACTAGCCACTCCTTTTGCAGCTGCTAGAACCAACTGTTTTTCTAAACATCAACTCCTGTAGTTAGTTCCCTGGGGCTCACTCTTCTCTCCTGCTTTCATTGTGTTACATAATCTCAACTCAGTTTCACAGGTTTATATGCCTCCTGAATACTATTGATACATTTTTGTAACCTTCTCTGGTTTCTCTGTTGACTTCAGGCTTCTACATCTAATTGCCTGCTTTATATCTATGTGTGGAAACCAAGCGTGCAAATAATAGGAGTTGTCTAAGCTGAAGATATAAATTTGGGAGACATCCATTTAAAGATCCATAGGAGTTGATGACTTTGGAGGTATAGAACAGGTTTCCTTTCTAACCACAAAAATGCAAACATGAAACAATTTCAGCACCATTCCATATTACTTTATTTGAATTTATTTAAATATAATTAATCTATATAATGATTATTTCCTTTTTTAATTAATTTATTTATTTTGAGAGGGAGAGCGAGAGAGAGGGCATGAGCAGGAGAGGGGCAGAAAGAGAGGAAGAGAGAGGATCCCAAGCAGGCTCTGCATTACCAGCTCAGAGCCTGATGCAAGGCTCGAACCCACAAACCATGAGATTATGACCTGAGCTGAAAATCAAGAGTCATATACTCAACCCACTGAGCCACTCAGGTACCCCTATAGTGATTATTTCTGATTGAAACAGTTTCTGTTTGAGAACCACCACCGGTTACCATCGACTTCTTAAAAACTGCGCTCTAACCAATTTACATATAAGAGAACAGATTAGATAATATCTTGGCATCATTATAAGTTCTTCGGTGCTTTATCTGGCAGCTGGTTTTCAACTTCCTATCTCAAACATTGATCCCTGTCAAAGATCTAATGGATGTGAATGCCTAAAGGCAGTGCAAATCGGTGAAAATGATCCATTTTGTGCTCTACATTTTTAATGAAAGATTTGGTGTAGGTGCTCATGAAATCTACTTCTTTTCTTGAAATTACCTTACATTCATCTCTTCACTATTCGCTTCATCTACACACTCAATGCTAAATTTATTTTAAAGTTGGTTTAATTAAAAAAACAAATGAAGTTGGTTTAATATTGAGAATGCATGGACGTGCTAGGTCTTCTGGTTCCTGAGGAGAGACTGCCGTGGGGGAACAGGTATATATTTGTGGAAGAATTTTGAAAGTACATACCCATCAATGTTGACCTTCAAATTAGATAATCTAAGAAGCTCAGAGCTTCACAGCTACCAAATCTGAAAAGCAGAAATGTAGCAACAAAATGTTTTGTGTAACTATTAATTTGAATGTCTAAAATGTAATTGTTATTCTTACCTACAGTTGAAAAGATTCATATAACTTAAATATTTGCCTATCTTATGAAGGTACAAAAATTGACCATTTTTTTAGAATGATGAAAATGTTTTCAAACTTGTTAGAGGTGGTGGTTGTACAATAGTCCACTGAACCCCTCTGAACTGTATACTTTAAAATGATTAATTTTGTGTTATGGGAATTTCACGTCAAAAAGAAAAAGAATGTTGTGCAGAGAAGGAAAGATGAAATCAAATTAAAATTTCTGTGTATGATTTAAAAAAAAAACTTTGTTCACATACATGATAGTATTTCTAAAGTACTTAGAAAAGAGTCCTCTCCACTGGAGATAAAATTTTCATGATATATTCCATCCAGCCATCCCAAGTCACTGTTTAATTACAACCCCAGATCCTCTATTATGTCTGCTTTGGAGTCTTTAATCGTTTTCTTCAGTTAATTGCTAGAGCAAAGTATCCGCTGGAGAGTAGCTTCCTTTTGCTAGTCAAAGTTGGGAAGGTGGAGCCCAGGTGCCTTAATTTATCTGCCCACGGTCAAAAGGGCCAGCAATCTGGTAAATGTAAGAAACAGCTGGTAGGACTCAACCAGTCGCTGCACTCAGAGACAGGTGAAGGAGGACTGCTAAAGAGATTTCGCCCTGCGGCTGCCGCTGCCGCTGCTGCTGCTGCTGCTGCTGCATTTTGCTAGCAAGCTTTCAGATTGTGCTGGGCAAGCAGGTGGGTTGCAGTTGGCCCTCCCCTTTTCCCTGGCAGAACTATAAAGAGCTCTCCTCCAAGGAGATGACACTTATTTTGCAGGTAAGGGTTGCTTTAATCAGCCTTCTCTTCCGCCCCTTTTCCAAAAATGATTTGCTCAGATTGGGAGATCTCTGACAAGGCAGAGATGAGCAACTGGGGTAGAGGTCATCAAATGTCCCTTTCGTCTTTTCTAAGCTATGGGACACACCCTTGTTTCATGGATCGTCATTCCTCTCATTGCCTAGCTCCCTTTTTTACTCTGGCTTTTTTTCTCCCCCCCTGGAGTGGTTGAGAATATAAATTATATAATTATAAAATATATGTAGTTATTGAAATATGATTTTTGGCTTATAATCTTCCCTCCTGTATACCTCTGGCATCATTATTTGCTACTATATATGGGTTTTGAATGGAAAGGAATTTAGAACGAACTTTGAAATTTGATTCAATCTTTAGAAAACCTGTGTTTACAGTCAAGCTTCTTGTTCAGAGTCCTTGCTCCTTATCTCACAGATTCAGAGCTGGGCCATTTTGCTGCCCTGATAAAAGAACCCAGTTACTTTCTTTTAAGAAAACATGATGGCATATGACATTGTGATATACACAGTTACATATGTTTGGCTGCCCCCAGGGAGGGCACTGGAATGTTTGACAATCCTGCACATGTTTTTAGATGTTGAAGTTCATGAACTTTAAAGGACCAGGTGTCAAAATGGTTTTGTTTATGTGGTTTGGGAAAGTTATTCTACAGTCTGAATGTAAATACAATCTAAGCCATCTTCATTTGCTGAAATATGTGTAGGGCCTGATAAGCAATTACTTAATAAATGCCTTGTAATCATGTAAATGCTACATCTTGGAACTTAGTAGTTATGTCTAAATAGAAATAGCATATAGATTTGTTTCTCTATGACTTTCTCACTGTGTATCAAAACACACATAGTAGTCAAATGACCAATACTTGAAGATGGGCATAACAGCCCAGATCCTAGAATTTAAAGAATGTGATTAATATATTCAGTGGCTCACACTGAAATGACAATTAAATTTCCCAAAATGCATTAATTCAGAGCACATAACTTCACAAAATATTTTTTATTCAGCAGCAATCCTTAAAGATGAATCAGTAAGATTAATTTTGGGATTCAAGATGAAGAATAACAAGTGGGTATGCTGAAAGTTAATGGTGGATATTTTTTTCCATATTGAGTCAACCAATTTTATAGGAAAGAACAGTGTCCGCCAAATTTAAAGAAAACAAATAAACCCTAAAATAGTATGGTTGCTTTGATTCACTTGGCACTGATATTTTCTAAATAAAGGAAAGAACTGGGTGGACATATATTTGTGGTGAGAGCATAGTTTTTTTGGTTTTCTTTTTCCCCTTTGGTGGGTGTGATGGATTTCTTTCGCTGTCATAATTTGTGATGTGAATTGAATGTGGTAGAAGTGATGACCCGTAACATTTTTTGATGTGTATATATGTGAGTGTTTGTGTATGTAGAGGTTATTTACTTTTTACATGAATGCAAGCATTTAAATAATAGAGAGTACAGGAGTGGTTGGTTTAGCCTGGCATGACACTTAGCTTTAAGATTATTGTATATTTTTATAGGGCCCTGGTTCTCTCATATATTTCATAGTAGGTCTTCTGTTTATTATGATGTATTTTCTCATGATAGGGGTGTGTTTAAAAAGCTAATCAAATTTCTCTAGGGATTAGTAAAACATATGAAATCCCTGCATTTGGTTTCATGTGATCTATTTAAAGTAATGTGAAGACTACTATTAGGTTTGGGTGAGAAATATGAATTTTCTGAGTGGCTACTAAAACCACAACTGAAGACAGGTAATATGTAGAGTGTACACTGCTACTGTATTATCTTAAGTTATGGATATGAAAGCTAAAATATATTTACCTACACATGCCACAATAAATCTTAATAGTGACTGGTATGCAGAAAACATTTGAAAGGGAGTGCTGGCCAGACACAAGTCATTTGGCAGTGGTCTTACCTACTATGTATTTTCAGGGCCCGTCTGCACAAAGATGCTGGCACGTTAACCATGATTTCTATTCCAGGTGATGGATTTCTATCCAAGTAAGCGAGTGACTAAATATTTTCCGGTGGAATCTAGGCACCATAAAATCACTGAAGCTGAATAAAAAAGTCATCGACCTTTTTAAAAAGTAATTATAATAGTTTTGCGTACCACCACAACAGAAGAAATATTTCCACTTAGATCACTGAAAAATAGAATGGATTGAAGCTAATTAGAAAAAAATGTAATAGAAGTATGATGCTAATATTTTTTATGAGCACTAATGAATATCCAGAAATTTTTCATGAATTTCCAGAAAACTTCGTAGTCATTAACAATAATGGAGTGCATGGACTCCACATCCAACTCTATCAAAGTAAAGAAATCCAGTCTGAACCCACTGAAAACTCATGCCTTCATCACTTCATCTGATTTATTCTACACAAAACCAGTTAAGAAACCCAACACTTTACATTAGTTTATTTGTGTTACCCTAAGCAATTAGAGATGAATATGCCTTCCCAAGTGATACAAATGTGAGTCTCCCTTTGTGGCAGGTTGTTTAAATTTACAACATAAAGCTAGCATTTCCATCTCCAATAAAATCCAAACAGACATTTAATTTCGATACATGACATTTCTGACTAAAATAGAGCCAGGAAAGGCACTCAGACAGCTCTTATTGTTCATGAATTTGAACAAATTGGGGATCTGTGAATTTATAGCCAGGTTTTGCTCTACTATTGTTTAAAATAGCACACATGGAAAACACGCCATGGGTGTGTTGTAATTCAGCTTTAATGATGTAACACTTGGTTTCAGTCAATTGTTGGAGGGCTGCAAGTGACATTGGTTTTGTGCTTCAGACATTGCATGTAACTTAGCAATTATAGTAGGGCTTTCAATAATGGCTGTTGGCGGGATATCCGCAAGTGAAGTCATAGCAATTTTGAAAGAGAAAGCTAATAAAAATACACCTGCTTGTAGTGGAAAGTGAGCCTTTAATATCTCTGCTTTGAAGTTGGACAGAGTCTTTGGTATTAACTAACAGATACTATGATGTAGAAATAATCCACTGCCCCGGGGGAGGGCAAAGTTGAAGCCAGAGCAGATTGGTATTTTCTAATCCCCTACTTTCAATCACTCTGATATCACAAAAGGAAAATAGAATGAGATGACAGTTGTTTCTAAAATGCCTCAAAGATACTATTATTTGAAAGCAAATCATTTTAATTGTAAATATACAAACTAGAAAATCATTCATGATGATGTGCAGAGTGTCAGATTTGTTTCTTGAGTCTTTCTTTCTTCTTTGCCTCTTTTCCTTATCCACTTTTCAAGTCATCCGTTAATAGTTGTTTACACATAAAAAAATGAGAAGGTAAAGGCACTTGTGACACTTCATTTTACACAATTTAGAGCATTCCTGCTCTCAGGAATCCTCCTGGTACTGTGGGAAATTAATTTCTTCACTTGGTGACTTGCTTTCCTTGTTTTTTGCTTGGGGTTACTTATAGTCTATAGTAACTTTTATGAGATGTGTAACATAGTGAGTCTGTAATAAGTGCTCATTTATCAAGATCAGTGGAGGAAGAGATAGTTTAGGAATAAATACAGTTGGAAGTTTGAAATTCTGCAAAGAGAAATGACTATTAAGTACCAAACTACAATTATTTTTCCCAAATACTTATTACAATCATGCTTTTAACTATTGTTTATGATGTCTAAATTAGTGTGAAATAATTTATATATCAATATGTTTTCTAAGCACTTTAAATATTGATAGTTTTCTGTAGTAGTTTTCTTTATAAATGAATGTTTGAATCCATGGCAGTAATGTTCTTTATTTTCCCTCCTCCTCCTCCTTCCTTTTCTTCTTCTTCTTCTTCTTCTCCTCTCTCTCTCTCTCTCTCTCTCTTTCTCTCTCTCTCTCTCTTTCTTTTGTTTGTTTTTAATTCAGTAGTGCATCTCTATGGAGAGTATCAAGTAACCCAAAGGGTATACATTAGCACTTGTCAGGGCCACATTTAACATCAACATGCTAAGTATATTGAAACTTACTACCTAGTTCAAAGGGAATATATGGGCTCTAAATCCCTTCTTAATGTGGTAAAGAATCAGCATCAAGGTGTTTGTTTTGTTGAAAGGAAGTCACATTTTATTTGTCATTTATGAAATGGACTTTGATGTTTCTTTAAGCCAGGAGATATTTTTTTTCCCAATTCAGTTACTGTATCAGTTAAATACATTCTCATTAGAGAGTATTGCACAAGAAGTCTATTTTGGGGGAAAAGGAATAGAGTGTTTTCTTTATAGACCTTCAGTGTGTAATTTGCATGTAACTTGAAAGTGGATTGTTGTTGAGTCTTGGCACCTGCTGGAATGAGTATCCATTTCAGGCTACAAAGTGGTGCTCTGGAATAAATATCAGCAAGCTTGTTAAGTTTTGTTAGGTGTATCATCTTATTAGTATAAGATATTATGGTAAAATAAAGTTGACTTCAATTTTCTGGTTATATGTTTGGGCTATAAGCTTGTCTTTCTAGGGTTCATTAAGAGTTTCTATTGACAGAGAGATTTCAAGGCTAAAAGAGATAAGGGGGACTGATCCATTTAACATTTGTACGCCCAGAGGGCATCATGTAATTTATGCCATAATGTGAAATATTGATATTACCTTATAACATCTGCCAGATATTCAGGATATGAAAATATAGAGTTTCATTTTGTAACCAAAAAAGGATGAAATGTACTTTTATTTTGGTAATGAATATAAATGTAAGTAATTTTAGTAAATAATTGTGATCTTGAATAATAATAGTTATTGTTTATCGAGCCTCTAATAAGTACCAGACACTCTCATGGGCCCCTCACTTCATTTACTTTATATCATTTCGTATTATCATTTCTTATTAGTTATTCATAGAATTCTACAAGAAAGGTCTTGTTTCATATTCTGACTTGCCCACAATCACACAGCTAGTAATGGGAAAATCAAGATACCAGGTTAGGTTGGACCAGATGTAGCTGAAGTGGGTAAGTGAAGGAGGAAGAAAATGTGGTAAAATATAACAGGATAAAATGAGGAAATACATTAAATAGAGAAAAATTTATGTGAAGTGCATTGAATGCAGTGTCTGAAGATACGTTCTCTTTTACTTTGATTTAGTGAAAGTCTCTGATGAGACAGATCTTAATCTCAGTGGTACTTTTAACAGCTGAGATCACTTTTCTTCATACATTGTTAAGTTCCTATGATATACCAGAACCAGGCACAGAGTACACTACCAATAACAAAGAGGATAGTCCTGATTGAGAGAAAGGTATTAGTATCTAGTGAAGATGTGTATTAGTTGACATCATACTATCTCCTCTAATGGATAAACTCCAGAGTATCAATGGCCAACCATAATAAAACTTAATTGTTTGCTCCCTAAAAGATCACTGTTAGTGTTCTTATTTGGTGTGTAGCCTTCTAGGTGGTCTTTTAGGAACCCAGACTCCATCCCAATCTTATGGCTTCACTTTTTCTCCATTGTAAGTAAAGAGTGAAAGCAGAGCAGAATATTGTTCATTAGAGGGCTTGAGGGCCATATTGAAACCAATATATATAACTTCTGGTCCCATTTCATTGGTAAGACTTAGTCACATGACCATTCCTAATTAAAAGGGTGGCTGGGAAATACAATCTAATACATCAAGAACATACACACACACACACACACACACACACACTCACACACTCTCAGAGGTGTTTGAATTAGAAAGTTCTCACTTCTTATCTATGATCACTCTATTTCCCATTCTGTAAAATTGGGGAAAGTGAATCTCACTGGTTTGAGAAGATAAAATATAATAATGAGCAAAACATATCTTATATATGTATCAGTAAATGACAACTGGTAGTGTCAATTAACGTTAACTATATAAAAATGGCACCTGCTAGTTGCTAGGTCATGGCTCTCTGACAGTACAGAAAAATTCAAGTTGTTCTCTCATTTTCATTTCAGAAGCAAATGTTTTCCCATCAAGAGAGTATCCATTGTTTACCTGGCCCCAGGTGACATAAGAATAAACAATGTCTTGTAAAAAGAGTAAGACACCCTGTTACTTTAGGGAATAAGAATCCAGAAATGGGAAAAGGATGGTTTCAACCCCTACTATGGGAAGATGATTGGTGTGTTAAAGGAAAACCTGGAAGATCAGTGGAAAGGGTTGATGGAAAAGGAGAGGAGAAGGAGATGTATCAAACAGGTAACATGGGAGCAGAATCTGTGGAGACTTGTTGGCTAGTGTAACATATACATGGGTAACTATAGGGAATTTTTAAGCAGAGAAGTAAGTGATTTGACCTAGCCTTTAAAAGATCACTCTGGGGTGCCTGAATCGCTCAGTCATTTAAGTGTCTGACTCTTAATTGCAGTTCAGGTCATGATCTTATAAGTTTGTGAGATCGAGTCCCATGTCAGGCTCTGTTCTGACAGCACTGAGCCTGCTTGGGATTCTCTCTCTCCCTCTGTCTCTGCCCCTCCCCCCGCTTGAGCACTCTCTCTCTTTCAACATAAATAAACTTTTTTAAAAAAAATCACTCTAAAATTTACTTTTAAAAGAATGCTTATTGACTATTTTGAAATAAAAATATAATGAGTTTTATTCGCTTCTCTAAAACACTCAATGACCGCTTCTGAGCATAGTATAATAAGATCCTTTATGATTAGCCTCTCCAGAACAAGATTTTTCTTTTTTTTTAATGTTTGTTATTTATTTTTGAGAAATAGAGAGAAACCAAGCAAGCGGGGAAAGGTTAGAGGGAAAGGGAGACACAGAATCCAAAGCAGGCTCCAGGCTCCAAGCTGTCAGCACATAGCCCAACATGGGGCTCGAACTCATGAACCATGAGATCATGACCTGAACGAACGTCAAATGCATAACCAATTGAGCCATCCAGGTGTACCAGAACCAGATTTCTCTTTCAATCATCCTGTTGCCTTCCTCTCTGAAGAAGTGAATTTTTCATGGTTTACTCTAGCCTGGGAAGAATACATATGGGAAGAATCTCCTTTCTTTGCTCTCAATCACAATCTTCCTTCCTTAATCTGCCAGAATTCTTAATAGTTTAAGGAATTACCATATCATTGTTTCATGGAAGTCTCTTCTGTCTCCTCACTTTCAAACTATATACACCCCAAAGGTAGATAACCTTCCTATAGTATCCTAATGTATCCTATTTCCTATATCACTATGCCATAGTTGTCTCTTTTCTAATCTTTAATATTTTTTCCTCATTAAACTCCTAAGTTTCATAATTAACCTGAATTTATAGATATGTATCTTTCCTAACTTAGTAGCTGATAAAGTGTCAGTGCTAAACAAATGATTTCTACATATAAGGAAGGAATGAAGCTTCAGGAAGATGCCTTAGGCTCAGTCCAGTTATTTCCATACTTGTTCCTTTTCTTTCTGGTATCCAAGTCCAAGTCCTCTTTTTTTCTGTAGCTAATATATTCTCCCTATCCCAAGGTGTTTTGCCTCCTCCAACACTGGTTTCTCCTTCTTTTCTTAACCCTAACCTCAAGCTTTTTCAATTTTTAGCTATCTTTCTACTAATTGCAAATATGAAACACAAAATATAAAAATGAAGATTTAGATAAACTTTGTCAAAACAGTCAAAAAACATTTCTTCCCTAAATAATAAGTTTAGAACTACAGAGCTAAGTTGCAACACATATTCTAGGCATTTAACTATATCAGCTCAAGCTTTTAGGCAGTTATGTTAGGCTCATAGCACTACAAGGGAGTCAAATCTATGCCTTGGCCAAATCACAAATACTATATGTTGTGAATTTTCAGGATTGATCTAAAGAATTGAAATAATTTACATTAGGACTACAAATGTCAAAATTCTATTTTTTGGAAAGTTGTGAACCGTTCAGCAGTTCACAGCATTTTTCCTGTGTTGGTCCTGGAACTATGTTTTGGTTTTCTTTTTGTTTTTAACATTTCCAAGATAATAAATACTTGGAAGTCTGACCAGTTCAATTATTGAAGGCAAAATGCACCAAGTTTGTCTTCTCCTTTCTCCCCATGCCTTTTGCACATAAGAGCCCTTCTATGATTGCCCTACTTCCCGGAGGTCTAAAGGTGAAACTCACAACAAAATGGATCGTATCTGTTCATCCAAAGTAGACTATTTGTATATTTGAATTTGATATCCACCCATAAGGATGATCATAGAGGTTTGTCATTTTGTCACAAGAGAGAAAGCCACTTCTTTAAATGCAATGCTTGTTGTCACATATAAGAGATAGAAATAAGATCAGGAATGAATGTTTCATATGATCAGTAGATTCACAAGAAAATAAGGAAAATCAAAGTAGAATAATCCTAAGTGCGTTGTTAATAATTCTAGGGAAGCCTTTACAAAATAGAATGTTGAGAGGCAGGCATGAAACTAAAGAGACAGGTCCGTGTGTTTTACATGTTAGGGAATCTGTATTTTTTTAAAAGGCCAAAAAAAAAATTCTTAAGTAATGTCTGTTGTTAATTTTTATTTCACCAAGATACTAGAGCCAAAAAAACACCTATTGTCTTCCCATTCTCCCTTCAGATTATACTAATATAAGAGTTTCTATATCAAATATAGCCAAATGTAAACATAGTGAGCATTTTGCCATATAGATGCCTGGGCTCCATCTAGTGGCAGAAGGTAACTGTAGGTTTTTATCATTTTCCCAAAGAGCTTTCTTCCCCTTTTTTATTTTTATTTTTTCAAATATATCTAATAGAGTTTGCATCTTAAGGACATCATGAATTAAGTCCCATAGTCTTCCTAAGAAACAGTAATATGAGAGGTTAACAACTTGTGTCCACTCTTTTAGTTTGTACTATTCCTATTGAGAACATTTTATTGTCTCTACTTCCTAAAATTTGGCCTATGTGGTCATTGCAGGTTTTTATACAGGTTTTTATTCTTTTGGTTTCTTTCTTTGTCATTAAAGAGGATAGATACAAATTGCACATCAACCAACTTGTGATAAATGTCTTACCATTCAAATGCTGTATGAAAGAGGGGCACCTGGGTGGCTCAGTTTGACTCTTGGTTTTGGCTCAGGTCACGATCTCACAATTCATGGGATCAAGGCCCACTTCAGGCTCCATTTGGGATTCTCTCTCTCTCTCCTCTCTCTGCCCCTCCCCTGCCCATGTACATGCACACACTCTCTCTCAAAATAAATATTTTTTTAAAATGTATGAAATACTAATAAAAATTAAGAATAAAAATTAAGAATAAAAATAATAAAGGCAAGTTAATGAAACATAGATAGGACTAAAGAAAGTTAGCTAACGTGAGATATGAGATGATAAGGCATGTTATTATATTTTCAAGTTAAGCATTTTACTTTTTGCATGGTATTTCTTTTACTGTTTGAATTTTTTTTCAATTTTAAGAGTTATTTTTTCCTTAAACATATTTTAAAGGCCTGCTGTATTATTAAAGTGTTTCCATTTGCCTGTGTGTACACCCATGACTCTGTGTGCCTACAAACATGCGTGTGTACATATAATGTTTTATTGTTTTTTCAAACTCACGAACCATGAGATCATGACCTGAGCCAGTATCAAGAATCAGACACTTGACCAACTAAGCCACCCAAGTTCCTCTAGAAAGTTTTTATATTGATTGGATCAGTTCAGATGTGAGTTTTATGAGGGAAGTTAGTTTAAAAAAAACAATTATAAGCCAAAAATTCTCAGAAGTTTCAACCTTTTAAAGTCAATTTTAATCTAAGATGCCTTTGGAGTGTTGTTTATCAAATTATTACAGATAAAATTATGTAGTAAATTTACATATATAATTATTAAATATATAACTGTTAATGTATGTTTTGTGAAGATATAAAGTATAATGGATACAATTATCTCACTTCTTTTATCTTCCTAATAGTAGTAACACTGACAATTTAACGTGCTGTTTAGTGGACCATCTCAAGTCATGATCTCCCAGTTCCTGACTTTGAGCTCCGCTTTGGGCTCTGTGCTGATAGCTTGGAGCTTGAAGCCTGCTTCAGATTCCATGTCTCCCTCTCTCTCTCTCTTTCTCTCTCTCTCAGCCCCTGTTCATGCTCTATCTCTCTCTCAAAAATAAATAATCATAAAAAAATTAAATAAATAAAATTCTCTTTAGTTGGAAATAAAATTTGAATATCACTATGTAAGGCCACCCGCATATATCCAGTATATATTTCTCAAAGAGTAAATTTTTTTTGTTAAAGATTTTCTTTTAAGAGCAGTTTTATGTTCACAGCAAAATTGAGAAGGACAGAGATTTCCCATATACATTTTGCCTTCACTCATGCAGAACCCCATTATCAACATTTCCTACCAGAGTAGAGCATTTGTTACAGTTGATGAACCCATATTGACACATGATAGTCACCCAAAGTTCATAGTTTAAATTAGAGTTCACTCTTGATGTGCATACTATTAAGTGTAGACAAATGTGTAATGACATCCACCTATCATTATAGTATCATAACAGAGTATACTCACTGCCCTAAAAATCCTGTTTTCCATTTACTTATCTCTTCCCCCCAATCCCTGGCAGCCATGGATCTTTTTACTGTCTCCATTACTAATCCTTTTCCTTATGTGCCTTTTCTGCAAATACTTTCTCCTAGTGTGTGGCTGATCTCTCATTCCCTTGACATTGTCTTTCATGGAGCAGACCTGTTGGGAGAAGGTTAGAGGAGTTACTGCTTCAGGATGATAAGCAAAATAATTTGATAGAAGCATTGGCCTAAAGTTGTCTTATTTTACTACATTTATATTATAACCCATTGTTTTGGCAATATATGATAAGACATGAATACTTATGTATACAAAATACAAAACTTTTAATACAAAAAGACAACTTTCAAGATAGTAACCCTTTGGACAATAAAAGTGTCTGCAGCAACCTTGAGTCTCACAGTTGGCTCAGTCTGAGGTAGTAACAAGAAATACTTTCAGGCATTTGTCTGCGGTTAAATGAACTTAAAGCAAAGAAACACATATTTGGCAGCATCTCATGTCTGTTTGATAATATCACCATTTTAACACAGGTTTAAAATCCTAGTAGTATCTAGTTCAATATCATAGGGCAGTTTTCTTGCTACACACAACAAGCGTGTCTAGAGACACGCTCTTTCATCACACACTTTTCGCTCTGGCAAAATTCCTAGACTCCAAGCACAGGAGAGCCCTGAGGTCTGTGAATATCCAAGTTATTTTGTATCTAATATTATATGAGATTGAGAGTGTTTCATTGTCCTACCTGGATATTTAAGCAGTTTTCTATAGCATAGAATCGGAGATATATGGGTTGTCTAAAGAAACAAGCCATAGAGAACAACAAATACATGTTATAAAACAAAATTCAAAAGGTCAGTATAATTCTGACAACATCTCGCCTACCATCTCTCTGTTAAATATTTATATTGTACATACTGTATTTCTCTTCTCAGTTTTTCTCTTATCCCCCTTGAAAGGAAGGTAATAAGATTTCTGCCATGCTGGTTATTTTTTAATCCTCTGCATCTGTAATTCACATCAAAAAATTAAAAGACAAGAAAAATTACAAATGCACAAACAGAAGCTTGAATAGTATGAATTAATTGTCTCTGACTATTGGAACATTTTCTTGGGGTAAATTGCCTGTATCTATTTGTAGAGATTACATAATAAATAAATTTATCTTGTGCTTAATCTATACTATGAATAATAAGATTATTCTATAAATAAATTGCTTATTATCTTTTTATATTGGAAATTGAAGGGGCGCCTGGGTGGCTCTGTCGGTTGAGCAACCCTTGATTTCAGCTCAGGTCATGATTTCGCAGTTCCTGAGACTGAGTTCCACATCAGGATCCAAGCTAACAGCGTGGACCCTGCTTGTGATTTTCTCTTTGCCTCTCTCTCTGCCCCACCCCTGCTCGCGATCTCTGTCTCCCCTTAAAATAAACATTAAAAAAAAAAACTTTTAGAAAAAAAAAGAAATTGAAAAGCATTCTTACTACTCTAAAGACTACACTATTGTTTAAGTATGTTTATTTAAACATTAGGAATGCCTAACATCTGTCCTTTAATTGCTCAAGATGATCTTCAAAGTTGTGTATATATATAATTCAGTATTTTTTATACAGAAAAAATTAAATATATTTTAAATCAGAACTCATCAGTCTTGGTAACTTGTGCTTTTATTCTCTTTTTTCCTTATCATTGTTCCCTTCCTAAGTTATGGCATATATCTGCCAATTTTCCAACAAGATACATGAAGTATATTTGAGTTTCCAAGTTATATCTGATAATGATGTGTAATTTGATATCTCATTTTTCTTATTAGTCATATACTTCTATTTAACAAGGAAGTAAAGATTCCTGGGTTAATTACAATATTTTTTTTTAGGAATGCCTGGCTGGTTCAGGTGGTAGAGCATATAATGCTTAATCTCAGGGTTGTGAGTTTGAGCCCCACATTGGGTATGGAGATTGATTAAAAATAAAATCTTCAAAGAAATTTTTTTTCTAATCTGTTTTGCTTATTTTTATTTGCTCATTTGTTTCCATTTTCAGTGACTTTTTAATTCTAGAGAACATAGTAGGAAAATGTATATATTAAATAGATACTTAATTGTATACTGTTAGAACAGAAAATTTTGAAGATTAGAGAAAAATAGCCAGCTTAGTAGTCTGTGGAGAATGAAAACAAATCTCTCCATATTTTTGGAACTACCTTGAGTTTAAATTACAGAAAAAAAAACTGTTGAAACAAAATCTTGATACTCTTCATCTTTCTTTTTTTCTATTAAAGTTTAAATCTGATTTTTATTGGCAGGTGTGTCTTCTAAATGTAACAGTGATACATCACATTTAGAAATACATAGATATTCATTTTTAAATACAAAACTGTAAGCAAATTATCCACGAATGTAAGCTGTAGAGATGAGAATCCTTTCTTTTTCTTTTCCCACTGCTCTCTGACCACCCTGCCCCCCAAGAAAACTCCCAAGAGATCCAGTCTTAGATTCATTAATTTTGGACATATCTATTCTTATTTGGAGGTGATGATGTATTTATAAACATGTGCCATCAACATATCCTCACTCTTCCTTTCTACAAGAATATATCCTACTCGGAATATCTTAGTGCCTTGGTAAAACACCTTGGAATACCTTCGAATTTGGTATATTTTAGAGTTTTAAAAAGGTGCCTTTACCATGTATGATGGAACACACCTAAGGTGGTCTGTGGTAGCCACCCGAGTCCAACATTTTATATTTTTGTAGCCGATTGGCTAGCAAAATCAATTATAGTTAATTTATCCTAAATTGTTTAAATGAAGAATAGAAATAATGTTTTGTCAATTCCAGTTTGGTTGTGTGGTCAAATACATTTAAAAAGAAATAGACCCAACAGTTGGATTTCAGAGCTTTTGAATTTCAGAGTACATATGTATAATATATATACAACAGAGTTGTAAAAAAACCGTACCAAAAATCTTGTCAGAGGTATCTCCATCTCTCTTCTGTCTCTGTCTGCGTCTCTTTCTGTGTTTTGCCAGGACAGGAATACAAATGAAATGAGTAGATTTAAAATAAGAGTGTTTCCTAACAGAACTATTTCAGAAAATTTGCCATAACATTTAACTTCACATTTAAACATACAAGCCATACAACATTTAAACCTTAATTGCTTTTAAAGACGAAAACTCCTAGCTATGTTACCCACATGCAACATAGATTTGACAATTAACCTGTATCATGTTTTCCTGATTAAAAACAAAAGAAAAGTTTGTTGTTTTGCTTTGTTTTCTAATTTGGAGATTGTTTTCTCAAGCTCATTTTTATCCATGCATTTAGTAGGAATATATAACACTCGGTGGTAACTATCATGTCATTTATTAATAGCAGTTCATTTTCCAGAAAAGACAGGGAAAACAAAAATATGAGCTCCTTTGAAAAATCTCACCTTTTATGAAATAAATTATCTCTAAGTTTATATTTAAAGCTCGTTTTAAATATTTTCCAATCATAAAATACAATGTAAACTTTTTAAGGTAGAGAGTTGATAGGTTTAAAGTTATTTTTTTTTCTCAATAAACTTAACCATAATTCACTTCAAATATTTCAGAGAAAAATCTCTCATCAGTTATGGAACTATGGAGCCCGGGGAGAGAAACAAATATTAGAATTAATATGCCAAGAAGGGACTATATCATGGCTTCTCTTTGGCTACGTGGGTGACTGTGTCTTTGGTTTCTTTCAGCTTCACTAGGATAATACGTGTAGTTTTAGATTTCTTTTTTACTTATTTTGTTTAGGATTATTTGGGTTTCTTGAAATTGTGAATTGAGGTCTTTTATCAATTTGGGAAATTCTTAAACTTTATTCTCTTCAAATGCTGCTTCTACCTCATTCTCCCCACCTTCCCGTTCTGAAACTCTAATTAAACATATATTAAACACTTTCCTCATGTATTCTTTTGCACTGCCTTCTGTTCCATCCTTGAGGTTCCTCTCCTGCCTTCTACCTCCTAGGTTTTCTTATAGATTTTTTTTTCATTCTGAATTATTATTGTTATTTTTTAGGTCTTTATGCTACTTCACATGCTTTTGTTTCATGTATATCTAATTTGCACCAAAGCAAGACCACTCAATTTTTTATTTTAGTTGTTGTATTTTTCACTTCATAATATCTACTTAGTTGCTTGTCAATTCTTTTAAGTATCTTTACTATTTTCTGTTCTCAAACTAACACTTGGCATATATTTCCTTTAAAATATTAAAGATGTACATTTAGGGTCACCTGGGTGTCTCAGAGAGTTAAGTTCTGACTCTTGATTTCCTCTCAGGTCATGATCTCCTTGTTTTGTGGGTTCCAGCCCTGCGTTGGGCTCTGCGTTGGCAGTTCAGGGTCTGCTTGGGATTCTCTTTCTCTGCCCCTCCCCTACTCATGCTGTCTCTCTCTCTCTCTCTCTCTCTCTCTCTCTCTCTCTCTCTTTCTCTCTCTCTCTCTCTCTCTTTGTCTCAAAATAAATAAACTTAAATTTTTTTTAAATAAAGGTCTATATTTATAATCTATGTCAAATAATTCTGATACCTTTGATCACCTATCTCTTGCTTCTTAGTAATGCAATCTTCTCTCCTTATGTTTCTGGTGATCTTTGGGTGATGGATATGAAGTTTAAATTTTAATTTACAGAAATTTGCTTGAGTCCTAGGAAAATGTCATTTCCCACCAAACAGGATTTTAAATTATCATTGACACATGTCTAACCACCAAGATAAACTTAATTCATCCTTGAAGCATGAGATTTTCTGCATTAAACTCAAAATCAAGCTTTAGAGGATACAAAGTATATTTTACTTGGTTTCCACTATCAGTCTAGAATATATCCCTTTGGAAGTTCTAGTCCAAACTCAAGATTGACTCACCAGGGTTACTCTTTTGGAAGACTGCAGACTTTGGTGTTTGGTTTTTTTTCCCCTAGACTCTTCTAGTTGTTACATTTTGTGAGAGGAGAAGGGTTCTGAATGTTAGATTCACTTCTCTGGATTTCTCTTCTTTCCCATTTCTTGCTCTCTCCCATTTCTTGGTAAATCCACACTAGCATTCACTGATTTTCCCCAAAAAATATTTTTAAATTACTTTGTTTCACATTTTTAGTAGCTTTCGTCAAAGGGTTGAATACCAAGATTGCTTCTTAAGAATATCCCATGGTGAGTCATTAGCAATCAACTTTGTGAGGAATGGAAATGAGTAAGGGAAAGGTAGAGCAGAGCAAGGCTAGCAGAGGAAAGGGGGATGGGAGAAAAGACTGCTGGAAAGAATTAGCTAATAGTCATAGAATAGGGTGAAAGACATCATGGGAGTCAAAGGGAGAAAGAGTTTTCAGAAACAGTATAAGAAGCAGCAAATAGGTTGAGTGCTGAGGAAAAGGTAATCGAATTTGTTAATTAGAAAGGCATTAGAGAATCAATGTGGGCCGCTTCAAGACCTGTGCTTTTAGAGTTTTCAGAGTACTAGTTAGGTAAGAAGTATATTTATCAGCTTTTATAAGAAGTCAGGTAAAGGCAAGAAAAGAAAAGAGGGTTTCAGACAATGTAATTGTAGTGTGTGTATTTAAAATATTTTAATTAAATCATACTATGATTAAATTGTAATTAAATTTCTTTATGAACAGACAATAGGCATTGAAAGACAATGCTTACCAGACCAATCCTAAAATTAATCTGGCAGGACCTATATAAGACAAATTGTTTATATAGAAGAACGATAGTATTCGACTTTTCATATTTTTTTCATTTTATAATATTTAATTTCCATGAACTCAAAGATCATCTTTTGATACTGGTTTGTGAATTAACCTGAGGTAATCGTATCAGCTTATTTGATTGAACACGTGGATTAGGACTTCAAGACCAGCAAGGTATTTTTATCTTTAAACTAATGCATTTGAAAATAATACCATTTTGAGAGAGTTACGAAATTCAAATCTCTGTCTTTTATCAGCAGAAACCTGAACTTGATTACGATGTGTAAGAAAGAACTCTCATGAGGACCAATTTTAAGACTTTATAATCTTTTTGATTTATATATAACAAAGAATAGAAGTCTTTCTGAATCCCTTCCAGTGGGAATTATTCAATGGTGCTCTCCATTGACTATAACGATTTTCTTATTGGGTGGCAAATTCTCCTCTACTCTTGTTATAACAGATACTTGTATCAAATCACTTCTGACTTTATGTTTCAAAATGAATGAAAGAATGAATGAAAGTCTTCTGGGATATTTTATTTTCCTGTTAGTAGCTTAAAAATAATGTGTTCATGTTCACTCCAATCAAGTGCCTAAGAGGATTTAACAGGTGTTTAAAATGGTAAGAAAGTTTAGGCCAACCAATAGGTTAGGAAAGTTCTCTTATTACAAGATGATATTGTACCCAATAATTTGACTGGAATTTGAACCTCTTCACCTATCCCCACTCCTGATTTAATAAAGAAAACTGGATTACTCTATTATGATTTATTCTAGCCTACATTTGTTTTTATGTCCCAACACTAAATATAAGTATCTGGTTTCATCTAGACATCTGTCAATGGTCAGGTTATGGATGGTTAAATAAGCTTTTACAGTGTCTTGGGATTATGGAACTGACTACTTTTCAGGGTCATAAATACCTACCTTATATATGTTGGATATAGTGCAAATCTACAGTTCAGATTAAAAATAATCTTAAAAGAAAGGACAAAGGTTAAGTTAGTATTGATCTGACTATATTGGAATACTTCTCCGATTTGTGTGAAACATTGACACAGAATTAACTAAAATGAAAATCAGAGTTACTATTTTGAAAGTTAACATCACAAAGAAAATTCACCTGACCATTTGGGGGAAAACACAGTTGTGAACTGGAAGTCCTCCCTAAGTATTTATAGTTTAATAACAGTGCCACATGTGGATATGCTTGTGTGGCATATGCTTGATGCATTTTATTTTCCCTTTGTCCATCCTGCCAGTTATAGAGAGCAAAAGGTAAATATTCTATTTATATGAATACAATTTGGTTTTACTACCATGAAATTGGAGTGCCATTGACAGGCAGTGAATTATGCTATATACATGCTGCCTAAAACAATCAAATAATTTAAGTGAAATATAGTCAATAAGCCTGTAAGGTAAGCTGATTTATTTAGTTAAAGAAATCTTCTTTGAGAATGTTTCTTCTTGAAATTTCTTTTGCTAGTAATTACATTGCTAACAATGTTGAAGAGTATATATGCATATTGGTCTATTAAAGGCTTCAACATATCTTACAGCAGGAAAAAAATGACTTTATTGAGATCCCCTTCGCTTAAATACCTGACAAATAAAACTTTTTTTTTCTTTTCTTTCTTCTTTTTTTTATTTTTTTAATTTATTTTTTATTTTTATTTATTTATTTTTGGTTAGGAAAGACAGCAGTCTTGTGTGCAGTTTTTAGACCTCCAGTCAGCCTCATAAGAATAGGTCTTAGGTCTGGAATACTTCTTTCCAAGAGATAAAGAGTACACACAGACAATACAGGGATTATCCTTGAGTGAGAATGTCTCTTTCTGTTTCAGACTCAAGGAGGACTCCTTTATTTTGCTTAAGTATAGCACTGCCTCACAGGCACACCCTCAGCTTGGTGAAGGTGGAGGAGAGGTCCTTGTACCAAAGTGTAACGGGGGTGCACTAAGCCAGTTGCTCTGCTTTAGTTGTCAAGGGAACACACCAGCCATGGCGGAACTGGCACACACTATTGAAGCTGATATTGCTGTCTCTCCTCTTTGTGGGTAAAAGTGTTGTTCCATGCAGTGCTTGATGGTGTTATGTTTTCCTTGGCAACTCCTATACCAAGATGCAATGGGCAGAAGTGTTTGGATCCAAATTCCTGGTGGCTAGTGTTGTGATGATATTTGTGATCCTCCATTGAATTGGAGTCTTCTAGCACGGGCAGCCAGTGCATGGCGTTCTAATCAGTGATAGTACTCTTCATGATGTGTCTCAAAATCGATGCTTCTTGGAACACCATTCAGAAATTATTTCTCTAGATAATTGAAATTTTGGACATTAGACAGGTCTTGTGACATTTGACATTTGCTAAACTGTTTAGGTATTGTGAAGTTGACCTATAATTAAGAAATTTATGAAAAGTGGTGTGATGGTCTTTTTTTACTCTAATCACTTTAAGGTTAAGGACATTGTACATAATGGTCCTCTTTATGATGACCTTTCCTCTGATCTCAGTAATGGATATGGTTATATAAATTTGATGGAACCATTTATCTCTCTCTGTGTTTTAAGTTTTTATTTAAATTCCAGTTAGTTGACATACAGTGTAATATTAGTTTCAGGTATACGATAGAGCCATTCAACAGTTCCATACAGCACTCCGTGTTCACCACGATATGTGCACTCCTTAATTCCCATAAACCTGTTTAACCCATCCCCTACTCACTTCCCCTCTGGTAACCAACAGTTTGATCTCTATAGTTATGAGTCTGTTTCTTGGTTTGCCTCTCTTTTTTCCCCCTTTGTTTTGTTTCTTAAATTCCACATACGAGTGAAATCATATGGTATTTCTCTTTCTGTGACTTATTTTGCTTAGCATAATACTCTCTAGCTCCATCCTATCATTGCAAATGGCAAGATTTTATTATTTTTTATGGCCAAGCAATATTCCATTGTATATATATACCACATTTTCTTTATCCGTTCATCAATCATTGGACATTGGGGTAGTTCCATAATTTGGCTATTGTAAATAATGTTCCTTTAAACATCAGGTACCTGTATCCCTTTGAATTACTATCTTTGTATTTTATGGGTAAATACCTAATAATTATATCTCTTTTATGTATATTGATGCCAATTAATTTGGTAGGTAGATCTGTGTGTTGGTTGCTAAATAGCTCAAATATGTAACAAATATCCATAGATGTTTTACTTTTCATTTCTACCTCAGTTGTATTTTAAAAGTTTTGCTGCATGTGTAAGCTTTCTATTGCTGCCTTAACAAATTAAGACAACTTAGTGACTTCAACTAACAGAAATTTATTATCTCCTAGCTCTGCACGTCAGAAGTCTAGGTTGACTCAGCTGGTTTCTCTGCTCCAAGTTTGACAAGGGCAAAACCAAGAGGTTGGTCTCCTGGGTTCTTATCAGGATGCTCTAGAGAATGTTCACTCAAAGCTCATTCAGGATGCTAGCATAATTCAGAGCCTTGTGGTTGCAGGACTGATGGTCCCATTTCTTTGCTGGCTGTCAGCTAGAGGCTGCTGCTATTGTCAAGAGGCCTCACTCTGATCTCTGCATTGTGACTCCTGCATCTCACAGCTAGCCATGATGTATTAAATTCTTCCAAAGCCTGGAATCTGACTTCTTCTTCTACCACATTTATTTTTCCTCCTCTTTTGCCTCTAGCCAGAGAAATTTCACTGCTTTTAAGGGCTCAGGAGATTAGATTGGGTCCAACAGAATAATTCAGGATTGATCTTCTCCTATTAAGTTTCATAAGATTAATTATATCTGCAGAGTTCCTTTGGCCATGTAAGGTAATGTCCACACAGGTCCCAGGGATTAGGTCATGGACATGTGCAGGGGGTCATTACTTGACCTACTATATTATACTTTATAAATGTTTGTTTATTGTTTTTTGATATATCATAAATAAAATTTTAAGAACAAACCAAGAAAAAATAGGTAATTTTACAATGAACTGAAAAAAGAACTTCAGATTACTTTGTATATGAGGAGAATCTCATAAAATTTTTTCAAGCTTAAATTTGATTTAAAATTCAATGTAGTTATTTTTATTTTTAAATTTTAGAGTTAAAGTGTATTAAATGAGCATTTACAAATTTTAAGCATACATATTTGCCAGGATTTTGGGCTATTTTCCTAAATTAGTGAACAGAATAAATATCTGACTATGAATTGTATGATTATATTATTACATTATTTTGTTTCTCCTTACCTCTGTCCTTTGTGTTTAAGTTCATGAAGCATTTGCTTTATTTCATCTAAGTTTTAAGATTTTTTAAACATTTATTCATTTTTGAGTGATAGAGACAGAGCATGAGCAGAGAAGGGGTAGAGAAAGAAGGAGACACAGAATCTGAGGCAGGCTCCAGGCTGTCAGCACAGGGCCTTGTTCAGGGCTTGAACTCAAGAACTGTGAGATCATGACCTGAGCTGAAGGTGGAGGCTTAATCAAATGAGCCACCCAGGTGCCCCTAGTTCATTTAATTTTGTAATTACCAGAACCATAAGTCCTTTCACTGTCCAAATACAGGTACATCTGCTAGCAAAAAGTGTCCATTGTTTTTAGGAAGCCTAGTTATTAATATGTAGGTTTTTTAAGGCTTTGTTTTTGTTTTGTTTTGTTTTGTTCTGTTTTGTTTTATACAAGTAGAATAAATCTGGGCCCATCTGCTCACTAGTTTTAGGGTATTTGAGTACTACGTAAACTTACTGTTCTGTTTCCTCACTTGTAAATGAGTTTAGTAGTTGTTACCTCACAGGACTGAGGTAATTTGTTGAGCACTGTAACTGTAATTTGTTGAGCACTATGTCTGAAATATAGTTAAGAAAAAGTCAATGAAGGAGGATTATTTTTAAGACTATCATTACAGGGGATCAGTGAGAAACATGACTTCATTGCTACGAAAGAAGGCAGATCATAGAAGGGTTTTCTCTGTCCACCAAAAATGTGTTTTTATTTTAGCCATATAAGACATTATTCTTGTTCTGTTACCCAGTGAATATTCATGTAGACATTTTCGTGTACCCTCTCCCTCCTTTGTAATCTTTCTGCATCTCTTATCTTCTATCTCAGGTCACTTATCTTCTGGTGAATTCATTCTTTAGAATTCCCTTCATTGAGTGTTGGCCAGCAGTGGACTCTTAAAGTTTCTGTTTGTCTGAAAATATATCTATTTCACAAGTTCATTCTTGAAAGATTGCCCACTCCCCATCCCTCGTATAAATTTCTATGTTGGCAACTATTTTCTTTCAGAACACTAAAGTTGTATTTGATTGCCCAGTGACTTCCATGACTGTTCTTAAGAGGTCACTTTTCATCACAACTGTCAATTCTTTGAAGGAAATCTGACTTTTATTCTTCCCCTGCTCTAGCAACCTTAAACATTTTCTTTTGTATGTAGTGTTTTATAGTTTAATATGCTGTATGCAGGCTTGGTTTTCTTTTTATTTATCATTCTTAGGATTCATGTAACTTCTTGAAGCTACAAAATATTGGTTTATATCAGTTATAGAAAATCCTCAACCTTTAACATGTCAAATATTGCCTCAACCCACCACTCTCTTCCTTTCTTTTTGGAACTTGATCTTCCATGTCTTGTAAGTTCTCTCTGTTTTTAAATTTTTTCAACTTTTTTTTCTCCTTGTGCTGCATATAGATAACATTTCCTTGACAGTTGGCAAATCCTTTCTATACAATAATATAATCTGATATTAAACCAATCCATTTAGTTAAACGATTCTGGTTATTGGGGCTCCTGGGTGGCTCAATCAATTAAGCATCTGACTTCAGCTCAGGTCATGATCTCATGGTTCATGGGTTCAAGCTCCAGGTAAGGCTCTGTGCTAACAGCTTAGAGTCTGGAGCCTGCTTCGGAATTTTTGTCTTTTTCTCTTTCTGCCCCTCCCCTGCTCATACTCTGTCTCTTGCTCTTTCTCAAAAATAAACAAACATTATTTTTTTTAAATAAAAGATTTTGGTTATTGTATTTTTTTCTTACCATAAGCTCTGTTTCCCTAATATATTACTTTTTAGTTTCTTATTTCCTGCAAATATTTCAAATTTCTTTAAATATGGCAAAAGGAGTTATTTTAGAATATATGTCAGATGATTTCAACAGATGTCTTTTGACTTTCTACTCTTTGTGTATGTTCTTAGTCAGGATGCTTTGTTTTCTTATGAAGCTGATTACTTTTTGTTATATGTTGGTCATTGCCTTTAAAAGATTATATTTAGTGATTCATTAAGGCCTAAAATGAGAGTGATTTTCTCCAGAGAGAATTTGTGTTTGCTGTAGCCAGGCAGTTGGAGGTTCTACCAGACAAGCTATTTGGTCCACCTAAGGTATGTAAACCTGGCTCTACATCTGGGCAAGGGTTGGCTTGTGATTACAATTTCTTGGGGACATTTTTCTCCCATCTCTACTCAGGGCCTATGTAACTTTTTCCCTAGTAGCCTGATATTAGAAAGATAGGTGTGATCATTAAGGTTTCCAGATTTGTGTGGGGAGGCTTTTGTGTTAGACTGCCCACTTTGCATGGTTCCTGGGTTTTTATTTATCTTCACCTTCAGGTGATGATGCCAAAAACTAAATTATGTTTGATGGAGCACAGGTGTCCTCAGGAACCAGGTGTCCTGGTTCTCACACTCCCTGAATACGCATTTTTGCTTGGATTTTTGGCTCTTTGGTCCTCTTGTTGGAGCTTCAGTGCTTTAATATATATTTATGTGTATATATATATTTATGTGTATATATATATTTATGTATATTTATATATATATATTTATGTATATATTTATGTATATTTATATAAAATGTATTTATATATTTTATATATATTCATTTATATATTAAATAAAATGCATTTATATAACTATATATATTTTAAATGTATATATAAATATTGTTTTTGTTTTTAGTAGCAGGGTCTTTTAACCCTATGTGGCAGGCAGAATAATAGTCCACTGAATATGTTCATGTTCTAATTCCCAGAACTATGAATGTGTTATGTTACATGGCAAGGAGAAATTAAGGTTGCAGACGGAGTTAAGGTTGTTAATTCATCTGCCTTGAGAAGGGGGAGATTACCCTGACTTGCCTGGGTGGGCCCAGTGTAGTCACAGCGTTGTTAGAAGTGAGAGAGAGAGGCAGGAGAGTCAGACTGAGGTGATGCGAGAAGCATGCAACTAGTTATTACTGGCTTTGAAGATGGAAGAGGGACTTGGGCCAAAGAATGTGGGCAGCCTCTAGAAGCTGGAAAAAGCAAGGAAACGGATTCTCCCTTAGAGCCTCCAGAAAGGAAAGAAGCTTTGCCAACATTTTTGATTTTGGAACGGTAAGGCTCATTTTAGACCTCTGACCTCCAGAGCTGTAAAATAATTAATTTGTGTTATTTTAAGCCACTAGGTTTGTAGTAATTTATAATGACAGCAATAGGATAATAATATACTCTATCTTATTAGAAATAGAAGCTCCCCATTGTTTTATAAAAAGCATAGTGAAATATTAAAGATCTGAAAAGAACAATGGTACTGTTCCCATTTTTGTGGTTACTTTACACTTAATATAATTTAAAACATAATGGTGAAATAATGCACTACTAAGGAAAGTAAGGATATTTTTGTCTGATCCAATTGGTTTTAACATTAGTGATTGATGTTCCTTACCTTAAATCCTGATCAATTTGAAACTAAAAGACACAGTATTCCAAATGGTTACCAAATATGCTTATTTCTGGCAAAGTGATAGAAACAAATTTTAACTAGCTCTCTTCCTCCAATCTTATAGCTCAGAATGAATGGAAATTTTTGCTACAAATATTTTCTCAACATTTTTAGCAAATAAAAACCTAAATAACCACAACTTTGATCATTTACTACATGTGAGTTTTTGTGAGAGGTTGTACTTTTGTTTCAATAACATTACTCAATCAAATTATTCTTTAAATTAAAACCAAACTTGATCTATTTCAAGTGTGCCAAGTTACTCAGCCTTATTGCTATGTGTTTGCTCATGGAAGCTGCTAATCCTAAGAGGACTGGCACAGACCATGAGAGGAGCTAGGGGATCAGATCCCATGACAAACCCTGATGAGCAAAGATTTCCTTCCAGACAGCACATGATACATATTTTCCATCATAAAATGTATATTAAGCAATATAGAGGTATAGAGAGTTAATTCAGAACCCTAAAAAGATGACATTGGAAGAATTTGACCTGATCCTGGAGCCAGTATACTTTCCAATGCGTGACAATGTCTATTAAATAGATGGATGATCATTGATTGAGGGACAATAGATGAGTCATTTAGTCCCTCTTGCCTTTGTTATCACCTCTAAAATAATAAGCAATAAATGTAATAATAACTAAGGTTTGTAATTCTTAACATTTTAACTATTACAGAAAGAGTGTACTCACACACATGCCTATACAAAAATAATATATATTATGTTATGTAAAATATATTAATAAATATTAATTTTATTTTATTAGACCCTCATCTAACATTCTGAATATGTCTTTTAAAATAAAATGTAATAAAAACAACACCTGAGTTACATTGGCTAGATGAGATATTATGTTGGAAGGAGATGAGAAAAGGTATATCTCACTGTGGCTAGGGTAATGAACTTCAAAGTTGCCTTGGTTCCCTCTGACCCATAACATTTGTTTCATAACTCTTTTGATATAGTTGAAGATCATCACTGTTACAGAGAGATGTTAACAAAGAATAAAGTATTTCCCTTCCTCCGATCATCTTTTACTGGTACCTACTCAAAAATTTGGAGATGTCCTCCTATGGAAAAAATGTTGGCCCTTTTCATCTTGCCCGTCTGTAAAACAGCTCAGTGAGGATAATGATGATTCTTCATAACATGTGTCTGTAGTTGCAATTAATGTGTTCCCCCAAAGGATTTCTAGCAAGACTTGTCTTTCCATAACATACCATGTCTCTTTTATATTCAACATTTGATAAATAACTGCTTGAAGCTTGTGCTAAGAAGCTCTCAGTAAATTGATACATTCCAGTGAGAAAACAGTCACTGTGCAGAGTGAAAGACTCTGTGATTTGGGTAAATATTAATTGGATGCTGCAGAAGCATAGGAGAAGGGATATCCAACCCTCATTGGTAGTTTAAATGAGGTAAACTTGATCAAAGGCTTAAAGAAGAAAAATGAGAATAAATTAAGCAGAAGAGGGGAAAGAACACATTTTTAAGTGGGTTTGGGGGGGCCTGTGCAAAGTTAGGGCAAGTTTTCTATGCTTGAGGAGTAACAAATAGTTTGGAGTGATGGGTGCACGCATGAAGAATGGAAGGGATGTGATTAGTAAGGCACATACATGCAGGAGTAGCAGAATGTACCCAGCTCTCTAGTTAGGAGAAGAACTGAAATTCTTTAGAGAACTAAGATGAATAGAGTTCTTCTTTTGGAAGATTTTTCTCAAAGCCTGTGGCTGATGGACGGAGAGCCAGAGGGAGGCGCTGAGAAAAATGGCCAGGAAAACTGGAAGCATAGAACGTAGTGGAGAAATTTTTACGTATTTAGAAAGTAGGGCTCAAATTAAGTTAGACTGAAGCATTAGGCACTGGGCATGAATGGGGTTGACTAGAAAGAGGTTTAAGAGAGAATCTCTATCAGCTGGTTTACTGATTGGTCAGAGGTGGGGGTGAAGGAGAGAAGAATATTACATAGTCTCCTAACTTTCTGGTTTGGTGAGCCCCTACTCTCATTGAGCGTGGGACTGGGGAGAGGGCAGAGATTTGAAGGGACAGAACAGAGTTTATGTGAGATTCCTGAATCTCAGTTACAAGTCTGAAATTCAGGGAAACTGGTCAGGCCTGGAAATAGATTTGAATGTCAGTTTGAAGGTGGTCAGAACAACCATCTGCATAGAAGCAATTGCCTTGAAAATTTTGTATTGTTTCTCATTTTGATGCAATTACATGATTAGGTAATTTTAATGATTCCTTCCTGTAGACTTCATAAGAAATAGAGTCTAGTGATAGATACATTAGTGATATATTTCAAAACATCCACATTCATTTCAAAACAAGTAGATTAGAGTCATGTTGTGTTAGATTGTACATTGATCTGTCCATCTAAGAAAAAAGTTCTCTATCAGCCACTGGCACCATCACTTTTAAATTAAGTATTTTGAACTATACTTACAAGTAATGGTGTATGCCTATTTTAACTCTTTCTCTTGTGATCAAATGAGTGATTTGAAGTTTTTCCAAATAAATGGCTTTGGCTTGAAAACAAGGTATGTCAAACAAGAATTCACACATTTTAGGGTCCCAAAGCAATCCATCATAATGAAATAAAAATTGTATTTATCTTTCACAGGATTACTGGAAGTAGGTGACTACACTGTACATTAAGATAGTACAATATATGAATCTCATTATCATCAGTAGTAGATTTTCTTATTAGTGATGGAAGGATTGTACAATTGCTCATCAAAAATAATTTTTTCCTTTTGGAATCACTTCCTCATTGTTTCTTATTTGAATATTTTAAAAAATTTTTAATGTTTATTTATTTTGAGAGAGAGGGTATGAGCAAGGGAGAAGCAGAGAGAAGGAGAGAGAGAGAGAAAGAATCCCAAGCAGGCTTCACACAGCCAGCACAGAGCCTGATGCAGGACTCGAACTCACAAAATGTGAGATCATGACCTAAGCTGAAATCAAGAGTCAGACGCTTAACCAACTGGGCATTGGTTGAAATAGTCCAAATGGTGGACTATTTTATATGAAGAAAGATTTCATTATCTTTGTTATGATTATAACTTATTTTAATAATATTTATACACCAGAGCGGTTTGTCTTATTAGTGATGGAAGAATTGTACACTTAGGTGTGAAAACTTATTTTTTTCCTGGGGCACCTGGGTGGCTCAGTCAGTTAAGCTTCCAAGTCTTCATTTCTGCTCAGATCATGATCTCACGATTTGTGAGTTAGAGCCTCGCATGGTGCTCTGCAAAGACAGGTCATGATCTCAGGGTCGTGGATAGTGCTCTGCATAGGGCTCTGCGCTGACAGTGCAGAGCCTACTTGGGTTTCTCTTTCTCCCTCCCTCTCTGCCCCTCCCCCACTCCCATACATGTGACTCTCTCTCTCTCTCTCTCTCTCTCAAAATAAATAAACTTTAAAATAATACTAATATTTATACACCAGATGTGTAAGTTAAGTTTCTCCACTAGCCCTTTCCATTATGACATACTTAGTATAATAAAGTAGAAATTTTAGTTTTGGGGACCTATTGTTCAGCCTAGAAGACTTAATACAATCTAAAATATAGGTGAAAATTTAAATTGTACTAATTCTAAACATTAAAATCTAACCATGTGAAGCATTAACAATCCTTAACAATCCTTAACAGTGTCATAAATCATTTTAACTTTTTAGCAAGGTGACAAAAATAGCTGTATTTTGTAAAGCTTTTTTTACACAGTCATATTCTGTTGTAAGTAAATTCGGGCTCCAGGCCAAGGAGAACTTTGGAGAACTTTTAAGTTTGAGAGACCGTCTCACAGCTGGAAAGCACCCCAAAGTGGATTGATCATAGAAGAATATGTTTTCCATTATGCAGCCCTCTACCAAACTATTTCTTGTAGCTTGAAAATAATAAAGATTTTGTAAGCCCCAAGAGGTCTTTTTTGATCCATGAATGAAGTTACCCTGGATTCATATAACTAAAATCTGACTTCCTTTCAGCCATTGAAATTCAAAACCCTTCCATTTATTAGAATGGAATAAGAAAAGTCTTCCAAAATGTCAAAACTTAGTATTTTAATGAAGTCCATGTCAGTGGATATCAAAAGTTTTTATTCTATTTAAGGTGAGTACAATATGAATGTGAAAGGAAATGTAAAATGAGTCATGGAGGTAGATTAATTAAAACAGACTATTAGAGGATGAATTCAGGTAGCCATTAAATTATTTTTAACAACTTTTTTTAAATAAAAGTTATACTTTTTCCCCTTATCACAAAATTATTTTATTCATATTTCAGTGTTTAGAATTTATGGATTTCCAGAAAAATAAGATATTTGGGTTTTTGTTACTTTAAATTTCTTGTTACCCAGAATTTTGAGGTGAGAAAAAAATCTTTAAAATGTGGTTCTTCTAGCCCATCCATGAACCTGTAGTTCCATTTTACCCATGATATATTGTACATTTGTAGTACCTTTTTATAGACGAAACCAAGCATAATTCATAGAATCTTCTATATGACTTATTTAGAACTAGTCTCCATTTTACAGTAAGCGAGGAAAAACTCAGTTGTTGTATATCAATGTGGCACCCTAGTAAATTAGCAGTATGTCTAAAATAAAATCCAGATCATCATTTCAATTCTAGATCACATATACATCCAGATCATATATATAGGAATGTAATTTTGAAGTATTTTTTCTCAGAATAAAATTGGAAATTGCTCTTAATTATTTACCATCGGAGTCAAAGGAAATAACTACAAAATCACAAGGTTTGAGAAGTCGTGCAATCACCCATCTTGCCAGGTGAAATAAATTGATGCAACATGTTGAACTTTGATCATTCATGTTTCACTAGTGAACCTAAACACACAGAAAATACATGACTCAAATTGCTTACAATAAATGCCAACCCTCATCTCTCCATATCAAAGAGATGAGGATATGGGAGAATAAAAAAAAACCCTGCAGATTATCCTTAAATCTTGTTTTAGGCAATATTTTTTTTTTACTTCCTGTCCTATCAAACTATTTTTTAAACCAGATTTCTTAACAGAATTGACTTCTCCTTGCCCCCGTCTGCCCTCTCGTGGAGAGCAGCAGCAGGATATAAAGAAAGTAAGGAAAAAAGACGTGGCAGAATATTCACGGTGAGATGATAAGTACTTAAGATAGGTGTTACCACATGTCACTAGATGATAATGTCTAGTGAGATCCTGCATATTTCAAAATAATACCCTATTTTTTTATATCACATTCATTTTTAACTACTGAATCTCAGTTGGCTCACTCTGCTCCAAGATTGCAGGAGGGAATCCCAGAGGAAAGGAAAAGCAGAGGAAATTGTTATCCAATGTACTTTCCAGGGTTTAACTAAATCGTTGGCCAGAGTTGATATTCTTATTAAATGTTGGTGCTTTATGTAAGTGAAAGAGTAACAATACCTCATGTTTTCATCAGAATATTTGTGGGGGGAAGGAAAGGGGGAGAGGAAAATTGGAGAAGACCTTTCATTTCCCAGATCTGTTTAAATAACTTGATTAATAGCTTCATCTCAGTTCATGCAGGCTGCATCCTAAACCGTAAAAGTTTCTGTTTCTTTGGGTTTATTGGACTATTAAAAAATCACGCCCCAGTAAAGGTTCAGTCAGAGACTTTTGAAATAGATAAACAGAACCTTTGGCTCATAACTAAATAACTGAATAAATACGATTTTTATTATAAAATTACTGGGAAAAACCCAAATCCTTCCATTATAAAATCTCCCCTGTATTTCCATAATAAAACTGATGTGACAAACCGTTTAACAATAACATAATTAAGAACTCAAAAATTGTTCAGTTTTCCTTATACCAATAGAAATGAGATTGTACTTGGTGTTTCTGTCCCGGTTTGGCCTTGTGCCTCAGTTCTACTCTTCCCTCCACAGCTGTTTGCTGGGTGTATTCCTACTTAGGTAACGGGGCTTCATGAAGAAGACCCAAGGGAACTGAGCGAATGAATTGCTGGAGAAAAGAAAGGAATGAAAGAGACTTTAAAAGATGAAACAAATGTTACGGGTTTATGTAGGTCAAGACATTTAAATTTCCTTTTATTTATATTGTGATGTGGGGATTTTCAGCTGCTTTGAGCAGAGAGCCCACTTATTTTATAGAACAAAAAAATTCTGAGGATATTGCCAAGCATTGGATAAGGGTGTTGACTTGGTCTGATTATCTGTAAAAGGCTGAAGGTTGAACTGACATAAATTGATGTATTGGACTTGGGACTCTAGGAGTTCATGGAAAATCATGTTAGATATTTTGAACTATTAGGGACATGCATACAGTCCTGTTCTCCTGTAGGTAAATAGCATCGTTTTAATGATAAGTAGAAGAGATTAAAAGAAACCTATTTGGTTCCCACATTTAAACAACAACAAGAAGCCATGTGTGTGTGTGTTTGTGTGTATGTGTGCATCTGTTTGTTTATAGAAGTATATAGACACACATATTTTTATCTTTCTCTTCTACCTAACATTCTTAAAAGGCAGGGCCAACTTAATATTCCGTTTTTTCCATAGCCTGCATCAAGTTCCTCATGCTCCATGTCTTTCTTCTGCCTTTCAGCACCTTCATATCCCTCACATTCTTTTATGGCAGAGCACAACTCTCTCACTTTTTCTAACAAGAAACACACATTGCAGTTAAACAGCCGAGGTCATCCCCATGCTCGCGTCACAGGTCAAGCAAGATCACTTACATTTTTTAGGGGGTCACTTCTTCTCACTGGGTGGGATATGACCTTTTTTTCTTTTCATAGAAGAGAAACCACCCCAGATGTTCACCACCCCTTCTCCTTTTTTTCCATTCTCTTCTTCGTTTGTTGCCAAACACATACTTAGACTTCAGTCCTTTTGCTAGTTATCTTCCACTATGTTAGCAAAGTTTGATCTTTAGTCTAGTGTATTGTAAATAAAAAATGAACAAACAAAGGAAAACTTCAACTGATATTTAGAATTAAATTAGGCCATAGGTACTCGTTTTTCAACTTGAATGTATAATTCTGAAAACTCCTTGGTATTTTCAGTGTATTATAAAGTCATTTTTAAGATTCATTCTCTCTGTTACCATCTTAATGTCATCTGTGGGCTGCATTCTTCTTGTGACCATCTGCATTTTGAGCTGTCTTTTAAGAAGAAGCTCTAAGAAAGTATTTACTTTTGTTCCTCTTAGGTGGATTGTTTCTCCTGTTACTTCATTGACTATCTTTTCTGCATAACTTCTATCTTTTGAGGTCCTTTACATTTTCTCACTTAATAAAACCAAGTTTGCCGGGGTTTGAACTGATTAAAAATATATAGATAATTCTCCTCTTTTAATCTTTCCTAAGAGTAGTCAAGGAGTGGTGTCTACAGAAATAATTATTACTACCCATTATAATTTTATGGCTTGAACCCTGCTTTCTTTATAAAGCCCAGCCCTTGTCAATTGATTCATTTGGCCCATATTAGTTGAAAACATACTACATGCCGGGTACTGCTCCAGATATTGTAGGTACGGCAGTGAACAAAAAACAAAACAACACAAACAAGCAAAAAACCCACATAAAAACAAAAAAGACTCTCTTCATGGAGCTTACAGTCTAGTGAAAATAGACCTTATAATTGAAAACAGCCAATATATTGAAAAATAAATGCTTGCTCTGAAACCACTGCTGAACCGAAAGCCCTATGCCAGCCAGCCTGATTTATGTATTCTTTACTCTCACTTCCAGTGATTTTAATTTTTAAATAACTTTTACATTTTCCATCTCTTTTACATTCCTAAGTTTATTTTTATTAAGTTCTGGAGTTGGAACAAAATAATACATTTTAAAATAAGGAAATCTGGCAAAAATACCCCACACCTTTTGTGACCATACCAATTTTACTAGGGAACATTAATACCCTATAAAAAATCCATAACCAACATGAGTTGTTTTAAAAAAGTCCACTGTCTAATTTTTTTGGCCAGAAGAATAATTCTGTAAATTAAAATCACATTTTTCTTGAGATGAAACGTTTCTTTCCAAGGAAAGTTTGTTCATTTCAGAGGTGAAAAATATTTATGAAGACCAAACCAACAGCTTATCTTAAGGAAAAATTATAAAATCTTACCCTTAAAAAATCTAATATAAATAACAATTAAATTGAAAGGATCAATTGTTAACACTGTAATTGTGAATTATTTTTTAAGTGATAGAATAAACATAGCAGATATGTATGTGCCCAAAAGAATTTTATCAAATCTCATTATGAGACATCTGCTTAATATTTTTAAATAAATAAAATATTACCAAAACAGTTGAAGAACTCTCTCTGTATACTCTTCTCTAATATTATTTTCCTTCTTTCAGCACCAGAAGTAACTTATACTACAAATTCAGGAAGGACTGTATCTGGCTTTCCTGGGCCCTAGGCACTTTTATCTTCTTGATCCCCTTTCTCCACAATAAAAATCTTAAAAACCAATACTTTACAACTGTATTAGTTGACAGATGACTGTAACCCAGGAAGGATTCACTGTTACACAGTAAGTGTTATCATATTCATTGTTTTTCTGTTTTAATAGAAAATTAAGATCAAAATGTTTCTATGGGCCCCTAAAATAATTGTGGTTGTCGGCACTATGGCCTTTGTACCTGATGGACAAATCAGCCCTGATTTCAACATTTTTCTTCTGTGTTTTTGCTTGTACATCCATCTATTCAGATTAATTCTTAAATTGCCACTTGTATGGTTTTTAGATCATGTTATGAGAACTAGCAGCATGACCTTTGTTGTCATGCTCTGGCACTTAAAAAAACTGTATCTGCCTTTGTTTTGTGGATGCATTCCATATCTGCATTTAGATTACTATCAATGACACTTTTAATTTCACCCATAAACACATATAGTTACAAGACAATATAAATATGGGAGGGGTTTTTGTTTAATGTATAGTTGTTTCTTAGAATATGAGAAGTTGTTTTCCTTTGTTCTTCAGCTGAAAATTCCTGTGTGTGTGTGTGTGTGTGTGTGTGTGTGTGTCTGTGTATGTTTAAAACAGAGGGGAGACAGAAAAGATTCCACTGACTCCTTAGTGTAACTTGTAAAATGCAGCAAACTTACACTTAAATACTGGCATGTTTAGAGATTAATCCCTGGGAAAAAATGTGCATTTTGCTATGGAGAGCTGCTGTTTGGCTTTAGAGTTTAGTGCCATAATTTGTGTCATTTTTTTTGGACAAGCAATACTACAGAATGTCATCCACACCTTCATGATTTGCTAATTTCCTCCAGGAGTTTTATTCTTTCTCATGCCAGTTGGTGGTAGAAAAATAGCTTCTTCCATTCATCAGATGAGGTAATGTTCTGTTACTGTTCACATTTGAATATACTAGGAGTGTTGTATTTAAATGATATCAGTGAGAAAAAATAAGTTTTCTTTCGAAGGTTATTTCTGTGCATTCACTCATTAAGAATTTTAGGATAATTATACTAACCTATTTTTTTGAAGATTTTTAAGTTTTCTTCATCTTAATTAATTAATGGATGAACAATGGCTGTACTAAAAAAAAAAGCCACTGTTTTTGGTCACTCAAGATGGTAATACTACTATGATAAATTAATCCTGTCATGTAACTGCTATGCCTTAGAATATATTGTTCAACATGTTCAAATCTGGTTAGACTGTTGAACCATCGTTCCAGGCTCTGCTCCATGTTGGCCAGTAAAATATATTCACCACTTTTGCTAACATGAACTCTAATCTATTGGACCTATTTGCTAGCATTTGGACATATCTAGTGTTCCATCACTTTGATTTTCTTTTTTCCTAATATTTCTACTTTTACCTCTATGATCGATGTTTGGATCCTAACTACATTTCCAAGTGTCAACTCAAATGCTACAAATTCCTTCAATCTTCCTCATTTCCAGCTGTATTATCTCCACCTGTATTAACCCCTGTTTCTCCCAAGATCAAAGTATGTGTCGTCTTCTAAAATCTCATGTCTTTGCCAGTGTGTACTTAATGGTAGTCACAACGTTCTTCATGTTATACTTTGCCCATATCTCTTTTACCTGTTCTTATCTGCTATGTATGGGCAAAGGATATGTTGAATATATTCTTCTAATCCACAAAAGTCTGAGTATAGCATTAGCTCTTTTCAAATGCTTAAATTAGAAATTGATATCAGCCTATACTAGTCCTCGATTAGGTATTGAGATACAGAGTTGAATAATAGACTGTTTCCTCCCTCAAGAAGTTCACAGTGTACTTGAGGACACCAAGAAAATTGCACCAGCATTCTTCTCAAAGCTGGAACAAACTATCCTCAAATTCGTATGGAACCACAAAAAACCCCGAATAGCCAAAGTAATACTGAAGAAGAAAACCAACACGGGAGGCATCACAATCCCAGACTTTAGACTCTACT
>CM053559.1:12306613-12480981 GCA_028646485.1 Cryptoprocta ferox
TGATTAATTTTTTTAAAGAACAAAAAAACATGAGGAGAAGAACCTAATGGTTGGGGTGATGGTGAGAAAGTGGTTAGAGATCAATTCCAAGAGGAGGTAACATTTGAACTGAGCCTTGAAAGATGAGTAGAAATAGTAAAGTAGAGAGGCCTGGAGGACAATGACAAGAACAGACATGAGGCGTGAAATATCATGGGGAGTTAGGGGAAATGAAAACAGTCCAGTGTGAGTGAAGCAAAGAGTGATGAAGTAAGAAGTGGAGAAGAATAAAATCAGGTATTTGTATTTGAACATAATAATGATGAATAATTATAAGCAGAAGAATAAAATGGTTGGTGTTGCTCTAGTAGATCACAGGCAAGTATAACAATTAAGAGGCTGGAGCTTAAAATGAGTGAGTGGCAATAATGACAGAAAAACATAAAAGACATGAAATTACTAGAAGGTAGAATTGATCAGATATATTGGATGACTATTATGAAGACAAATTACTGGAGGAGGAACAATCCTTTTTAGTGGTCTGGATGGTAAAATTTAAAAAGTATGTGTTGAGCTAACTAAATATTCTTAATCCATTTTATATCACATTAACAAAATTATAAAGATAATTGATTACATTATTGTCTTACAGCAAAATGCTTAGAATACCTACCTAGTTAATGTTTCTTACTGTACCTAACTAGTTACAGTTTCTTAACTGTAAACATATATTTATCAAAAGCCCACAGAATATTAATGTTTATGGCTCCTTTTAGGGATTTACTTAAACATTTCATTACAAATGTATTTGGATATTTTATTTACTTATCTTGAGTTAACGTACTGCCTTTAGAAACAACACATGTTAAAAATGGAAGAATGCATTTCCTTTCAACAATGAATTCAGCATCTTCCCCAAGAACAAATATTTCACCAATAAGAGCCTTCCTGGCTTTTTGGATTTTATGTTAATTCACTATCTTTATACAAAGATCATTCACTCATGTTTGTCTACTTTCCTGTCAACTTGTTAAATGCATATAATTCTCTCTTCATACTTAATGATGATTTCACAGAAATATTGTTGGACTAAATACTTCCATAATTGTTTGGAAATCTTTTACATCCTCACATGATAATGATCAATGTTGCCTAGGGAGGGGAATATACTAGTTAGATATTTTTCTTTTGCTCATTTGTATGTCTTATTCTCAACTCCTCAGCCAAATGCAACACTAACTTGTCTGTAATTTACTTGTAGTAAATCAAGAAAGAGGTGAACCTTTTCTTTCAAAATCTGCATGTTTTGGCAAGCTTTCATGAGTCATTAGATACTGAAAATTTACCACATTATATGATTGTAATTCCATTTCTATTAAGATATTTGACTTGAAAAAAGTCCATTTAAAACTGTATTCCATAATGCCAATAACTACAATAGTAAAATGTAGCACCACCTGGGATTTATATACTCTCATCTTTTGCAAGTATTTTCCATTTTCACTGTTATACATTCTTTACTGTACTATGTCAGTGAGCTTGGTCTTTAATGGTATATTCCAGGGACTTCATGCCTATTTTATCTTCAACACTGGATTTGGAAATGTTCATAAAGGGTCATTGGTGATAGGTTAAACTGGGATTCTCTTTATATCAGTTGAGTATTTATTGAGCAGGTACCCTCCTCTGTTGACTGATTGTGTGTGTGTGTGTGTGTGTGCGTGTGTGTGTGTGTGTGTGTATGATATGGTTGGGTGATATGAAAAAGAAAGACATGGATACCTATGATACAAGGTAGTCTGTAAACCCAGTTCTGTACTCAAATTCAAAATACAGTTGAAATACAGTGAAGTGAGAGGTTTAATGTGTCGAAGGGATCTTAGAAAGACTATGGTAATGTGGGAAAATGGGAGACACAACCACAAAACACTATTTTTGGTTTCTTTCAAGCCCAAGGACAAATCGCATGTCAACTAATTGTGTAGTTGTGCTGCTGTGTCAAATTATTTGGTATTCTGAACTCCAGTTTCCTAGTTTGGAAAAGAGAAATAAAAATGCCCACTCTGTGTTTTGAGGTGTGGATGACTACTAGAGAATTAATTTTTGTAAAGAAGCTTTACTAATCATCTCCCAATTATCTTTCTTTTATGATATGTTTTTATTGTTCGTATTACTATATTTATTATTACTATTTATTTTATTTTACTTTATTTTATTTTATTTATTCCAATATAGTTAACATATAGTGTTATATTAGTTTCAAGTGTACAATACAATGATTCAGCACTTCCATATAACACTCAATGCCCATCACAATTGTACTCTTTAATCCCCATTACCTATTTCACCCATCCTGTCCCCCACCTTCCCTCTGGTAACCATCAGTTTGTTCTTATAGTTAAAAGACTCTTCCTTAGTTTGTCTCTCTCTTTTTTTATCCACCTTTGCTCATTTGTTTTGTTTCTTAAGTTCCACATATGAGTGAAATCATATGGTATTTGTCTTTCTCTGACTGATTTATTTCACATAGCATCATACTTTCTAGCTCCATCTATTTCACTATGTCATTGCAAATAGCAAGGTTTCATTCTTTATCTATGTATATATGTATATGATCTTTATATATACATGAAAATATATATATATATGATTATATATATATATGATCTTTATGTATTCTTTATCAATGAACATGAGGTGCTTCCGTAATTGGCTATTATAAATAATGCTGCAATAAACATAGGGGTGCACGTATGCCTTTGAATTAGTGTTTTTGTATTTTGGGGGTATATACCTACTAATGTGATTACTGGATCATAGGGTAGTTCTATTTTTATCTTTTGGAGACACCTCCATACTGTTTTCCATAGTGGCTGCAGCAGATTGTATTCCCACCAGTAGTACACTAGGGTTCTTTTTTCTCCACATCCTCACCAACACTTGTTTCTTGTGTTTTTTATTTTAGCCATTTTGACATGTGAGGTGATTATGTCATTGCATTTTTTAAATTCATTTTTTAATTAATTATTTTTTTAATTTACATCCAAGTTAGTTACCATATAGTGCCACAATGATTTCAGGAGTAGATTCCTTAATGTCGCTTACCCATTTAGCCCACCCACCCCCCACAACCCCTCCATCAACCCTTTGTTTGTTCTGTATATTTAAGAGTCTCTTATGTTTTTTCTCCCTCCCTGTTTATATTATTTTTGCTTCCCTTCCCTTATGTTCATCTGCTTTGTATTTTAAAGTCCTCATATGAGTGAAGTCATATGTTAGTTGTCTTTCTCTGGTTAATTTCACTTAGCATAATACCCTCTAGTTCCATCCATGTAGTTGCAAATGGCAAGATTTCATTCTTTTTGATTGCTGAGTAATACTCCATTGTATATATATACCACATCTTCTTTATCCATTCATCTGTCAGTGGACATTTGGGCTCGTTCCATCTTTTGCCTATTGTCAATAACACTGCTATAAACATTGTGGCGCATATGTCCCTTTGAAACAGTACACCTGTATCCCCTGGATAAATACCTAGTAGTGCAATTGTTCGGTTGTAGGGTAGTTCTATTTTTAATTTTTTGAGGAACCTCCATACTGTTTTCAAAACTGGCTGCACCAGTTTGCATTCCCACCATCAGTACAAAAGAGATGCTCTTTCTCTGCATCCTCACCAACATCTGTTGTTGCCCGAGTTATTTATGTTAGCCATTCTGACAGGTGTGAAGTGATATCTCATTGTGGTTTTGATTTGTATTTCCCTGATGATAAGTGATGTTGAGCATTTTTTCATGTGTCTGTAAGGCATCTGGATGTCTTCTTTGGATAAGTGTCTATTCATATCTTTTGCTGATTTCTTCACCGGATTATTTTGGGGGGCAGTTGATTTTGATAAATTCTTTACAGATTTTGGATACTAACCCTTTATCTGATGTGTCATTTGCAAATATCTTTTCTCATTACATCTGTTGCCTTTAAGTTTTGCTGATTGTTTCCTTCGATGTACAGAAGGTTTTTATTTTGATGAAGTTCCAATAGTTCATTTTTGCTTTTGTTTCCCTTGCATCCAGAGACATGTTTAGTAAGAAGTTGCTGCAGCCAAAGTCAAAGAGGTTTTTACCTGCCTTCTCCTTGAGGATTTTGGTGGCTTCCTGTCTTATATTTAGGTCTTTCATCCATTTTGAGTTTATTTTTGTGTATGGTGTAAGAAAGTGTTCCAGTTTCTTTTTTCTGCATGTCACTGTCCAGTTTTCCCAGCACCATTTGCTGAAGAGACTGTCTTTATTCCATTGTCATTGTATTTTTTAATTGCATTTCCCTGATGATGAGTGATGTGGAGCATCTTTTCATGTGTCGGCTATGTGAATGTCTTTTTTGGAGACATGTCTGTTCATTTTTTCTGCCCATTTTTAATTAGATTATTTGTTTCTTGGGGGTTGAGTTGTATCAGCTCTTTATATATTTTGGATACTAACCCTTTATTGAATATGTCATTTGCAAATATCTTTTCCCATTCTGTAGGTTGCTCTTTAGTTTTGTTGATTGTTTCCTTCACATGCAGAATTTTTTATTTTGAGATAGTGCCAGCCAATAGTTTGTTTTTGTTTTTATTTCCCTTGCCTCAGGAGACATATCTAGAAAAATGTTGCTATGGCCAATCTCAGAAACATTACTACTTGATCTATTTTCTCAGATCTTTATATTTTCAGGTATCATGTTTAGGTCTTAAATCCATTTTGAGTCTAGTTCTGTGTTTGGTGTAAGACAGTAGTCCAGTTTCATTTTTTGCATGTAGCTGTCTATAGTTTTCCCAACATCATGTGTTCAAGAGATTGTCTTTTTCCCTTTGGATATTCTTTCCTGCCTTGTCAATGATCAATTGACCATATAATTGTGGGTTTATTTATGGGTTTTCTGTTCTGTTTCATTGATCTATTTGTCTATTTTTGTACCAGTACCATAGTGTTTTGATTACTACAACTTTGTACTTTAACTTAAAGTCTGGAATTGTGATACCTCCAGCTTTGCTTTTCTTTTTCAAAATTGCTTCAGCTATTTTGACTCTTCTGTGTTTCCATATAAATTTTAGCGTTGTTTGTTTGGTTCTGGGGAAATACTGTTAATGTTTTGATAAAGATTGCATTAAATCTGTAGATTGCTGTGGGTAGTGTAGATATTTCAACAATATTTGTTCTTCTAATCCACGAGCAGGGACTGTCTTTCCATTTCTTTGTGTTGTTTTCAATTTCTTCATCAGTGTTTTTTATAGTTTTCAGTGTACAGGTATTTTACCTCTTTGGTTAGGTTTATTCCTAGGTATGTCATTATCTTTGGTGCAATTGTAAATGAGACTTTTTCTTAATTTCTTCTTATTACTAGTTTTAGTATTAAATAAAGAGGACTTAAACCATGACCTCAATAAAACATGAAGAAGATTTTAGCATGGAGATGAAAAAAGGGAAAACACCAGTCAGTGGTGATAGACACTGCAAAGCAATGGGCAGTATGAGGCACATGGACCTCACCTGTAATATGCCAGGAAGGAGTTTTTTAGTATAAAAACTTTTAATTGGACAACTCCTCCTTTGTTAGACAAGATGATGTAATGTAACTTGTATGATCTGGAACCCATAATTTAGCCAGATAAGCTCTTGGCCTTGTAGAAGGTGAAAGCTCTGTAAAAGTGTATATTTGTGGGGAACAATCCTCTGACATTGCCTTAATTATTCAGGCATAATACAAAGTGTTTCTCTTTTGGTTAAAGTTGATGACTACATGGTTTTATTCACTATGAAAATTTTGTAATTCTGGATAAAAATGTTATCATTCTAAATCAGATTATCCCTGCATATTTTATTTTATGAAATCCTTTTGTCCATAAATATTTGTGTATCACAAATTGGAAAAAAATACATAAAATATAATATTCTGATTTTTCTTCAATTAACATTGAATTCTTTATTGGTTCCATATATTTATAGGAATTGACACCAACATTTTTAAGGATGACAAAAATATGTATATAATAATGGCATTAGGCTCTGTGTAACTGTCCTTATATAATGCACATTCAGATTTCCAAATTTGCTTCCAAATATTGACTGTTATAAATTAAACTCTGTTGACCATTGTAGTTCCTAAGAGCTGTTTCTATATATTTTTTACTATTTCCTCCAAATAATTTTCCAGAATTGGAATTCCTTAGTGAAATGTTATAAACATTGTTAAGAATTCTGGTAAATATACCACTCCTCTTTTTGAAGGCATTACAACATTTAGTGAATGATGGATACTTACTAACTTTCTGTGTTTTCACAACATCTACCTATGATTTTAACTCCAAATTACTCTGTTAATAGTTAGGATTGAATTTTAGGTGATATTGTCATTTCTAACCATTAATTTGTTAATAGAAAGCTATAAAACATAGTTCACAAAATCATGGATAAGCTCCCTTCTTTCCACGTGTTAGGTAGTTTTGTTGATCAGAATGCAACTTTGAATACACTTAGAATAATTTGGTAAAGCTCAAACAACTCCCATTGATGTTTACATGGGCATGGTTTTCAGCCTCTAAATAAATATGAAAATATTCAACACCTTTACAATAATCAGTGTAAAAATTATATTTGTCTTAAATTATTCACATTTTTTTAAAGAAAATGGTTCTTAGGGGTGCCTGGCTGGTTCAGTAGAGCATACAACTCTTGATCTCGGGGTCATGAGTTTGAAGCCCCACATGGGGCATAGATATTATTTAAAAATAAAAAAGAAAGGAAAATACCTTTGGGGATTTTCTAAGATTACCTTCATATACAGTGAAGGTTAGCATTATCCTCATGCAGTTTATATTTTTATTGTTATTAAAATGAGATTGTGTTACATTTTAAAATTTATTTATTTATTTATTTTGAGAGAGAGAGAGAGAGTGAACAGGGGAGGGGAAGAGAGAAAGGGAGAGAGAGAATCCCAAGCAGGTTACATGCTGTCAGCACAGAGCCTGACATGGAGCTTATTCCCACAAACCATGAGATCATGACCTGAGCAAATATCAAGAGCCAGACACATAACTGACTGAGCTACCCAGCACCGTGAGATTTTGTTATATTTTATAGTTTGATATTATTGATATTTTAAAATATAAGTACATGTTTAAATTGCCACTGATAACATATTAGCCACTCCTATGAATTCTAATTTTTCTTAAGTCTTTACTTTTGGGTTTTATGAATTAATAATTTACTTTTCTGCTTCTCTGTTTTCATTTCTGTTTTATTGGACTCCTAGGGACATCCAGAAATATTAGCAGATATATCCATATTGCATTCAATTTTAATTGTATCTCTCTAACATATTATGGTCAACCTGGTGTGGGTTTAGTACTATATGCCCTAATAGTCTAAGAAAAATAATCACTTAGAGGTTATGTTTACCTTTATGATTAAATGCCAACTTTGTTATACCATTAACCTAAGTAGAATTTACTGGTCACTTGTTACATACTTTGGAAAGTATCTCTTATTTTCGTGAATATATTCAAGAATTGAAACTTCAAGTATTTAATTTTATTTAACTATTATTTACCATTAAGTATAAATGCTTTGAACCAAGACAACTGTTCATTAATATTTTTAATATTATTAAGCTCCTATCTCTCATTTCTTTTTTTTAATGTTTGTTTTATGTATTTAGAGAGAGAGAGATAGAGCACCAACAGGGGAGTTGCAAAAAAGGAGGAAGAGAGAGAATCCCAAGCAGACTCCATGCTGTCAGCACAGAGCTTAATGCAGGGTTCAGTCTCACAAACCATGAGATCATGACCCGAGCTGAAATCAAAAGTCAGATGCTTAACTGACTGAGCCACGCAGGTGCCCCATCCTACCTCTGCTTTCTTAAAAACCTCTACCTAGACTTTCTGCTAAAATTTCTTTCTGATGAATACCCCAGTTTCATGGATTCTCCTTTATACTAATCACTGCTTGTCTCTGTAATCCTTGAAAGTTTAAATGTGACTTTGGTTCATATCACTATTTCTTTTATTTATTTATTTATTTATTTATTTATATTTTTTAAAGTTTATTTATTTCAAGAGAGACAGAGCGAGGGAGAGGCAGAGAGTGAGGGAGAGAAAGATCTCAAGCAGACTTCACACTGTCAGAGTGGAGCCTGATGCAGGGCTCGAACCCATGACCCGAACCACAAGATCATGACCTAAGCCAAGACCAAGAGTCAAATACTTAACCGATTGAGCCACCCCGGCACCCCATACCACTTTTTCTTAAGAGATATTGTACCTTTGTGAATTCTGAACTCTTTAATCATTACACAATATTTTAATAAGTTCAAGGAATCTAGAAATACTTGAAATTGGAGATGATAAGGGAGGCATGTCATTTTAAAATAAGGAAAATGCATAGAATATTAGTTTAATTCACATTAGAAAAAGGCTGAGCATGGCTTAAATGTACACACAATGCAGAGGATCAGGCATAGTTTATATTATCATTCACTAGTCAACACTGGTCTTTGTGTGTGGATTTTAACCATTGTCTTGGGAAGCTAAACTGCTGGCTGAGATGTTATACTCCTTTGTAACTAGTACCTTGGGGTTATTTGGTGTGTTTTTTAATTTTACATAGCTTGGAGAAATCATAGATTGCTGCACTGGGATGATCCAAACTTTATTGGGATGATTATCTATACAGGCAGAGATCATTTAGGGACAAATAACTCCTTCTCTTACTCTAATCCCTCTATAACATTTTTGCTTCCCTTCATGTGGTCTGCTTAACTAAGTATGCTGTCAAATCTTTCAGTATCCTCAAAGAAATGACACAGTTTCATTATAGTTCTCTCCTTCAATTAGCTTTTTATTTTAAAAATCATCTACCTTTGGGATGGCTAAAATTTGCCCAGCCTAGGTGAAATTCAATAAGTTAGGGCTGGGAATACTAATGCTAGAGTCTGGAAAGGAGATGGGCTTTAAATGGAATTGAGAATAGGCCTCACTCTTTACAGAACCTCTAACACCAAACCCAGCTCACAGAAGAATTAAATGATTATTTGTTGAAATAGAGACTAAATGATAAAAACTCAGACTAATACAGGGGAGACTGGGTATATTTTCAGAGGCTAGAGAAATAGAGACCAAATATTTAAATTCTTCTTACCTTTCCTTTCCTTCTGTCTTGATAGGCTTTTATCATTCTCCCAAACCAGCAAAAGTTCATGAGCAAGTTTAGGAAGAGTCTTTACAATATTCTAAATTACATTTCTCTAGCTTCAAAATATCAAATATTGGACTCAAAATCATGTTCACAATATCCAGCTTCCTTTCACAGTTCCATCAGTGTTAATGCTTAACTGTTTACCCAATTCCTCTAGGAAGAAACCACAGGAGTCAGACTTGATCTCTCCTTCCCTCTCATCACCTACATGGATCAACCATTTATCCCAATAGAACCAACAGTCTAATTGGATTACAATTTTGGCTGCAAGTAGAATCACCTAGGGAACTTTAAATAATACTGACGCCTTAGTTCCACCCCTCAGTTCCCCATACAGGGATTCTGCTATAATCAATCAAGTGTGCAGTTGGGCATCATGTTTTTACAACTCCCCACGTGACACAGATAATCAGCCAAGATGCAGACCCACTGATCTCAGTGCTCTGTGCGCAACATATGACAGTGTCCCTTTCCCAACTCCCACATACAGCCGTTATTATCACTGTTTTTAAATGTCTTTGACTCCTCAATGGCTATGAGTCCAAATACACCTGAAAGAAATTTGATGTGTTACATCCATTACCTTATGTGACCTTAAACAGATGTATAAATATCATCTTACTTGGACATATTGTGATAATCCAAGTTTTAGCACAATTGCTAAAATCCAGAAAATTAGTAAAGCTTGGGTTTTGTTGTAGGTGAGAATGAATGAAATTCACTGTCAATAAAACAAAGCTATACTGAGTTAAATAGAAACCATTATCTGTCCTAACAGATAATTTTCTAGCTCTTTTTTCTTAATAAAAAGCTGTGGAGAAAAAAATGAGTTAAATGTTCCTGGGTGACCTATTCAGAGCTTAAGAATCAGGGGCCTCAAAATCTCTGTTTCAACAATCATTTAAATGATTTTTTAATAACCACAGAAGTTAGGAATTATTGACATAAGTGAATTTAGAATTTTATTTGGTTTTTTTTCCTTAAATGATCTAATAAAATTAGAATTTGGGTGTTTTAACCTATGCTATATGAAGGCAAGTCACCCTATTTACATGCAAAATCATGTGAACCAACTTTCCAGTGGCTTCATTCCTTTGTATCACTATATCCAAGCCCATTCTCTTTTTCTTGGTTCAGGATAGACATCACTCAAAACAATAAAAATCAAAGGAGTGCCATTGATTTGAGTCTTGTCAGAAGATAGGAATGAGTGCATTTGAATATCCTCTTAGACTTTAAGCAGTTCTACACAAAGAACATTTCATGGATTTTATGTAACCCAGCAATTTCCTAACTTAATACACTTCAGAATTTTTTTCTGTGCTCCCTCATCCTCAACAATTACTAATATTCTATGAGCACAATGCTTTTAAGAAACAAAATTTGGAAAATGCTGCAAAATAGTCTTACATGTGATGCCATACCAGCCACTTAAAAGTGAAAAATTCAGAGAAAAGTAGTCATGTATATCTTTAACAAAGTGATACCCATTTATCTACCTTTAATTATAAAAATTTTAGCATGGATCATTTTCTCTTTTAACTGATCAATAAATTGAGACAATGAAAAGTTTAGTTTTAAATACAAGGATCCAGTACTTATCTTTCTTTCTTTAAATTACTTCTTAGGCACATTATATTTCCTGAGAAAGTTAGTAGAAACTGGTACCAAATTTTCTATAAATACACTCACAAAATAGCATATATTCTTGAAGAAATATTATATATTTAATGGAATCTATATATCAAATGCCTTTGTAAATTTCTTTTTCAGAGCTTATGTACTCTTGGTGAGCCATAAAGCATATATTACCAAAGCAATGACTAAACCAAAGTTTCTGGAGTAAAGTTATATACTTATTAGTAGTGTTTGGGATTTTTTTGTCTAGAAATATACCTGATTAGATATTGTTCTTTAAAATGTGCCTATTATTAAAAAAAAGAAATTCAGAATCTTAACCATTAAGACAACTATACATTTTAAAATTTGATAGAAATATTTCATCATAGTTCTATAAAGGAATATCATTAACACTTTAAAAATCTACTTTATGCAACTGGTTGAGAGATGTAAAACTGTAATTTATTTTTTTATATAATTATGAAACAAATAACCAGTAGTTTTGTGATTTGAATTATGAATTCAAGTAAATTTGTTTGCATATGATGTTACAGTATTAAAAAACTGCAATTTTTTTAAATTAAAAGGAAGAAGCAACTCTTTCATAACTCTTAAAATTCAACAATAGGAAAAGAAAATATAAAGAGTGAATAAAAAAAATGTTTCAAATTGAGCCAAAAGTGTCAGGTAATAGAGCAACAACACACTTAGCAGATCTCTGACTACCAGAGTTTTGGATCAACTCCCAGCTTTAGAATTTGGATGAAACTGGTGTCATGTTTGCCAAAACTGATGGAGCCTCTAAAAACGTTCCAAAAAAAAAAAAAAAAAGAGAGAGAGAGAGAGAGAGAGAGAAAAGAAAGAAAAACTTCTGTTTATAATGATGGAAATGTTCTTTCTTCTCCATACATAGTTTTTATTTTTTTTTCCAGCAGGATTTAATCCCTAACTCTATTACTTTGGCACATTTAACAACTCATTTTGAAGGCCTGTAAAATGGTGATTAAATTGAACTACAACACAATACTGTCCATAAGAATCTTCATGAAAATATAAGAAAATTTCAGATACAGAAGAATGAAAATAGAATTCCTATCTGCCTTTCATGTCTAAATTCTTTAGTAAGTAAATATGTGTATAGATGTGGGTGCAAAGAACTCTGCCTTTATTAATTCATGGAATTATTCATTTATCTTTTCCCACTTAAAGGAAACAAAAAAGGAAAATAAGGTATAATCCATAGTTTTCATGCAGATTCATCATATCCCAATTGGAAGAAATGCCTCCTTATAAGAAGTGTAAGAAGTGAGTCCACCAACACAAACACAATTGCAGTTCATTATATAATGATGATTATTATATATGTAATATAATATATATTTTATAATCATTATATGCTAATGATTATATATTCATTATATAATTATATATTATTTTTATTTTTAAAACATAAGAATTTAATCAAAATTGATTTTTCTCAAAATTTTTCACATTTTTGGAAAGCGAGAAGCATCCTAGTTGAATTAGATGAGACTCAAGATTCCCATAGTGCCTCGGATATATTATGGGTGCATAACTATTAATTGACAGAAAATGCCAGTAATTAAAAGGACAGGAATTCTAGGAAAGATAATTTTTACATTGAAAGCACATTTGGTAAATTATTCCAAAGAATGAGATTTAATATATGTGTTTCTTTAACTGGGCTAAAATGTACTTAAAATATTTATTTAGGCCATTGTAGATACCTGATAAGTCATTGGAATATTTTGAAAAGTTCTGGTGACTACACATAAGTATTCTTAGATATGTATATATCAATGACAAGCTCTCAGCATATTGTGAATTGAACTGATATAATCTACTTTTAAAGTAGAGTTTATATAATCTTAACATTACATTTGTATATGTTCTTACCTATTCAAACATTGTACATGATAAAATCTGTCATGACACCAGATAGGAAAAATATTTTATCTTGTATCAAGTATAGAACCCAATTATGAATTGTCTTGAGAACCAAGTAGAGAACTTGAAAGTTAATGTTTTATATAATTGAACAGGATAAGTCACTTGTGTCTGGTGAGGAGAAAATTGCTAGTAGTGAAGAAAATATGAGTAGGAATATCAGAAAACGGACCTTTATATGTAATAGAAGTCCTGGGATATAGCTATTCCCTTGTTCCCTGTGTTTTGATATTTATTATCCATTTTGTCATGGTTTCATGTTTTTAAAAGCTTATTTAAAAAAAACATTTATTATGTCATACACTAACTTTTTTTGACAACTACATACTGAATTATAATTATAGGACCCTGCAACACCAAACATATAAATAAACAAAGCAGACATCTGATGACTGTATGATTACATATGGAATACATGCATAAAATTTCCATTAAATTTGTTGAAATATTGATAATTGCCAGGGGGTACCCATTTAAATACTTAAACACTATAAAAAGACTTAGGGCTCCATATTGGTAACCAGATGGATTTGAAGTGAGGGCACAGATAACAAGCAGTGAGAGATTGAAGAAATTTGATTTTGAAGCAAATGATTTTGAGAAGAAATGAGAGCTAAAGATTAAAAAGTGGAATATAAGTTTCTTAAGGAAATTTAAAATACAATCTGGATGCAAATTCTAACCATACTAATGGGTAAGTAACGCTTCATGGGATTAAAGTGATTTTGTTTTCTCATCATTGACATTAACAAGAATAGGCAACTAATAAAAGAAACTTTTATGGTCAATTAGAGATCCAGAAACAAATATTCTTCTGAGTATGACCATTACACATTTTCTTTATTGCATACAGCCCATGCATAAGACCAAAACATAATCATTCAATAAATGTTTGGTTATGAATTTGTGATGAACAATATAGAATTTTATTTTAGAGTAAATTGTAACAGATTAGACAAAATACTTGTTAGAACATCCCAGTTTAATAATCCTGATGTCTTTTTACCTTTAATTTTTTGTTTTACTTGACTTTTATTATGACTTAAGAAGAAATGTTCTCCCTTTCATGAAACATTTGAAAATACTATATCTTCTAAGTCCTTTTCACTGAATGAGTCCAGCTATCTTCAGATTAATGTATAGAACACATTTCAATGTAGTCAGTGTATTTCACTAAAATTATCTGAACTGTGTTTTTCCAAGGAACAAAAGAGAAATAAATTTGGAAGTAATAGTTTTTGTAACTAAGAAAATAATGAGGATTAGCTACCCATGAAACATTTGCCAATTTTTGCAAATGTTTTTAACTAAAACTCAAGGGATTTCCCCTTAATGAGAAGAAACCTCCCACCTACTAAAATTCGCTGAAACAATGTAAGCACCTCTGATGGGACAATTTTATCAAAGAGGTCATAGAAAGAACATTTTACATCTCTGAATTCTCTCTTCCATTAAGTGATGGTTTTAGCAAACATAAAGAACATTATTTTTGATGTTGTATATCAGATTGTCCCTTCCTGGGAATTTCCAAAATCAGCTGGTCAAGTTGGAAATCATTGTTTGAAGTAGACTCTTTGTTTTCTTTCCCTATATATTTTAATACCATCTGTATAAATTTTGTTACACTAGTCAAATAACATGAAATAATATAGAAAGTATATTTATGTTACTGAGTATGATCTTATAAAAAGTCATGTAGGAAAGCTCCCTATATTCAAAAAGTTTGTATCTGTCTGTTGGGCTTTTGTAGGACATTTTTATGAAGCTGTGAGCTCCTGGGAAGGAATCTGAAAATGATAAACACTGAGCAGAGGACAAATAGAAATAGAAGTAGCATTAAGCCATATGGGTAGAAAAGTGAATCATGGTCCAAAGGGAAAAGCTTTATTTAGTAAAAATTTAATATGAGAGAGTTACAAGGAAACAACTTTCACAACAACTGCGTTTGAAGTTAATTAAAATTACTTTTTAAATTGGGACCAAAATAATAATCAATATATCAGTGTTAATCTATCTATTTGAATATCTGTCTTTTTACATTCAATACCAATTAATACCAAAGGATAGGATTGAAGATGAATTAATCCAATATGTTGTTTTTTTTTCCTCCAAGTGAAATTTAATGTATTTTTTGGCTGAGATTATCCATTTTTTTTGTTTTATTGCAAATTACTTAAGATAGAATGTATGCCAATTATTTTACTATGAAGAAATCCTTTTTATGCCATTTTTGAGTGACTTATGATCTGTTATTAAAAGTTAAAGATATCTTTTTAACCTTCCAAAAATTACTACTTAAAATGTATAATTATCAATCTTTAAAAGACTTTTTAAAAGTTATTTTAGATGTATACACATGTTTAATCAATACAACCCTGAAATCTTTTTTGCTCTCTTTTCTTAGATTTCAAACCTCCATTTAATTTATTTTTTAACCTTTGATTCTGTTTCATACCTCATTCTTTTCTGTGTAGAAATAACCTTCATGGCAATGTGACATTTCATTATTTCATTCACAAATGCTATGTTTTCTTGATGTTATGCTTATCAGTAAAAACTACAGGAATTTCCAAAAAGTATTCATGTTAAATCTGTTATGATCTCACTTTTGTTAAAAAGGAATAAGTAAATAAAGATTGCAGAAGATGTACTAGGTGAACATAGGAATTTTATCACATACTAAAAAATAAAATGTCAGTAAAATCAATATTTTTGACTACAGATAATGAATTAGCAGATAGTGCCATGTAGGTAATTTGATCATACAAAACTTAAAAGAAAAAAGGAAATCATCATCATCATTGTAATAGTAATATCCAAAACCTATAATGAGAAACATTATCTTTGGTTGCACATAATCTATACTCACTTCAAAAATTCATTTCAGGTTGTTTGCTTCAAAATTAGAATCCATGACAAAATAGAAACATACCAATTTATAACAAAGATAGTACCTAACTTTTATAAAATTAAAGCCTCAAATAGCATCTTGATATTAGGAATTTAATTCCTGTTACAAGATGACAATGTCCTTAGGAATGTTATAAATTTAATGAAGAATGGAGAATCATGTGCTTTTAGTTTGTTATACTGAGTTTTCCTATTATGCTAAACAGATTATTTAAAATACAGTTTTGGTTAACTACAAAGAAAAGCTCCATAAAATAAATCTGTTTCGGGTATGTAATTGGGTGTGGTGCTAAACAGCAGCTTTATGTTTTAGCATAAATTGTGAAATGGGTGGTAATCTCCACTGCCCACACCAGTTGTATACAGAAGTTTTAAAAAGTAGGATGAAAGCATATGATTTCACTTTAGGTGGAGCAACCAGTGAAATCTTTCTTCACTGTTCTTGACCCCCCAGGCAGCCTTTACATTGCCTTTCATATTAATATAACTTCCTGGACAGATAGTGTTTCAGGTAAGTGATGGTTATAAGTAAAACGTAACATTCTTTAGATGAATTATTCTTGTTATGCTGGGCTGTCTTGAGAAGTCATAAAGAAATTATATTTATAATTACTAGAAGGAAATTTTACTTAAAATTCTGTGACTTAGTGGAAAGTGATGCTCTTTGTATTTTACAATCAAAATGAAAATTTAGCAAATTTATTTCTTCTGTATGGTCTAAATGTCAACTCAGGATCAATAACAAACATTGGATTGTTATAAGAAGATCATTGAGGAATTGGTACTTCAATAAAGTAATTACAAATTTTATTTTATAATAATAGCATGAATAAGTATTATTTACTAAATTCATACATTAATACTTGGATTATATTAAAATCTACCTGAGATAGTTGTCGTGCCTTGTAAATTGTGATCCTTCTTAGTCATACATTTTATATTTGTTTATATAGTTTTGTGAATAATGTATTTGAAATATTTTTCATTTCTTTTGAGTTTATGGATTGTTACTCATGTCATGGTTGGAAAAATTACTTTAAAAGTAAAATTATACTAAAACAAAACAGCAATAAAAAAGACAATGTTAAAAAGTTTAGTCAATTGCTCTCATCATTCTTACCTTTAAAAAGAATAGTATCGGGGCGCCTGGGTGGCTCAGTTGGTTAAGCGTCCGGCTTCGGCTCAGGTCATGATCTCGCGGTTGGTGGGTTCGAGCCCCGCATCAGGCTCTGTGCTGACAGCTAGCTCAGAGCCTGGAGCCTGTTTCGGATTCTGTATCTCCCTCTCTCTCTGACCCTCTCCTGCTCCTGCTGTCTCTCTCTGTTTCTCAAAGATAAATAAAAAACATAAAAAAAAATTAAAAAAGAATAGTATCTTGGAAACACAAATTTAAGATTCTCGTAGATCAAAAGTCCCTCTATTTAGAGACTTACTAGAACATTATGGAGTATCTATATGTTTTTCTCCTAATATTTTCATGAAAATTTCTTGGGTAAACAGTTTTTACTTTTCCATTACCATTTTGCCATTTTTGGAATAGCCTTTTCTGTAAGTACTGTGATACTTTAGAAACAAGATCTCTAATTCTCTGTATTTCTCCATGGCATGCACTTGTATGTAAATAGGTTGGAAGTTTTGGGGATAGCATTTCTTTTTCTGATATTTCGCTCTTAAATTAATATACTGATATGTACTTCATCACCCATTCATACATTTAACACTGCTCTTTGAACATCTGTTACTTATTAGACATAGTGCTCAATACTATAGTGCTAATACAATATACAAGTTTATAAGAGTAAACTTGACAGACGTAGTACCTGCTCATGAAAATTAGAGTTTGCTATGAGAAGTAATGTGAGTGATGATATATATGTTGTTCTAGAAGGACATAGGAGGGACACTAGCCTGAACTGGGAGGATCATGGAAAAACTTACTAGAGGAAATTATGTTAAAAGCTATGAAACAGGATGATAAGGATTATGGAGCCAGGGAGGTTCAAAGAATACTTTAAGAAAAAGAAATATCCTGTGTATTTGTGAAGACTAAAAGGAAAAAGAACTATATTTTTCAGGGAACTCAAAGTATTTCAATGTGCTCAGTTTACAGTTTGGAAGTGGCAATGTGGTAGGAGTTGAGGTTGGAAATGTAAGCAAGTGCCAGACTATACTGGATTGTTTAAATTGTCGGGTTTGGACTTTATCCTGAGAAGAATTAAAAACCATTAAAATAATTTAAGGGAAGGATTCCCATAGTTATAGTTGTTTTATAGAAAATATTGCTTGGTTGTGCTATGGTGAATGGATTGGTAGATCCAAGGAATATTGTGAAATGTAATATCTGAACAAGGCAATCTGAACATTTCTTTTTACTTTCTGTGCTAAGTAAAACCAGGTACTTCCATGGGAACATTGCTTCCCATAGCCCTGTCAGGTGGTGGCTCTTTTCTTCCACATCAATTGAATCAGTGAAGTAAGTGGTTTCTTAACTCTTCACTGATGCCTGAAGTCCATTATCTCTGCCGCCTCCTTTAAAATACTCAGCTTTGTATCTTGTGCCATAAGACTATTCAAACACTACCCCTCACAGTTGTCCTCCTATTGGCTACCAGGGTATGCCCCCTCATTTGTTAATGTTCTGTAGCTCCTGGCTGGCTTCATTCTACTCACTACCACTCTCAATTAAATTCTGGACAATTTTGATATGCATGGATATGTTCTTTCCATATCTCTGGATTAATCTCCTTCAATGATCCAGCCCTATAAACTACCTTCACACTCCTGGAGATATATCAAAGATCTTTGCCATTACCATGTAACTGGCACCTTCAGATTCTCAATTTTACACATCCCATTCAGTGACCACTACCTCTTATTTTATGAGTTTACCACCTTCAGTATCTTAACTATAACAATACTTCCACTAAACCATGGCAATGAATTGGTGGAATATATTGCCAGTTCATTATCTTTATATACTTGGTGTCCCCTTTTTCTTCCTTTTAGAGCTTAAATTTCATGGTCAATTGTTATAATAACCATTTTATATGGTTTATATTCTCAAGCCTCTTACTTCCTTTACTTTGTCCTGGTGCTTTGCAAACCCCAGTCCTGGTGAATTCCAAGTCTTCACCTATTCCATGTCTGCACCTGACCTCCTGAATATGGATAGGAAAAAAAAAAAAAAAACAAAGCAAAACAAAAAAACAAAATACCATCCTGACTGATTTCACTTCATATTCATGATCAGGAAATGCAAGTCGGTTCTTCACCTTCCCCAGAAACCATTCTCCCTTTCCTATCCATTCTCTCTCCCATTCTTCCGAATGATTATTTTATAGCATCTAGCTTCTACTCGAACTGTAAATAGCACCTGTACATCCTCATTCTTAGCCGATAGTCTTACTTTTGGTTTAATTGTCAAAACTGAATTCCTAAAGAAAAATGTTGGCAAACTCCTACCGACCAGCATTGGTATATATCCGTACCCTGCCAACCTCTTTATTCTGAGAAATGTACTTTCTTTGTTCCTACCCAGGCCTTTGCTTTTGAGAAGACCCCATTTTTTCTCATTTACACATATCCATCAATCCTTTTTATATTCCACATTGTCAGTTTTATTGTGTTCTTTCTCTCATCTCAGAACTGAAATAACAACCTAGTTTTTGTTCTTTGTCCCATAAGCTACTGTGCATTTATCACATTTAATCTCACTGCTTTTCTAAGTCTGTTCTTATAAAATTTATCAATGACTTCTACTGAATCCAGTGACTCTATTTCTATCTTTCTGTAGCATTTGACATAGTGGATCACATCCTTCTCCTGGAAACATTCTCACTACATGCTTGTCTGTATGCCACAGTGTCTTGGTTTGTCTTCTAATTTAGTGGTTCCCTTGTCTCATTCTCTGTGGCTGATTTTTTTTAAGCCACTTAAACTTGGAGTGTTCCAGCACTCAGTTCAAAGCCCCCTCCCCTCTCTACATTTGCATCCTTGATAAACCTGTCCAGCCTCACAGTTTTAAATACTTAAGTGCCGGCTCAATGAACTGATGGTACCACAATACTGATACAATCCTTCCAGCTGGATGCTAACAGCCATTTCAGGTGTCACATGCCCTTGATTGAGTGTCCGATATTCACCTACTCAATGAAAAACAAAACCAAGCAAAACAAAACAAACTACCTACTCCCACATAGTTTTCTCTATCTTGGTTATTCCTGTCCAAACCCTTGTAGTTATCTTGAGTCTTCTTTTTCTTACACCCCATATATAATTAATCTGAAATTCCTGTTGGCTGCAGCTTCAAAATATAACCAGAATCCAATCACTTCTCACCACTTACCCTGTCACTCACTCTTAATTCAAGTCACCATCATCTCTCATCTAGATTATTGTAATAGCCTCCTAACTGGTCTCTTTTATTACTTATTTTGATCTCCCACAGCTTATTCACAATGCACAAGCTAGTTCAAAACTATTTAAATGTTAACCCTTAGCTTGTCACCTTTGGCAAACCCTCAATTAATGTGTCTCCATTTCATTCAAAATCCCATAGTCCTCACAATAGCTTATAAATTGTTAGGTAACTTTGTTTTTCCCCTAACTCTCTTCCTTGTGCATTCAATTCCCACTGCGCTGGCTCCTTGCTAGTCCTGGAACATTTTGGGTACCTTCCCACTTTAGGATTTTTTACTCTTTGTTTCTTCTGCCCCAAAGACACTTTACCCTGAGAACCACATGACCATGACTTTTGAACATCTTGTTGACCAGAACTACATTGATGTATCAGTTATCTATTGTTGTACAACAATATTATCACAAATTTAGCGCCTTACAACAACACACATTTATTTTCTCAGTTTCTATGAGTCAAGAATCAAGCCATAGCCTAGCTTTGTCCCCTGCAAGGTTGCAATAAAACTGCTAGGGCTGCAGTCACATCTGAGGCTTGACTGGGAAAGGATTATGTCCTTGTTCACACGGTTGATGACAGCATTCAATTCTTCATGAAGTAGTAGAGAGACTCTGTTTCTTGACTGTCTGCCTTCAGCTCCTTTCCACTTGGACCTTCCTGACATGGAATTGTCTTCCTCAAAACCAGAAATAGAAAGGCATTATAGTCATATGTAATGTGATCATGTAAACGACATCCTGCTATCTTTAGAATATTCCATTTGTTAGGGGCACCTGGGTGGCTCAATCAGTTAAGCTTCCAACTTCAGCTCAGGTCATGATCTCCAAGTTCGTGGGTTCGAGCCCCGCATCGGGCTCTGTGCTGACAGCTAGCTCAGAGCCTGGAGCCTGCTTCAGATTCTGTGTCTCCCTCTCTCTATCCCTCCCCTACTCATGCTCTGTCTCTCTCTGTCTCAAAAATAAATAAACATTAAAAAATTAAAAAAATAGAATATTCCATTTGTTATAAAGAAGTCACGGATTCTACCCACATACAAAGAGAGGAGATATATCACAAGGTTTAGAGTACCAAAAAGTAGAGATCATGGGGTCTATCTTAGAGTATGTACATCACACATAACCACCATATTTAACGTTATCAATACCTTGAACTTCTAATGCTTCTTATCCTCTTCAAGTTTCTTTTTCCCCCAAAACTTAGCAACTTCTAACATAATGTAGAATTTATTTTATTGTTGTGAGCCAAAGAGGTAACACTACTCTTTGCCCACTGCATGAGAATCATATCTTCAATTAAGCTCCTAGCTCTTGTTCCCTAAAAAGACTAAAGATGATGTCAACTATCTTGTGAAGTATTATTGCTAATAATGACTGTTGATTGGTCAGTTCCTTTGGACCCAGAGAAAATATGAAAGAACTATAAATACCTGATAGGTACATCCTACTTTGGGCTTCTCTGAATGTCTTAAGTCTTATAACTAGTGTGTTTCTTGCAGGGGGGAAACATTAACACCTGACAGAGAAGAAGTTTCAAGGCAAATCAGTGCTGCCCAGCAGTTCAAGCACCTGTACTCTCAACTGTTTGCTAGGTGGCTATTACAAGGACTCCACTGGGAGGAATGCCTGACATTGCCCTTCTAGCAAGCTATGGTATCTATCGTATATCCCGTGGGTAGACTGGGTGGTCCAGTAAGTCAGAATGTTTAGTAGAGACTTAAAAGACCCCTTAATAAGTTTTATAATTATTATCTATCCCCATTTCTACACTAACTCCACAAGGGCAAGGACTTTGGACAATTTGTTCTCTAGTAGCTCTGGTAACAACACACCTTCACTTTACTCCTCCAACCTAGGGATGTAGTAGCTTCCTTTAGTGTTGATTCACTTTCTCCCATTTGGCTTCATAGCTCTTTAATCATAAATGTAATGAACTTCCTGCATTAAATTCCCTTTGTTTTAACTACCCAGGATAGTTTTTATTTTCCTGGTTGATACCTGAGTGCTATATACCCCTAGTCTCTGATTGAGTTCAAATTTCCAACTTCCTTTTAGAGAATCTAATTGGCTCATATTTGTTTAAGTGTCCATCCCTGAATTTGTCAGCTATGAATAAAGAAACAGGGCCATGTAGTATGAGAAAGACTGAAGGGAACAATGAAGGGCTATCTCAAAGAACAAGATAGGCATTGTGAATTGGGCTGGGGTATTTAATATTCTAATTGAGCTATCAAATATCATATTAATATGGTCAAGTAAAACATATTTGAATCAAAGGCACATAGATATACATGTGAACAAAGTCTCCTGGTTCAGAAACAATTTTTCTGGCTAAGGCATTCACACATAAATTTTTCATTTCCTCATCTGACTGTGTTTTGTCTGTTTGACCCTATAATAAAATTCAGAGGTGAAAGTTTTCAAATGTTTTCAAGCGGTCATCTCAAGAGTTTCTTCAACTTCAGATTTATATCTGCAAATCAATTCAGTGACATAAATCAGTGTGTATATGATTCAATTTCCTTTTAGGCTCATTTCCGTCTGAACCTTCTACTTATTGGAATATATTATCAAAGCATCAGACAGTATGATAATGCTTGAAAGCTACCAGACTGTGGTTCTACTTATTACAGAATAAACAGGTCATTAATTTTTTACATCTAGTACATAGTTCACACATGCAGAATGACTCTTCTTTAACACTGTGTGCTTTAACTTTTCAAGTGTATGAGTCTGATTCCTTAACAAGATTATCTAGCCACTCCTTGAATGTCTTGGGATTCTTTCTCTAATACTGAGAATATCCTAATAAATACTTTTTGGCAACCAACCTGATCATTAAACAAAATTAATAGATCGTGATGGTTTAAAACATAACTTCACAGACATTGTTCCCCAGAGATCATCTAAAGGAGCCCAGGGTCAGCCAAAGAATATGAATGTTGGACTTTAGTTAATAATCACTTTACAAAATGTGGTAACTCAGCACAATTATATTAAACTGTTGAAAGCTTCAACTACAATTACCAAAAGATTGAGCACAAATCTGTGAGTGGAATACAATCACTCGTCTCCTAATCTGGAATAAATACTGACAGATCCCAACTTGTAAAAAGGCTGTTTATCAAAAGATATGTTCTAATTCAGAATTTAAAACCTTTTCTTTGGACAAGAGAAAATGTTACATAAGTCTGAAGTCCTCAAGTTAAATTTTAGAAACCATTAAACCTGTGATATTAGATCATAATTCTTTTCTAATTTCACATCTGGAGAAAAATTATTAGAGAGAGGGAGTTTCCCACCCCTTTCCCAGGCATGAGTGTGGCTTTGGGAAATTTTCCGAAGTAGATAGAGCTTATCTCTTGCTTCCTATCACCTCCTTTCTGTTCCCCTCTTCACATCTTCAACTTCTAAATATTCGTGGCCTTCATACTAACCTAAGGTTTGTCCTAGCACATTCTACTCAGGTCTGCTTTCAGTTGTGGATGGCTTTTCATGCAAAAGTGTGTCCTGATTTAGAATTACTTTTTGAAATATACTTTCATCCTGATTAAAACTATCATCTCTTCTACAGAAGAGATACAGGCTGGCAGAAAAACAATGAAAAGTTAGAATACTGTGCATTTGAAATAACTAAATATTTTTGCATCTTTCTGTAGGTATCCTAATCTTAAGGAGATCCTTATTAAGTCTCATTCTTACCATAAATTTTTTGTGTTCCTTTGGTTGTCATTATTCCTCTTCTTACCATACCTGTATACAAGAATAAGTCACTGTCACCTACTTCTTTACTCCTAAACCTACTGCAATTTGAGTTTCATTCAAATGTTTTTATTGACATTCTGTCATTAAGGCCAGCAAGAACTTTTCAAATGATGAATTCTGTGGCCATTACTCAACCGTCTGCAGGACTATTCTGAAGTTTTTAGCACAAGTACTAACTTTCCTAGAAACAAAATCTCTTCTCTTGATTTCTGTGACACCTAATCTTCACCTTATTTCTTTGAACGATTCTTCATAGGATGTCATAGTCTTCATAGGCTTGTAGATTCCATGATGCCTTATTTTTTTTTCTTAAATGCTGAAAAAAAAAACCCTCATCAATACTCATTCACTATATTGAGCTTTTCACTGAGGATACAGAGAGATGTATTTCTTTGTTATCAAGGATCTTAGGGTCTAGTGAGGAAATCAGACAATAAAATATGACCTTTTAATACAATATGATGATTATTGTTATAGAAATGGGATTATCAAGCTGTCCCCTTCAAGTTTTTTGAATGCCCCTGCACTGTACTCAAGACTCCTGAGGGTAGCAGAAAGCACTTGCAGTAACATTTATTCATTGAACATCATCATATCCTGCCACTCCCCCTAAGTGAGACTATGTTGTAGCCTCGAAATAGCCATAAGACGAGTCTTACTTGTCACCACTCTAAAATTCAACATCCATAATGAGTATCATCAGTTGCTTGCAGCACTCATTTCTACTGAAACTGTATCAGCAGCAGCTACAAAATTTCTACATTTAGAGACAGGGATTAAAAGCTCCCAAACCACCCTTTGGCCCTACTATGTCTTTATGACATGTTTAAGCTCTCTTTGTCCCCATATAAGCTAATGATTCATGTCCAATCTTTTCATGGGCTACTTCATACATAGGATGTCTTATGTTTGGAACATTTATTTACTCTTTTGCTTGATAATTCCTTCCTTCTTTTTAAGGGTTCAACTCTCCAATTCTTCTAAGAAGATTCCCTCAAACTGTCTCCCCTCAACCCATTCTCTAAGATAGGACTTTATTCTCTGCCCACTTTATGTACTCTTCTAATTAAGCACCTTTTGACTTGTCATTTATACCACTGCCTCTACCACTTACCTCAATTTTGTATATTTTATCACTAGTGTCTAGTATAGTTTGGTTTACATAGAGATTTTTATTGAATGAAATAATAATTGAATTGATTTAATAATAAATAATTTCATTGAATAAAACAATGAGTTGACAGTGTAAAAAGTAATACAATAAAGTGAAAATATTTGGTCATGTTGGAAAAATATTTTGTTATTTTCAGAATACACCCCTTTCTTTTATTTGTGTACATGATATATTCCAGTTGCAATAGAAGTGTGTATGTGTGTGTCAGTGTATTTTGAAGATAATTAGAATATGGCTTTGGTGGTGAATGATAACGAATGTGGCTATTCACATGTGTGAAAGAATATTTATATTTTAAAAATATATATAATCTCCATGTTATATAAATTAACAAAGTGTAACTATAATTATAATTATAGGACTATCATTGCTTTATCATATTTCATATTTTCAGTGTTTGAAATTTTAATGAATTTTAATGAAAAATATTTTCCATTTCAACAAAAGGATATATAAATGGATAATATTCTATATAAATACTATAATTGCCACTTACATTTTTCTGCTTTCTAAAACTAGGCCATATATGGGAATATATGGTAGTGTATTTTCTCTCTAGATATGATAGATCACATAGTAATTAGACACACAGACTCTCCAGTCAGATTAGGTTCAAAACCCAGTCACCTATCTAGATGACCTTGAATAAGTGAACTGATCTTTCCTTGGCTCCCTTTCATCATCTTTAATATAGGGATAATGGTACCAAAGTCATAATTTGTTCTGAAGAACAGACACTTCATATTAAGGCTTTAGAACAGTATTTGCACATACTGCTTAATTAATTTTAGCTACTGGTTTTAATAAAAGAAAGTGTAACCCAGAGAATGTATACTTCTAACCTTGACTGATAGCTCTCATAACCATGTTATATTAATTTTTTTCTTCAACCATGTCTTAAAGATTATGGTTCACAATGTAAAATTTTCCAAGCCTTTCATGCCGAAACTTTTATTTTCAATTCTATGTAATATACAAGGTAAGAATAAAAGAGTATTATGAAACAACAGGCCTCACAAATTTTATTAACTTTTGCATATCTGTTTGGAGTGAGACAACAATAAATTTATTCAAGTTAATAAGCTCAAATTTCCAAATCAAACAGTCACTACTGTGTTTAATTTATTCAAATACAAACACTTTTGAAATTATTTTAATTATTTTTTATCTGTAAAAAGTAATTCTTTCTTGTAGAATTTTTTAAATTGAAATAGTATTTAAAAATTATCCATACTTCCACCAACCAGATAAAACAGCACTCAACACTTGTATTCATAACCTTCTAAGATTTTATGTATTTGTATTTATATGTTTATATACACATTCGATTTATAAATAGTAAGATAACTTTACATACACTATTATAATATGGCTTTTCAACTTGAAAATGTATTAAGAATATAGGTACATATAATTACATCATTTTAAACAGCTGCCTATCACATATTTGTATAGATAAGCTATATCTATTTCTCAACTATTGGGCATTTAAATTGTTTATCAATTTCCTTAATATAACTAGTGCCATGATATGAATATTCTGAAAAATAAACTTTTTTTTTTGTTTCCTTAGGCTTTTCTTTCCTTTTCTTTAGGCTTTTGAAACACTTTCCTAAATTTCCTTCTGGAAAGATTTTTTTTTCCCACTAGCAATGTATGAATTATTTTCATTTTAAATTTTATAAGAAATACTATAAAATCATAATATCATATTTTAATTTGCTTCTATTTAATTACCAGTGAGTTTGCTTTTTTTTTTTTTTTGAGAAAGAAAAAGTACAAGCAGGGGTGTAATGGAGGGAAAGAGAGAGAAAGAGCAAGAGCGAGAGCAAGAGCGAGAGAGAGAGAGAGAGAGAGAGAGAGAGAGAGAATCACAAGCAGGTTCCACACCTGGTGTGCAGCCAGATGCAAGGCTTGATCCCATGATCCTGGGATCATGACCTGAGCTGAAATCTAGAGTCGGATGCTTAACTGACTGAGCCACCAGGTGCCCCTAATTTGCCTTTTTTTTTTTAAGTGTATATTTCCCAAGAAGATTGTATCACAGAAACCAAGAGAATACAGTTTCAAGGAGAATGTTTTAAGAAGTCACATAAGATAAGGATTGCAAGGTGATCAGTGGGCACTGGTGACATGTCCAGGAGACGTTTAGAGGAGTGATGGAAAAATATTCCTATTTGGGGTTGAAGCAGAAATAAGAAGCCAGAAAGTAGGTCAATGACAATGGAATAAATGTTTTAGAAGCTTAGCTTTTTAAGGGTAGGGAAAGATGCTAGCTAGGAGGTGGACAAAAGGGAAAGTCTTAACCTCTTTAAAGGTAGAATCAAAAGTGAGAAACCCTAGATTAAAAAGAAAACAGAGACATTTGATATTCAAGTAGGTATGTGAAAGAGGTGTTGGATATGGGGCTCAAAATACATGAGAGGACCCATCAACTGGAGATCCCCATACCATGGAAAGTGGAAATATGGCAGTAAAAATATAAAAAATATATAAAACATTAGTGTTATTGGTAGAGTGGGAAGGCTGCAAGAACTTGTTCTTGCAAAAAGTTCTACATTGTAGCTTTTATCTTCTGTTGGAGAAGAACATAGCATAATTTCTGCAGAGTGAACAAACTTCAAGTTATCATCCTTTAACTGACGTTTTAAAAAACCTGTTAAGGAATCTAAGAAATAAGATTCCATTACTAGTTGTTCCCCCCAAAACTCAATACGTAAAATATAATTTAGGGGCTGTTTTAATTAACAACAGGTGGCATTTGCTGCCACAGAAACTAATTTATTCATTAGTTAAGTTTCTACTGAGTACCAAATGCAGCATACTTAGTTTGGAAATGCTTATCTATTTTAACCACTGGAAGCGGTTTTGTTAAACCAACATCCTTAGAGAGCTATTGCTAGAATATGTAATCATTTGGCATAAAACTTAATCCCCAAAAATGCAGTTTGAATTATGGCATGGTTTCTTTATCTTTAGTAAGGATTTGTGATGAAACAGATGAGCCATTTAATCAGCTTTTAAAAAATACTTTGTGATGTGTTCTAGGGAAATGGCTCTATTTTCTATGGTAAGACATCTCTTAATCATACTGGACAGTTTCGTTGTATCTGCAATAAAGGAAATGAACAATGGAAACATTTATGTAGTGTCTGATTGTCTGGGGATGATGATCTATAAGATGCAGACCTATTATTTAATGCTTTGGGGATTCCCTTCTCTTCCCCCATCATTCCTTTGAGCTCTGGTTTCTGCACTAATCCTAGGGAGAAAACAAAGGCATTTATGTTATTTCTGGATGGGAAAATTAGACTTGTAGTGAATAGTTAAATAATATTCTTAATTAACTAAAAATAGATTTTGTTAAATTGCCATGAGTAATCATTGTGGTATTTTCCTCCGTTTTAGTAGAGAAAATGATCCATAAGTCTGGGCACTCAGGACATGTATATGAAACCCTTCCAACTTGTAGGTTTGTGATTCTAGGTTTTGAATATTTATGGTGCACTATACCTCTATGATGGTGATTTATTTTTACTGAGCCTCATGGGTTGTACATTTTCTTGCCAAGTTGGGGGAGGATCAGAAGAGGAAAGGACGGCTGAAATGCTATTTTGTTCCCTGTTGAGCTAATTAGGAATCTAGGGCTTATTTAGAAGGCTGCAAATCGCAGACTCCCTCTCAGTCAATTTGTTTAGCCCAGGCCCTAATTTAGATTATATTTAGTGTTTCCCCAGGTCAAAGAGGAAGTAGGGGCATATTCTTAAGTCTCAAACCTGAGATAAAAAAATTTTTTACAGATTAGGTAGTGGTGACACCAGGAATCTGGTGGAGTGGAAGACGATTTGTGAGGGAGGACATCTTGTATTTTTGCAACGTAAAAGGAAATGAAGGATTTGTAAGGGAATGTGTCATACAGTAAAACAATACCCTGGTCTACAAGAGATCTCAAGCTTCCATGTGATCAGGCGTACTCAGATCACTTACTATTGACATTGCTCTTCTTGTAATCCATAGACTAACCTTTGTTTTCCATTTTCTAGACTCTAAGATGCCTTTTAAAATAGTCTAACAGTGGTATATATGATTATTTTCAAGATAGTAAATCAATTAGAATTAGTTCTATTTTCATCTCTTTATTTTTTTTATGTTTTATTTATTTTTGAGAGAGAGAGAGAGAGAGAGAGAGAGAGAGACAGCACAAGCAGGGGAGGTTCAGAGAATGAGGGAAACACAGAATCCAAAGACAGGCTCCAGGCTCTGAGCTAGCTGTCAGCACAAAGCTCCACGTGGAGCTCGAACCCACGAACCATGAGATCATGACCTGAGCCGAAGTCAGACACTTAACTGACTGAGCCACCCAGGTGCCCCTATTTTCATCTCTTTAAAATGAGTGAATAATTTGTTGTCTTTGATTCAAATAGGAAAGAAGCTCTGGTCCCATCATCCACACATTAATGTTGTAAACTACTACTTTCACGGAATGAGAGATTTGCTTTCTTTATGTTAATTTTAATTAGCTTTTGTTTCATAATATATCCTAATGGAGCAAGTTAGGAGGTAGGAGTGTAAGCAGTGCCCTCATGAATACACTATTCAAGATCCCGTAAGGGATAAAACAGATGAACAATGTATAGACACCGTTCTAGGAGAACTTACCAGAAAATAAGGAAGAGACTGTTAATAAACAGTGATGAAAGATGATCTTTTTTATATTTGAATACATCTTTGAACAGATAATCACCTGGTGCAAAAAATCAACTTAATTGACAAAAGTACACATTGAAAATGTTTATTCCTTCTCACTTTTTGTGTTTCTTGTATATCCTTTTCACTATTTCCTTATGCAAACATAAATATGTGTGTTTCCTTCTTTCTTATATACATAAGTTACTATATACACCACTTTGTTGCTTATGCAAGATTTGCTAAGAACTGTGAGCAAAATAATTTAAGAGGGGGAAGAAGAGGAAAATTACTGTTGGCGAAGAAGAGGTGAGGGATGTTTCAAAGATGAGTTTTTGTTTAATTTATGACCTACAATACAGAGATGCTGGTGAAAGCAATTTATAGATACACAGAATATCAAAATCCCAGATGCCAGAAAGTGGGAGTGCAGGGAATGATTAGGAAGTATCAAGCAGTTGACTGCTCTGTAAATTGAGAGAGTAGTGGAAGACAAAACCAGATGAGCAGTTTGGAGGCATTGGCATTTTTGCCTGTTGTAACCTTGAAATTATCCATGCTTTGGAAAATATAAACAGATCGTGCATTCCTGGAGTTGGTGTTTCTGGATTTTGGTGACTGCTAAAATTTCCATGTTTGACTAAACAATTCAGTCGTTTTTTTTATTGCTACTTAAAATATTTAAAAATCCAATTTAAAGTTTAATTGGCATATGTTTTTATAACTGTGTAGCTTCCCTCTTTGAAATTCTGCAGCCACAGTCACTGCAGAGTCTTCTCAGCCTAGTGTCAAATGCCGTTTATGCTGTCCATAGCTGTCAGTCACGGGCCAACACTGGAGAAAGAGACATTCTTCCAAGTCCCAAACAGAGAATAAAACAGATAGATCTGGATTGATTTAACTTTTTGCTTTATCTTCTTGGGAAAAATATAGCTCATAGGGTTTCTTTGTAGCCAGGGTCCATCTATTTTAACCAGATGCACTCCTGGGTCTCCAGATGATATCATAATGAGAGTGTAGTTTAGAGAATAATAATGTTGTAGCTGCTTAGGAGAACAAAGAAACATTGATTCATGTTTACCACCCAACTCTAAAAAGGTACTTTGCTTAAAGATAATTTGAAGATTACTTTTCTGATGATTTAGGATTGTAAAGGCAATGCCTTGAGATCTGACCATTCTCTGCATATTAAGAATGAAGAGTTTTTTTTCATGTAAATCTCTTTTTAAGTATATAGAAGTATAAATACTGTTTGTTAGAGTGGGCTTTTAAAGTGATAATAAGCAATTATTTTCAACTGTTCCGACATTCTGTCCCGAATCCCCAGTTTTCCAAACAACAATGCTTGTTTTTGGATTTAAATTTTTTTTCCATCTTAAATTAGTGAATGGTAAAAAAGATTGTATTAGTATCCATCTTCACTTACTGTCATTTACTTTATTTCTATAATCAGTAGATGAAATCATTTTTTAAAAAATATAGCCAAGATAATATAATTGTCAGGTGTTATAGTTTCTGCTCATTATTCCACATACTTGGCCTATATTGTACTTATTTGGCTTATCATGTATTTTTCCTTGAAGTTTTCTTATTCTACAATGGGAAGGTGGTAATTATGCAAATATTTAGGTCCTTGTCGAATCCAAACTCATTTTTATTTGTTAGACACATAAATTCTTGACTTCTTTTATATGATGTAGGTTCTAACTCAGTTGGTCAATTAAATTCTCTTTTTTGATCTCTGGAACTAATATGCACTGGGGCTAGAGATTAGATCATTATAACCATCAGTTAACAGTTCAACCTTATCAGTGTTTTGTATGCTTTCCTCCAGCATTTAATTTTAAGACTATTGATATTACCAATTACTAACTGATAATTTATTCTAAACACTATGATCAAGAAATATATTAAAGCCAGTATCTGATTTCATCCTTACATAAGCTTATGATATAAAATACTTGTGCAAGACAGAGAATTTGAATCCTATTCTTCCTGTCTTAAAAAAATGCATTCAAAATCACATGTGGTGATGAGACTGTAAACCAGCTAAGAGTTTTAATACCAAGACTAACACTTGTTCATAAAGTCTCGCTTACATCCAAAAGCTGCACCCATCAATCTAAAACTGTTATTGCACATGAATTTTTCCCAATTCTAAATGCTCTCTGCTTTCACACAATCACTTGAAAATCCCCTGGCCTGGGTCAAAAAACCCTGTAAATATTCTTCTCTGATATTTCTCTTCTTGACACTGCTAAGATTCTTATGTTTCTTTTGATAGTGTTACCCCTCCCTGAAGTACATCTGCTGAACTTAGTTTTGCTTGATCACCAAGTTGTTTTGATGATTTTTTGAGGGAACTGATAGTCAACAGATGAAGAGAAGAAAATTCTGAGAGTCCAATTAACGCCTCCATCTTGGACCTCTCATATGAGTTGTCTTCTTCTTCTTCTTCTTCTTCTTCTTCTTCTTCTTCTTCTTCTTCTGTTCTTTTAGGGCAAAGGGAAGGGCACAGCACAGTCAACAGATGGGAGTCTTGCTTTTCTCATGAATGTCATCCTTACCTAAACACTCTTCACTTGACTTCAATAATGTTTACTTGTCTGCTACATGTTCACCTGGTGGCTTCACATGAGGATCGGTCCTACGAGGGTGAGGACATTATACCTCTAGGTGTTGTATTTCCTGACGGGAACTCGTTGACCTTCCCTGGTATAGATAATTACTTTTTTGGGCACCATTTATGGCAATTACTTCAAGCTGATTGGAACCTAGATCCAGCTGGTATGATGGACAAAATATATTTAATAGATAAAGATACAGTTAGAGGCACCTGGGTGGCTCAATTGGTTAAACATCCAACTCTTGATTTCAGCTCAGGTCATGATCTCACAGTTCGTGGGATCAAGGCCTGTGTCAGACTCTGTACTGACAGCATGGAGCCTGCTTGGGTTTTTCTCTCTCCACCTCTCTTTGACCCTCTACCACTGTTTTTATCTCTCTCTCTCAAAAAATTTTTAGGGGCGCCTGGGTGGCTCAGTCAGTTAAGCATCCGGCTTCGGCTCAGGTCATGATCTCATGGTTCTTGGGTAGAGCCCCACGTCGGGCTCTGTGCTGACAACTCAGAGCCTGGAGCCTGCTTCAGATTCTGTATCTCTCTCTCTCTCTCTGCCCCTCTCCTGCTCGTGCTGTCTCTCTCTGTCTCTCAAAAATAAATTTAAAAAAAATTAAAAACATATAGTTAGAATTCTGTTTTAACTATTTACTAGACTTATTGTCTATAGAAGTTAATGAATTCTACTGAACTTGTTTTCCCATTTTAGGGATAAAAATCACATGGATATTGTGACACTTAAGCTTTTAGAAGAATGTTTTAGGGCTTTTAGCAAGGATCTGAGTATATTGCAAGTGTTCAGGAATTATTGATGTTTCTGTTTATTTTTTTCCTTTAGTAATGTCTTAGAACTCTGAAAATTTTCCTGAATATACTTTAACCAGACAAGCAACTGTATTTATTATAAATATGGAATATAAGACAATAAGACAGTGATTTTTTAAAGTTATCAGAAAATACCATTTATATTGTATATAACATTCCCTTCAGGTTGACTTTGCTTTCAACCTTTTAAAGCCTAATTTGTACCTACTTACAGAATAAAAAGACATATTGAGTCTGCCTTCATCTCTGAACCTAACCCCAAGTGATAGCCTAAGTCAAAGAAAGCAAGTCATGGAAGGGAAATTGTTAAAAAGAATTGACTAAGATAAAAGAACATATCCTCACTAGCTTTCACCTGTCTCACCATTTCTCAGAGGAAAACTAGCTACTAAGGAGAGTTGTCAGATAAATTATAAACGTTCAATTAAATTTAATTTTTATATAGATAACTAATAATTTTAGTGTAAGTATTCCCAATATGTAGTACTATTTATTCTGAAAACATATTCATTGTTTATTTGAAATTAAAATTTAACTGAGTGTCCTGTATTTTATTTACCACATATGGAAACCCTGTTTTTATTTTAATTTTATTTTAGAAAGAGAGAGAGAGTTAGCTGGGGAGAGAGAGGGAGGGAGGAAGAGAGAGAATCTTAACCAGACTCCACACTCAGTTCAGAGCCTGATGTGGGGCTCCATCCCACAACCCTGGGATCATGACCTGAGCTGAAATCAAGAGTCAGATGCCTACCAACTGAGCCACCCAGGTGCCCCTGGAAACCCTATTTTAAAGAACCCTGGCATACCAGACATTTAGTGTATGTTTATTAAATAGTTGTTTAGGGGCCCCAGGGTGGCTCAGTCAGTTAAGCATATGACTTTTGATTTTGGCTCAGGTCATGATCTCAGGGTTCATGGGTTTGAGCTCTGCATCGGACCCTATGTTGACAGTCCAGAGCCTGCTTGGGATCTTCTCTTTCCCTCTCTCTCTGCCCCTCCCCTGCTCTCTAACTCTCTCTCTCTCTTAACATAAATAAATAAACTTAAATAGTAGTTGTTTATTTCATTAAATTGTCTCTTCAAGGTATATTGATCATCTGTTAGGAGAAAACATGTTTTTTCTTTAAAAGTTTCTATTGAAGCAGCAGTTATTCCTTCATAATTGGTTGAAACAACAAAAAACAAAGAAAGAAAGAAAAAAAAACAAAATACTTAACAAGTGAAAATGTTAGTTTCAAAATGGATGGTTGAGAAATTACACATATGAAAACCACCCTGTTCTTCTATGTCCTAGACAAAAGTCTAAGGTTTGCTTTTAAGGCTCAAAACCAGTGGGGTTCATTAAACACTTTCTTCAACTCAAGAAGGTGTTCAAAATATGTTAATTTGTAGAGACACCTACATAGAATTAAATGATACCTAATTACATGATTTATAAAACACTCTGATTAATTTACAGATCATCCTGATTACTTTATTAACATAAATGGTGCCTTAAAATCATATTAAAATGTTAATCTAAGAAAGTTAATTTATTTGACAGTATACTGCTAACACAGAAAAACATAAAATGCTTTGGTGTTCTTTTAAAAGATGTAGAGAACCTAATCTATATGCCTCCATCCGCAGCGTGGATGGGGAAGACCTATTGCCCTGACTCCAGGGTATACTATGTATGTTCACATGACTATACTATTGCATTGCCTTCTTTTTGTTTTTTGTATAAATCGAAACATTAACAATTGCTTCCTATAGCCTATGGGATGACATTTTTTTTTAAATTCCTTTTCCCTTTGGATTGTTACACAATAAATGTGAATTACAGGTATGCATTTTTTTAATCAAAAGGAGGATACAGTGCTTTGAAATGAATTGCAGAATATTCTCCAACCCAGTATTTAATTTTAAAGTATCAATATATTCACCAAAACAAAAATATAATGTCTCTGTCATCTTTCTAACAACTTAGCTTGAAATGGTCTTTTAGATCCCCAAATTAAAAGCAAAAAGAATTATTATTCTGAAGTGGATGAAGTCTCCTTGATTTAATATTCCCTTTATATATAGAAACTAAGAAGAAACCATTTCATGGGAAGATTCACTCTACCTTATCAGTTTAGGTTTTTCCAGTTACACGGCATATGCTTGTTGTGGAAAAATGAATTATTACATAAGGAGGTGATATGTTTGTTTTAAATTTATACCCCCTTCACCCATTTCTCCTACCCCTACCCTCTGTCTCTGGCAACCACAAATCTACAAGTTTGGTGTTTTACTTGTTTGTGTTAGATTCCACATATAAGAGAGATTATAGATAATTTGGTGCTTTTCTTTCTCAGACTGATTTATTTTACTTAGCCTAATGCCCTCAAGGTTCATCCATGTTGTTGTAAATGACAAAATTTCATTCTTTTTAATAGGTAACTAATACTCCAGTGTGTGTGTGTGTGTGTCCCATTCATCCATCAATTGTTGTTTAGGTTCTCCTGATTCTTGATCCATTGATCCATTGATGGGTTTTTAGGTTGTTTCCATATCATGGCTATTGTAAATAATTCTGCAATAAGTGTGGGGGTACATGCATCTTTTCAAGTTAGTGTTTTTATTTTCTTTAAGTAAATTTCCAAAACTGGAGTTGCTAGATCATAAGGTAGATCTATTTGTAATTTTTTTGAGAAACCTCCATACGGTTTTCTATAATAGGTGAACCAATTTACATTCCCACCGACAGTGTATGAGGGTTCCCTTTTCTCCACACCCTCACCAGCACTACCAGCACTAATTATTCCTTACCTCTCTTTTTCTTACTTAAAGGTGCTTTTATTTCCAAAGGATAGTGTCCAAAGAGTGAAACTGATCAAGTGAAAGGTGCACGTTAATTTGCAAATGCTTTTTCCTATTCAATAGGTTGTATTTTCATTCTTTTTTATTATTACCTTTGCTCCTTTGCTATGAAGAGCTTTTTTATTGTGTGTGTGTGTGTGTGTGAGAGAGAGAGAGAGAGAGAGAGAGAACAAGTGGAGAAGAGGGACAGAGGGAGAGAAAGAGAGAATCTTAAGCAAGTTCCACACTCAGGCTCAGCGTGGAGCCCAACACAGAACCTGAACCAAAATCAAGAGTTGGATACTCTACCAACTGAGTCACACAGGCACCCTGTGTGCAGAGCTTTTTAGTACGATGTAAGCTTACTTATTTATGTTTGCTCTTGTTGCCTCTTCTTTGGTGTCAGATTCAAAAAAATCAATCAAGACCCATGTCAAGGACTTGTTTTCTTCTGGGAATTTTAAGGTTTCAGGCATTGCATTCAAGTTTTTAATCCATGTGGAATTACTTTTTATGTACGGTGTAAGATAGTGGTCCAATTTCCTTCTTTTGTTTGTGGCTGCATAGTTTTCCCAAACAACACTTATTGAAGAGACTGTCCTTTTCCTTCTGTATATTCTTGGCTTCTTCACCACAAATTAATTGACCATGTATATGTACATTTATTTCTGGCTCCCTTCTCTGTTCCGTTGATCTTTGTGTCTGTTTTAATTCCAATAGCATACTGCTTTAAATGCCAATACCATACTTTTTAAAAGAAGACTACTGTTTTCTTTAGCATGACTTTAACCCTGGCAGATTACTTAACATCTCATGCACATCCAGATTGATCCATCTTCAACAGAAAGCAGTGACAGTTTGTGCCCTAAATTCATTAAACCTTTTGTCTCAAGTATCTTCAGCTTATGCCCAGCAATCCTACACTGTTACATCTGGATCTTTATCCAATCCCAATTAAGTGGAAACCCCTTTGTAAGAGCTGCCTTAAACTAAACATTGAATTTTCAATAAATTCTGGCCTTTGATTCTCTCAGGGACACTGCTGAAGTTTTGGAAGCGATGATCTCTCTTAAGGCAGTGAGCAACAAACTCAGCTTTGTCACATCAACAAATTATGTTGGTGAGGGGGAGGGATGGCTCAGTCAGTTAAGCATCTGACTCTTGATTTTGGCTTGGGTCATGATCTCACAGGTGGGATTGAGCCCCACATAGGGCTCCACACGGACAGTGCAGAGCCTTCTTGGGATTCTCTCTCTCCCTCTCTGGCCCTTTCCCATGCACTTTCACATGTACTCTTTTTCTCTCGCTCTCAAAATAAATAAACTAACAAACAAACAAATTATGTTGGTGACAATTGGGGAGTTGGCCTACAACAATGTTAATGGCACAGATATAGAGCCAGACTTCCTGAATTCAAATTTCAGTTTTGCTATTTACTACAGGTGTGACCTTGGGCCAGTTATTTAACTCTCTTTGTCTCAATTTCCGCATCTATGAAACAGGGGGCAATGATACCTATTTCATAAAGCTGTTGTGTAGATTAGCACATTTATATATGCAAACAACTTAAAAACAGTATCTGGCATGTAGTAATGCAGTTATGTATTATGAAATTATTATTAATTTAATTATTAATATTTTACATTATTTTCATTAGTATAATACTAATTATTGATATTACCCAAGTATTGGATATTTAAAATATTTTAAAGTGTGTCTGTGTGAGCGTATGTGTGTGTATTATAAAAGAAAAAGTGTTCTAGATACTTAAAAATGGCAGGGAAGACTTTATTTTAAAATATTGCAATCAAGGTCCAGACTACTGCAATAAAGAAGAGAAACTGAACTTAACTACACTGAAACAAAAGGTGGGAGGATTTTTCCGTGCTGGAGTGAGCTAATGAAAGAGTATCTGAGGATGTTAGTAAGGAGGTTGGTCGGTGTGATCAGGACATCTCTGTTTGTCAGTTGACTTTTATCGGAGTCAGGCTTCTACTCTCCCATAGAGGTTGGGAGATAGGGTCCTGTTTTGATGATCATATTTCATAGAGATGACTCCCAGTTCCTGAAAAAAGACATTTCTGGGTTTTAAAACTGATAAAAGTCCAAAAAATTTGCATCTCACAAGGGCAGAGAAATAATTTATCATTGCAAGCTTTCTAAAGTAAATATTCTGGGGCACCTGGGTGGCTTAGTAAGTTAAGTGTCCGACTTCAGCTCAGGTCATGATCTTGCAATTTGTGGGTTCAAGCCCTGCGTCAGGCTTTGTGCTAACAGCTTTGAGCCCAGAGCCTGCTTTGGATTCTGTGTCTCCCTCTCTCTCTGCCCGTCCCCTACTCGTGCTCTGTCTGTCTCTCTCAAAAAAAGAATAAACATTAAAAACTAAAAATAAATGAACAAATAAACAAATAAATAAAGTAAGTATTAGAAGGAAATGAAGGTCAGAGGCCTGTGGTCACAAAGAAGACTCTAAAGTTTAGTCAGGTGAGGGAAACTCAAGACCATCTTGGTCAGTAAATATGTATATAACTATTATATAAAGGACAACTGTGGATATTTGACACCTGCAAGAACGTTCACCCTAACTTTTTATTTTTATAGTATCATTTATTTTAGTTTCTCATATTCCATCTCCTGAAACAGACTTTAAATTCTATAGATTTGCATCATATTATTTCAAATGTAAATTATGCCTTTTTATGTTTATTTATTTATTTTTTAGAGAGAGTACACAAGAACAGGCAAGTAAGGGGCAGAGAGAGAGGAGAGGGGGAAAGAGAGAATCCCGAGCAGGCTTCATCTGCCAGTGCAGAGCCTGATGTGCTCCTGTAAATTATTCTTTATGCAAGGAAAAAGTTTTTCTCTAGAGCTAACCAAAAAATGCTATACAGACATTGTCATAGAACTGTAGACAAGATGTTAAATACCGTGGTGATCTATTCCTTCATTTCACAAATGAAGAAAACACAGGGACAGTAGAGGGAAAAAGAAGCCTCATGAGCTTCTTCTCTCCCTTGATGTTACTTTCATCTTTTCTGTTGAAAATGTCTTTGAAAACTCTGACATCAGCCTGACCTTCCAAATTAGAAAGAACATACAGTGTTGGTAGACACAATTTCTCCACCCACATGTTCTGGATCTCAGCTGCTCCTTCTGGAAGCTACTTCCCCTTATTCTCTCTCCATTGTCTGGTAGGAATATGTGCAGAAACAGAGCTTCATAGCAAAATAATCTTTCAGGAAGTTCCAAAACTTACAAGGCAAATTTGAGGTTCATTACACAATGTTTATGGAAGGAAAGCGTTCAAAGACTTCCTTACCCATAAAGATCGCTTCGCTTTTTATATCGAGGGTTGTATTTTCTCTTTCTTAAATGGTTATTTCTTGGCTTTTTAAGGTTTTAGGTGATGGTTACACTTACCATGCCCTTCAGTTTAGTTTGCATGTTATTATTTCATTTGGGGATTTTTAAAGTTAATTTTGGTGATAAAATAGGTCTGAAAATCTGAGGTATATAAAAAGGTTCAAGTCAACTCTGCTACTAATCAGCCATTAGACTCCAGTTGTTTTTTAAATTCGAGCAACTTTCAGTAGGTAACAGGAGGGCAACACCCTGCTTTCGGTGTCTAAATTACGTATTCCTAACTTACATCTGGGCTGATTGTATCACTTGACTGCACCTGCCAGTTAGGTCTTTTATAGCTGCCCCTGTACACTTTTGAATTAAACAATTCAGTCTTGGGACTGATTATTGTCTCCATACATATTTATTATGTCCAAGTCAAAGCAGGGATCTTAGAGCAGCGTTTCCATATCTAACATCTGATATAGATAATTCAAGACAGGAATCTTTATCTCCTTTTGCCATACTTACTTATCAAAAGCTGTTTCCTTTTGTTCACTAATTTGTTAATAAACATATTCTCTATTCTCTAACTTTATGAAAAATACAGTAACATGTTACTTATAAACAGCATCCAAACAGATTTTAAGAAGATCTATGGAATCATATCTTAGGACATACACAACATCCTGTTGATTATTACCAGAGAGAATATTATCCTTAAAATCTTCATAATAATGGTTTTCAACTAAGTAATCCATCCATTGTCTGTCTTTAAATAGTTATACACTGGTAAAGTTTGACAGTGTGTAGTCACTTAAATTCCTTAAACTCGCTCCTCTTGCTAACGACATAGAGAGTGGTATCTTATTGTCCCTTATTTAACATTTTCAGTGTTTGGCAACTGTTATGAAGTTGTTCTTTCAGGTTCCCATCCACTAATAATGCTTCTAGGAACCATCTCCTAAAGAATACCAAAAGGCAGAGAAGAATAAGTGACCTTTTGTGCAGAATTTCTTCACAATCTCCCAAATTTTCTTCACAATCTTTTTTTTAAATTTTTTTTTAATGTTTTATTTTATTTTTGAGACAGAGAGAGACAGAGCATGAGCGGGGAGGGGCAAAGAGAGAGGGAGACACAGAATCCGAAGCAGGCTCCAGGCTCTGAGCTGTCAGCACAGAGCCTGACGCGGGGCTCGAACCCACGAACATGAGATCGTGACCTGAGCCAAAGTCGGAGGCTTAACCGACTGAGCCACCCAGGCGCCCCCACAATCTACTTTAAAAACAATCACCCAGATTTTTCATTCCAAAATTCAAAATTGCCTTGTTTACCAGTTTGTTTGTTTTTAAAAACTAATGTTTTAAGTTACTTTCCTGAGTGAATTATTTCCTCTTTTTATTCAAAGAGAGTTAAACTGACAAAAAGTCACCAGTGTCATTTCTCAGCATTTCATCTGCAGGTCCTTAAGGGTCCGTGGCTATTGGTGGTGACAATGATCTCAACCTCTATTTTTTTTCGTTACGATCTGTTTTCCAAAACAATAATTAATTTGTCTCTAGGAAAAACAGAACCAAACAATGGAAAACAAAAAGGAGCTTATTTCTGATTGTAGTTCCACTAACAGGGACCACCAGTCTCCAGAAATTGCAATAGTGAGAGTCGGTGAGCGTCTCAAGAAGGGCTTCTTAGAGCAGCCATTTGGAGAATTCACAGAAGAAAAAGAAGTCATTCCAGGCTAAGAAAAATTGTAGCAAATAGCATGACCTACTCTGAGAACAGTAAGTAGCTCAGACAACTAAACTATAGGTAAGACTGGAGGATGGGGAGACATAAGACCAGAAAAGAAAATGGTTACACTGTTGGCGACGCATGTTGTGTTTGGGTTTCTGGCTTGTTTCTCCCACATCCATTTTCTGCCTTTTCTTTGTTCTGCTCTGGATTACAAGGGACTGAACGCTGCAAACTGCATGACCAGGCCCCTTAACCTCTGTCTTCCTCCTCCTTCTGGCCACTCAGAGCAGCAACAGGAAATTGACAGGAGTAAGGCAGAAACCAGAGTGTTTTCTCCTGACTGTTTTGGGTGGCATCTTCAGCAGTGGTTTGTAACCCAGGGGTCTGCAGTCTGCCTTTTGTGGGCTTTTTTTTTTTTTTACTGACTGAAAGCTAGTAAATGGCTTTTATATGCTTAAATAGTAGAATAATAGCCAAAAGAAGAATATTTTGTGACACCTGAAATTTTATGAAATTCAAGTTTCAATGTACATAAATAAAGTTTTATTGGAACATAGCCACTCCTATTTGTTTACACACGGTCTATGGCTGCTTTTACATAGGGTGGCAGATTGAGTGGTTGTAACAGAGACCATATGGCCTGCAAAACCTAAAATATTTACTGTGTGTTCCCTTCCAGAAAAATTTTGCTGACCCTTGCTGTAGACCAAAGGCTTAAGAGTTTATGCTGTAAGAGGAAAAAAACCATGGATGGGTTTTTTAAGGATAAAGTGTTTCACTAAGAGCTGTTTTGTAAATTGTTTTCTTGGGTGGCATATTTTGAAAATGGCTTGAGTGCAGACAAGACCAGTGTCCAAGTAAGGCGTCAGCAGATTAGCAAGTCAGGACATTTTTTTGGTTCTTTGCTGTGCTATGAAAATGAAGGTATGAAGTATGATACTGACCTTGGGAGAGATAGACAGTCACAAAGAATAAAGTACCCCAAGATGGCAAGAAAACAACTACATCTGCTGTGAGATAGGAAATAACGAGCCTCACATTGGAAGATTCAAGTTGTAAGTTATTTGATAAATGTAAATTCACCTGTGGTCTAAAAAATCAAAGAATGGAAGCACTGTTTTTAATTATTTACTAGCGGTTGTTGTTAGTGGCTGAGTTTTATTTTTTTTTTTTATTTAAACTTTATAGTTTATTGTCAGGTTGGTTTCCATATAACACCCAGTGCTCTTCCCCACAAGTGACCTCCACCATGACTATCACCCCCCTTCCCCTTTCCCGCTCCCCCTTCAGCCCTCAGTTTGTTTTCAGTGTTCAAGAGTCTCTTATGGTTTGCCTCCCTCCCTCTCCCTAACTCTTTTTCCCCCTTCGCCTCCCCATGGTCGTCTGTTGGGTTTCTCCTGTTAGACCTATGAGTGAAAACATATGGTATCTGTTCTTCTCTGCCTGACTTATTTCGCTGAGCATGACACCCTCGAGGTCCATCCACGTTGCTACGAATGGCCAGATTTCATTCTTTCTCATTGCCCTGTAGTATTCCATTGTGTATATAAACCACATCTTCTTGATCCATTCATCCGTGGATGGACACTTAGGCTCTTTCCATGATTTGGCTATTGTTGAAAGTGCCGCTACGAACATTGGGGTACAAGTGCCCCTATGCATCAGCACTTCTGTATCCCTTGGGTAAATCCCCAGCAGTGCTATTGCTGGGTCATACGGGAGTTTTATTGATAGTTTTTTGAGGAACCTCCACACTGTTTTCCAGAGCGGCTGTACCCGTTTACATTCCCACCAACAGTGTAGGGGGGTACCTGTTTCTCCACATCCTCGCCAGCATCTATAGTCTCTTGAGTTGTTCATTTTAGAGTGGCTGAGTTTTAGGTAAAGATTTATTTTGACTTTTTTTTTCTCTAATTGTGTTTTAGAATTTGCTCAGCTCCTTGTAATAAGTTTGACCAGATTCCTTTGAGATACGCCCAGCTACACTGTTGGCGACGCGTGTTGTGTGTGGGTTTCTGGCTTGTTTCTCCCACATCCATTTTCTGCCTTTGTTCTGCTTTGGATTACAAGGGACTGAACGCTGCAAACTGCATGACCAGGCCCCTTAACCTCTGTCTTCCTCCTCCTTCTGGCCACTCAGAGCAGCAACAGGAAATTGACAGGAGTAAGGCAGAAACCAGAGTGTTTTCTCCTGACTGTTTTGGGTGGCATCTTCAGCAGTGGTTGTGTGTCCCTTGTGGTTCCATTCCTGCTGGAAGTTGGCTCTCAGACTCTGGTGATCCCATTTTCTCTCCCTTGGGCTCTCCAGCCTAGGCAGCGAGGGCTTCTTGGTGTGGTTAATCTGTTGTTTTTGTTAATCTCGAAACTGCTGCCCTCTTTCCTTTTGGTTTTGATGCTCTGCCGTCAATTTTGCTTTTTGTGTTTTTGTTCTGGTTTTGGTTTGATTTAGTTTTGTATCAGCTGCTTCCTTACTTCATTTCTAATCGTGGTGAAATATACACACCTCAAAGTGTCAATACGAACGTTTCTCAGTGTACAATTCAGGGTATATTAAGTCAGCATTTACAGTGTAGACAGACTTCAGTGGCGTCAGGTCACTTCACAATGTTAGGTAGTCATTGCCATTACCTATTTCCAAAACCTTTCCATCACCCCAAAACAGAAACTCTGTTACTATTAAGCAATGGCTCCTTCATCCCCTTCCTCCAGCCCCTGGTAATCTGCATCCTCTGTATCACGTTTGTAACTGGTTCTCTGTACTCAAATCTCCATACTCAAATCTCTCCTTCAAGCTCCATGCGAGGTGCTCTCTCTTCTTGCCTGCACCTTCCCTACTACATTTCGTGATTCCACGAAGAGTGTTTCCTTACATCCAACCAGATAAGGGTGTGCAACACCAAGGGTGGTGCATGGATTTCTTTTACCTGATACATTTTACCACCCTTTCCATCAGACTTATTCATAGTAGACCAAAATTTAAAAGTCATATGTTTGTGTAAAAACCTATAGATGTGGAGGCCATTCTTGCCCTTTCTTTTATCCTGATGTCCTCAATTTTTCTCTGAGTTCTTGTTCTTTTTTTTTTTTTGAGAGTTGGTATGAATCAAAAATAATGTTACTATTTTTTTAGAACAGTAGTCTGACATTAAGAGGATAGGAATTATGATGTAAAACTACATCTCTGCCACAGTTTGCTTTTTCAAGAACTCTTATTTACTCTTTAAAATGCTTGTTCAGTTTTCTTTTAGCACTCCTCCGTCCTTCCTTCCCCTCCTTCCATCCTGCCTTTAGTCGCTGTTGCAAGCACTGTCTACCTACTGAACCAGATGGAATTTTGGTGATATTGTGTGTGTGTGTGTGTGTGGTTTTTACATTTAATGTTAAATATCGGTGTAATTACTGTGTTTTTAAAGAGTACTGGAGTGTGGAGCTATAATTGGGCAATTTTGTTATATAAAACTTCCTTTGATCTGGATTCTACTCACTGGCAGATTTCTTTTTTTGTTCCTCTGTAGCATACATTCTTCAAATCGTAGCAGAGATATTCCAAGTTATAAAGGCAGAACTCTTCTATCCAGAAAATATTTTGATACTCATTAACTGATCGCTCCTCGCCCTTCTGCAATCCTCTTGTCCATCAAGTGAGCAATGGTGCAGGACTTGTTTTTATGCCTCGTGTATTAACATGTTGATGTGTGATTAAGGCTGTTTCATTTACTAAAAGAGAGTACTGGGACAGGGATGGTGGGGAGGATGGAGGGAGGGAAGGAGGAGAAACAAGTGAATGTTAAATCTTTCATTTACAAAATCTGTGACCTTGCGCAAGTCATTTAGCTTCACACATCCTGTTCCCCAAATGTATGTGGACCCCCAAGATCTCCACCTCCCATGCCTAATGAAGAGCAGTTGTTGTTACCAGCTAGAAGCTTGGGTAGTTGTTGCACTGAGTGAGCAAATGGGTAATGGAGAGGGTAGAATGCTTTTCATTGAAGAGATCAGTCTAAAAGCTGAGGAAGGGAGAAGAAAACATTCAGCAAGTGGGAGGATGAAAAAAATCACTTTGGAGATTTTTGTGAGAGAGATTGAGAGCAGATACACTTACATGACAAATACGACTTGGGAGGAAATGGTGAAAAGGATTTTAAAGACCTTTTTATTTTATGTGCATAACCCCTCTCCCCTTTGGCATTTTTGTAAGAGTCAGCAAGGAATATATGAATTACCTTTGCATTATTTTTGATTGTCATGGTGTAACTTTGGCCATGACGCCACAAAGTCAAGCAGCTTTTAAACCAGTTACATGTGAAAGAGGTGCAGAAGAAAGAGACAAAAACAGGTGTTGAAGATCACATTATTTCATTTATTCTCACAGAACCCTGCAAGACCAGTGACATTATCCCCACAGATAATTCAGTAATGCCTGGAAGATCTAAGTTCCTAACCCAGATCTGACAGACTCCACTAGCTTTTGCTTTTAGAAAACGAAATATGCCTATCAATTAAGTAGAGTCATTTTTTATGCAAAGCCAGTGAATAAACATGGATATAGACTTTCTTAAATGGCATGATGTTTAACACAGTTTTACCTTGGAACAAACCAACATCATTAAATATAACATAAATTTTTCATTATGTTAAATAAAAAACCGGACTTCAAAGAAAGCTCATGATGACGGTTTGATCTATGCCTTCGGATAGGGTGGGAAATGTTGAGGACCAATACACTCGCTTACATTGCTGGGGTAGTGAGAGATAAATGCAGAACCGGCATCCATCAAACTATCTTATTTAGAGATTCCAATTGTAAAACAAAAAGGACCAAAAGGTATTAAAAGTTGAGCAAGCATTCCAACGTGACAGAATGTAGCAGGAATCATACCCCCGACCTTCCATAAACTCTGCTTGCCCTGCAATAACCATCCAACTGATATATTCAGAAATTAATGAGAACTTAAGGGGTTCACACTTTATATTTTGGGATGCACTGAAAAGCCCCTTCTTATGATGCTTTAAATTATAATTGAGTGAATTTTGCTCATTATTATTGTCTGGCGCTGACCAGAGCTAGGAGAGAGGTAGACGACCTGCCAGGTGTCAGAGTCACTGATTAAAGCGGCGAGTCAGAGATGATGAGGCCTCTACTACTGCTTGGTATAAGCAGGAGTCTAAAACCAGAGAAAGCACCAACTTCTCCCGTTCCATTCCCCCCCCCCCCCACAGTGAAGGGTGAGGTAGATCAGCACAGGTGTGGAAGTCGCTTCTCACTGCCAAGGGAGCCCCAGAGAAAATGCTCCAGCACTTGTATGGGCCCTGGGTTGGGGGAAGAGCCAGACGAAAGGGCTACAAGTAGAAAAGTACTTTGCGCTACATCAGAGTAGAGTCTTCAAAGTTTCCCCTACTTTCGGCCGTGGTGGGAGGGAGTCTCAGCAGAGGCATCTGAAGAAGTCCTCTGCCCACGGCTCAGATAAAGCAACAGTGATGACGTTGCCTGAGCTAAGGATGTCAGTATGTGAAAGAGCATGTCCGCATGTGAACATGCTGATCCCCCAACCACAGCTCCCTCCAGACTGTACGAAGACTGGAGTGAGACCCACCAGGTCAGACCTGGAAAATAGCATGTCAAATATTAAGCAGGAACTGGTCCCTCCTCCCATTACCTTTATTATGAACTTTATTGACCTTTAATTTTGCAGAGTACAAATAAGCTTATAACCGTAAGGGGGAACAGGTAAGAACGTTTGTACTCTTTTGCAAGAAAAAGGAAAACACTGCTTTAGCTATTAATGGTTTTTTATTTTTTGCTTCTTTCTTGACACAGGCTTCTCAAAACTTGTGCAGCCAAGCCACCCCTAAGGTGCTGCTAGTGCCACTGCTCCTCCTTCTACTCTCCTCCTCCTCCTGCTGCTTTTTGTCAACTTTTAATGAGAAAAATCATCATTTTGAAAAATTTGGTTTAAAATGGGCCTATGTGTAGACACTTTTTTCTAATGAGAAATGAGAAATGTATGTAAATTGTATAGCATTTTTAAAAATGTGAAATTAATGTAAATCATATAAATTATAACATTAACTTGGGTTTCATGAATTAACAATGGGAAATGCGGTTTGTGTTTAACCACATACAGTGTCACTGGAGGCACAATAGTCTTGTCATATATCAAGAGAATGTTTCTAATTGCCCTTTCAGGGTATCATCTAGAATATTTTGGACTCTGCAGTAGTCAATACCTTACTAGAAGACATGAGCATTGTGGTTTGGTTTGCAAGACACATGTAATGATTTGGTTCAAATAATGAATAATTTATATATTAAATATATTTTTTTTCAGAGTGCCTGGCTGGCTAACTCAGTAGAACATTCTACTCTTGATTTTGGGGTCATGACTTGAGCTCCACATTGGGGGTAGAGTTTACTTGATAAACTTTTTATTTTTCCATAAGCATTGTCACAGTAGAATACTTATTTTTTTGATTTGACCTTAAAATGAGTGAAAGTTTTGTAAAATTGGCAAAATTCTCACCTTCCCACCCCCCCCCCACCTACCGTACTAGAACTACTATTTCAAGGGTTGTTTGCCTTCTTATCTTTTTTTACTTTTATTTTTTGGAAGGGCAGAGAGAATGTGTCAATAAAGAGAAGGAGTAAGGCAGTAGCAAGACAAAAATTCCACTCTGTTGGGGCTAAACTTTTATTATTTTTTTAAAATTCACCTTTAATTTTAAATATGTTATCTATACTGGTCTGAACAGCGTGTGAAGAAATTCTGCAGATTGAATGTGTGCCATGTTCTCATACATTGTCTCTCCTTGTAAACATGATAAAATTATCAATGAAACTCCCTAATTTGATCCTGAAGTGAAGGGATGTTGTCCAATGAATCATTTGTGTTTGTAGGAGGCAGCATTGTAGCTAACAGTGCAGGAATGGGACCCAGATGTTTCTAAAAAGTGGGTTGCTCTAGAGGCAAAGAGCGTTACCTAAAGTGGAGGCGGCCATATGGAAGTGAAGGTTGGAAACATCCCATTACAAGTCATATATCACTGAGCTGACAGCAAGGGTTTCAGCTTGTTTTTATTTAAATCATGAAAGCAGCTGCTCAGCTGTCTAGCTGTATTAAATTTAACCCCTTTTCCTGGCAATTGAATTCAGTAATTTATGCAATTTTGATTGGACCACTGCATAAATATCATTTGGAGAGCGTTCAGTTATTCTTGTCCCTTAAATTCACATCCAGACCCATGATTGGCTAATTTTTCTCCTATATGAGCATGCCCACAGATAATGCACCTGGCTGAGTCTATTAAGGTGAATCGCAGAGGAATACAGTAATTTCAGCTTTGGCAGATAATGGCTATGGTAAAACATGAATAAATGCCAGATAGTTTTTTAAGTGATCTTTTCTAGCTCTTGGTGTCTTTTACTTATTTTCCTTTAGTTATTTTGCTTCCTTCCTCTTTTTCTCTTAGTGCCTTGCTCCTTCATTTCTCTGGCCTGCATGCATTTTCAATATGTGATTCTGCCCAATGCTTAATATGTATTTTCTAATTGTGCCTCCTAGCTGTTGGAGTTAACCCCTTCACGACTTCACCACCCTTTCTTTAGTCTTTCTTTCCTTCTCCTTGCATGTGTCTCTATTTTCTCAAACTCTGCCTTTCATAAGCCTTTCCCCAGCTTTATAGCTTGCAGGGTTGGTTTTAATTACCTTTTTGTGAGCTCTATGGATCTTTTGGGATGTTCCATGCCCTCCATGAAGTATGTTTTGTCAACATTTGGAAAGCCTTCAGCTCAGGTTTTGGCCACATGTGCCTCAAACTACCTGTTAATTTAAGATATATTTTATCACTTGCCCACCAAAGTAGAGACTTGTACTATTGCCTGTTAGAAAAGTATAGACTTTAATTTCCTGTGGAAAGAAACACTATGGAAAGAAACACAAGTTTTACCCAAAACAATGGGAGAAACTGATACAATAGGGATAAGCTGGTTCTAGGAAAACATGAGATTAAGGCAAGAGCTTTGCATTTATCTGGATTTTTCAGGTAATTACTCAGGTAATAATTCTGCATTCTTCCCTAACTGTAATTAAAGGACCTTGCCTTACCTCTGCTAGATGATATTTTGTTGGAGATACTTAATCTAAGAGATGTGTTTCTTAGTCTTCCTTTTTATTGATTTTATAATGATGTTTTTTGTTGGATAAATTTTTATGGAGTTGAAACTCTTTAGAAAGCAACTGTAAAAATGAGTTATATCTACATTTATTATGATCCAATGTTTTTCCCCTAAAAATAAGTTGGAAATTAGGGTTTGAGAGTAGTTTAGTGTGCTATTAGGTGCCAAAATGATTTGCTGTGGGTCAATGAGCAAGCTGACATTCTCCTGGGTTATTTTCTCAAGGGCTGATCATAAAGTAAAGGTCCTCAGTCCTTTGCAGAGAGAATATTTTTTTTTTCTCAAAAGCTAACTCTGCCTGAACAGAAATTCTGACCCCATATTTCCACTTTTTAAAAATGTGGCTTGGCTCAATAAACTAAGCAATGGACTGGAACATCAAGGATCCTTTGTTAAAGTAGGACCTATAGAAAATTATGTTGTGATTAATATATTTCTGCTTTTTCTCATTGAACATCAACTCAGAATGTCCTTCTCAGAATTAATGTCAGAAGCTAATTGCCATCTCACAGCTTAACTGACTATTCTAAGGTCACGTCTGACCTGGCCAAACTGTGTAGTGTCACTGTATTTTAAGAGTAATCTGGTTTCATCCAAAGCAGATCCTCTACTTGGTATGTCAGCCTGAGTTTAGACACAGCCATAGTCCAGTGATATTTAAAGAGTGTATTATCAGATATTATGAAGAGGTAACACAGAGCTCGAAGTTATGCTTTTTGGACATCCTCCAGACCCAGGTTTGATAAGTTGTTAGCCAATAAAATCTGATGTGACAAAGGCTGGTTTTTATTAGGATAGAGGATAAACAGGACTATAGCAGATAAAGCCAGGACAAACTTTGGTCATATTCACAAATGTGAAATGCATATCACAGAAGAGTCCGACTTATTTATTTCATTTATTTGATAAATATTTATTGAGAATGGACTATGAGTCGAATAGTGAGAGAGATGCCTAGATGCCCAGGTGAGAAGAAATCTGTGGAAAAAACTGTCAAGAAAAAGCCAAGTTTCACATAATGAATATGTGAAAATATTGGATCCAAGAAATTGGATCAGTTTAACCAGCACTCACATAATTAAGAAGATGCCTTAAGATATCTGCTAAGTCTGTGCTCATTCTCCCTGAATTTTTCATAACCAACACATATTTATCTACTCATTTGAACAAGAAATGATATTAAGGATTAATATTGAGTTTTATTTTGACCTAGTATGAGTAACAATTTTAATAGGAACTGAATCACCTTAGTAATGATAAAAATAAACACTCAAAAATGATTAAGTGGGCTTTTCATCTCCCAGATTAATGTATATATTTTTAATGTTTTATTTTTGAGAAAGAGAGAGAGAGAGAGAGAGAAAGCATGAGCAGGGGAGGGGCAGAGAGAGAAAGGGAAACAAAATCCAAAGAGGTTCCAGGCTCTGAGCCGTCATCACAGAACCCGACACAGGGCTCGAACTCACAAGCCATGAGATCATGACCTGAGCCTAAGTCCACGCTTAACTAACTGTAGCAGCTAGGTGCTCCTAACATGTATTTTTAAAAATATATAGTACCAAGATTGATATGAGTATAGTGAGATGCATATACTCATACTTTGGGAAAGATTACACATTTCAAACATTTTACAAAGGGCTTTGGCAATATATATTGAAAAATCCAGAAGATTTGTAGTCTTTGACACAGTAATTCCAACCACAACAACATGTCATAAGAAAATATAAAGATTAAGAGGAGAAAAAGGTATGATGATCAGGAGGAAGAGAGGAAAGAGGAAAGAAGAGGAAAAACAAAGTCAGGGAGGGGAAAAAAAGAATAATATAAAGATTAGCTGAAGGATTATTGTAGAGAAATTATTGTCACCTTATTATTTATTAAGGCAAATTATCAAGAGCAAATGGAATGCTCAATTTCAGCGGAATGGATAACAATTGTCAATAATAAAACACGATACAACCTTAAGAATGTTATTTTTTAATGTATTCACATGGAAAATGTTTACATTGCATTTAATACATTGCATATCAAAGTATATAGTATGATTTTAACATGCATTGAACAAAAAAGAAAAAGAGAGAAACAAAGAAAAAATTGAAAGAATTATACCAAATGTTAATAGTGTCTCCCCAATTCTTGCCCCTTACACCTGAATTAAGGTCTTTATTTTTATTTTCTTTATGATATTCATACTTTCCAATATTTCTTTAACTAATATATATTTTTTTATTATGCACATTAAAGTTTGAATTACTCCCAATATTTCTAGATGCATCATGTGAAACACAAGTAACTTTTTAAGATGTTGTAGATATAATTGTACCCTGTTACTAATACTGCCAAAATTGCTAACGGCCTTAATCCTATTCATGACCCCAACCATTATGTCAGATTTGCTGTGGGCAGTCCTATCTAATTACCGAGCGTTAGGAAAGGAAAGTGGTACTCAGACAAATAATAATGTACAGAGTTTCAGGGGCACGGGATGATGAAGAAGGTAGGTAAGATAGTTAGAGGTCAAATATTTGGCGACAGTATGTTGTTCCAAAGAACAGTGAGCATCTATGCAATCTTTTTTCCCCCTTTTAGATTGTTCTTTTTATAGAACTTTTTGGAAGGCTTGATAGGTAGTTATACTATACATCTCCCTAGCAAGACCCGATCTCTGACTTCTCCAGTGACTTTAAGTCGGTTTTATTCTCATTACCCTTATGTAGTAATCCTGACACACATCAACAAGAATAAATACTATACATCAAAGTTTCATCAGAATATTACTTCAAATAATAGAATTTCTATTTGACAGCCTGAAGGTGTGATTTTTATACCATGTTTGCTTAGAGCAGGTACTTTCAGTGCATTTCCCAAAAAACTGCTGATGAAAATAGTTTGTATATTTGCATGTTCATAGTTTATTTTATCCTTTATTGGGAATCAAGTCATTGTACAGATCTCAATAATTCAAATGCCATAGCATTGCTGTTTGTTTGAAGTTAAATGTAGTCATCATCATAGTAAATTCTAATTCTAAATGGGTAGGCACAGGTATTAAGCAAGGATATAGAAAAAATGTGTGCTTCAGTGAAAAACTATACATTGTCTAGACTCTTAGAAAAGACCTTTTCAGGTATCAGATTCTTATTCTATGGAAGATATTTTACAGCCCTATAAATTATAGATAACTGATGGCAATGTAAAATAATTCTTATCTGTAGACATGTAAATTCTGTTCTGTCCAGTCTCCCTACCCCACATGACAGAAATAAATTTTGCCTCCTATTGCACATTCATTCATTTTAATGCTTTGTAAATGTGCCTGTTTTTAATATTGTTCATGAACCAGTTATAAGATATGCCTGGTTTCCTCACCAAGTACAATCTCTTAAAAATGTCCAGTGTCTACTTGAGATTCACTTTTTTTTATGAAACTTTCTTTTTTACAAGGATAATGAAAGAGCCACTTTCCATTTGAAAATTTTGTGGAGAATTTCAGTGTAACACAATGGTATCACTGAAACTATGGTTTTTATAAAAATTCTTCTAATTGTATCTTGGATATCAAATAATAACTTTTCTAGTAACCCTTAGTTTCAGTATTAAATCGAGCAGCAATAATGATCCAATTAGAGATCCCAATTACTCTGACATTTTAGATTTTCTTCACCTCTTCTTTTAAAAGAAACTGGATTTCAATATTCTCTTTAAACTTCCTTTTGGTCAGTCATTCACTTAAAATTTGCAAGGTAACTGGATTCTCACCATTATGCTTCCTCTGCACCCATAAGATCTTAAAGTGGAACTTGCATTAAATATAAAATGTAATCAAATGCAATGCTTGATCCCTAAGTATTTCCGGGTTACACACAGGCCCATGTGTGTGCATATGAAATTAATGAAATGGTACAATATACATTCAGCAATCACCTGCTAATTCATAGATCCTGCAGAAGAGGTAAAACTGTGTTCCTCGTGTGGAATTTCTCTCCAGAGGGAGGGCAAGTGGCTATTCCTTGAAGGAAGCAGATGCTGAAATTTAATTTTATGGATAGCATGTTGAACATTCAATTGCACAATAGTTTTACAAAAAAAGAGCTCCCATATGTTCATTCTCCCTTTAAAAGGAACTGTACAATTCCAGTATGCCTGCAAACAAAGGCAAGGTAGCATATCCAACTCCTCAGCAAGGCAAAAAAAAAAAAAAAAATCAAAGTTGACTGCTATGAAATCAAGACTTCGTGCTTGATTTTTTTTGTGGGGGTGGGGGAAGAGAATTATGTGTCTGGTTGCCACTATTGCCCTTTGTCTAGCAAGGGAAATATAGAATTCAAGAAGAAAAACAAGGAAGGATTTTTTTTTTTGATCATGACATTTCCCCCCTCCCTTTCTGTGATTATGATGCAGGTAAAGCTGTTATTTCATGAAAGGAACCTTTGCAGCAGTCAGCATTATCAGCCAGATCCAGAGTTTTGATAGATGACTTATAAGAGCTGAGCTCTGGCTCAAGGAATTGACAGATGAACGTTACTTCCAGAAGGGTTGGAATGGATTCATGGAAATCACCCTGTAACTCTGCTCCGACACACATGTCCTCAATATCCAGAAGCCAAATAGAGGCCAAATGACTCTTTTACATTTTCTATTGGCCCAGTACCAATGAGGCACACTGATTTAGAAAAATAAAAAATTAGTTTATCCAATTTGCCTCTCTCTCCTTCTAATCTTGAGAGGGATAAACCAAAAAATGTAATATCATTATTTTATTTTTCCAAATGCTCTTATGGTTTTTATTATTTTATAAGATTTATTACTATCATAAGAGAAAATAGCATCATTATAAACCTACACATCACTTTGGGCACCTACTTTTTAAGAAAGTAGACTGATTTTATTTATTTCAAGGAACAGATATTAAAAACCCCATATGATAATAATCATTGTTATCATATATTGACAACAGTCTATAGCCAGTTTTAGACTTGGTTTTATAATCTGCTCTAAAATGTAAACACTTCTTTTTGCTTTAAATTTTTTATGTTTATTAAATTTTGAGAGAGAGCATGAGCGTGGGAGGGGCAGAGACAGACAGGGAGAAACAATCTGAAGCAGGCTCCAGGCTCTGAGCTGTCAGCACAGAGCCCGACGTGGGGCTCAAACTTGGGAACAGTGAGATCATGACCTGAGCCAAAGTCGGACACCCAACTGACCGAGCCATCCAGGCACCCCTAAAATTTAAACATTTCTAAAATGAAGTTAATTTTCTATTGAAATAAGTTACAAATCCATATTTAATGAAGTATTTCTGGATTAATACAACATATTATTAATGTATTAATACATTGTAATGTATTGCATCTAAATACTAACTTTGGTATGCACAAAATAGTATGTCAAGTACTTTAGAGAAAAATTGAATTTGGTATTTTCCCTTCCTGAATACATGGGTTGGTAGGTACCTAAGATATACAATAGCCATCCTATCTAACAATATATAGTAAATGCAATAAGAGAAATAAGAAAAAGAAATTGGTGGTTTAGAGGAAGTGGAGATTTTGTATTTCGGAGAAGAACTGCAAACACAGAGGATTCCATGAAGAAGGTAACATTGAGGCCCACCTTGATGTATAAAACTGGGACTGAAGGAGAAGAGAGTTGGAGGGAGGGAGTGTTAAGAGTTGTACAACAGGAAAGATCTGGGGTGTATTCAGGAAACATGTAATGAGCTGTCTGGTTTGTCTGGAAATATGTTAGGGGATTATCAGGAGAGCATAAAAAAGATTTTCTTATGTATATGCTCCTTGGAGAACACATTCATTCTCATAGTTTAAACCCCTAAAATCCTTTAAATCTCTCTTTTTCTCTCCATCCCCATAGCCAATAGCACTCCAGTTCTGGCCACCGGCTGCTGTCATCATCAGCTTACTGAACAGTGTCCTAACAGCCCTCTTGTTCAGGTTGCCAGGCTCCATGCCACACCACAGCCAGGTGCTTAGGAACATATCCCACCTATCACCTGTGCTGAAAACCCCTCGGTTGCCTGCCCTGTCTCATGCAACCCTCATCTCTGTGCGTTTGTATTTAGACCTCTCTGATCATCTCTTAATTCTTCCAGGGAGTCCGTTTTTTTCTCCGCTGATTGTTGTCTCTGTCCCCAAAATTTTCCCTTCTTTTTTTACCCAGCAAACTTTTCTTTATAACCTAATGCCTCGGTTTAAAAATCTATTTGATTCAATCATGCATTCATTCATTCATAGCTACTTAGTTGAGGAGGTGCTATGTTCCAGGCACTTGATTCTTCCAAAAACACATTCCTGTTCTCCTAGATTGTATTGGGTGCCCCTGCTACACACAGCACCCTCTTTTGTAATTATCTGTGCAGTCATCTGTATTAGCTGTATCTAATTCAAGCTGGTTGGTGATTGATTCAAGATTAATAATCATTTGCTGAATAAATGGTTTAGTTATCACCTTTATGTTGATGAATATTATATAGATAACCCATGCACAGAGGCAATCAATAAACATTTGATCATTAAATTAGTGAATTGACTCTTTTCTTATCAAACATGAATCTGCCAGATTTTTGTTTGTTTGCTTAGATTTTCCTGTTTTAAATAATCTCTTCAATTTATCTCACATATTTAGAATTTTTATAGTGGCATTTTACAAACGCATCAAATGAGATCTTCATACTTCAGTTTTTTTTTTAATAGACCCTGTAGAAAGACTCCTTGTTCGATTTTATGTTAACTCTCAAGTATGTTCAAAAAGAGTCAGGCCAGTCCCCTCTACAACAAGCTCGACTTGAACCTCATACTTGAGTTTTATTACTCCTCCTTTACACTTCTGGTCCAATCCAGTCCTTAAGCCAGAAGTCCCACCTCTATCTACTCTGAAGCTATCCTGAATTTTCATAGATCTTGTTGCATCTCTCCTTTATTTCTTTAATTAAAAAATTTTTACAGTACACTTTTTTCCAAAAGCAGAAAAATAAATTTTTTAAGCCATAATTTAACACTAACCAAATTTAATCAGACAGCTTGTTTTTGTAATTTATTTTTTCAACTTTATCGAGATATAATTGAGCAAAAATGTCAAATAAGGTATGCAGCCTGATGTCTTGAATATATATACATTGTGAAAGGATTGCCCTGTTGAGTTGATTAACACTTCCATTACTTTTTCTCTTCCTCTTCTTCCTCCTTCTTCTTCTTTTGGTTAGAACAGGTAAGCTCTACTCATAGCAAATTTCAATTATATAGTACAGTGTTATCAACTAGATTTCAAATATATATTTTATGAAGTATAGTGCTATATAGTACATAACTACTGTTAGCACATTATACATTAGTTCCTCACAACTTTTCTTCTTAAGACTGAAAGTTTGTACCCTTTTCACAATCTCTCCTGATTTCCCTAGGCCTTCAAGTCACTGACTTTTTTTCTACTCTCTCTTTCTATGCATATGATTTATTGATTTATTGATTTATTGATTTATCGATTTAAGATCCTGATTGTAAGTGGGACCATACAATGTTTATCTTTCTCCGTATGGCTTATTTCACTTATCATAATGCTCTCCATGTGCATCCATGCTTTTGCAAATGACAGGATTTCCTTCTTTGTTAAGGCTGAATAATATTCTACTGTATAGATTTTTTTTTTGTTCATTCATCTGTCAACAGAGGGGTTGTTTTCATACATTGGCTATTATGTATTTCTTAGACATAATGATTTTGTTTCCTTTGTATATACATCCAGAAATAGGATTGTTGGATCCTATGTTAGTTTTATTTTTAATTGGGCGGACCCTCCATGCTATTTTGTGTAGCAGCTGTACCGTTTACGTTCCCACCAATCATGCACGAGGGTTCCCTTTTCCACTACACATCCTCACTGGGCATTTGTTATCTCTTGTCTTTTTATTAATAATCATGCTAACAGCTGTAAGGCGACATGTCGTTATGGTTTTGATTTGCATGACTGATGATTAGTGATGTTGATTTCCTTTTCATGTAACTTTTGGGCATTTTTATGTCTTCTTTGAAAAATGCCAGTTCAGGTTCTCTGACCATGTTTAATCTGTTTTTATTTTTGTCTTTTTGCTGAGTCACATGAGTTGTATTTTGAATATGATTTATTTTTGCATTTGTTGTCAAATTCAAAACGCCTTCCAAGACTAAGGTCAAGGGGTTTTCCTCCTGTTCTCTTTTAAGAGTTTTATGGTCTTGGTTCTTACGTTTAAATCTTTAGAATATTTTGAGTTGATTTTAATGTATAGTATAGGATACTGATCCAGTTTCATTCTTTAGCATATGGACACTTATTGAAGAGACTATCCTTTTTTCACGGTATATTATTGGCTTCTTTATCATAAATTAATTGGCGATGTAGATGTGGGTTTGTTTATGGGCTTTTCTGTTTTATTGATTTCTGTGTCTATTTTTATGCCAATACCATACTGATTTGGTTACTATACTTCGTAATGTAGTTTAAAATCAGAAAGTGGGATGCCTCCAGCTTTGTTCTTCTTTCTCAAGATTGCTTCTTTGGCTATTCAGTGTATGTCTACTCAGGTTTTTAAAACAAATATATTTGTATATGAACATTTAAAGCACACCCCGCTTAACTCCTCTCTCTTTCTGTCTAATGTAATTGCTGTACAGACTAATAACTGAAATATAAAGCTTGTAAAGAGGTAAAACAAAAATTTGTAAAATACATATACACAATAGTCACTATAGTATTAATTTTTATCATTCCTCTGCATGATGTAATACATTTCCATTTACTTGTAACTTTAAACAATAGATGCCAGAATTTGCTGCTTTTAAAAGTACTTAAATAATGCCATGCTGTTGTATTATCGCTCAATTTTGTTTTTTAGATTGATCCACATTGGAATATAATTATAATTCATTTTAATTCAGCTTTTACCTATTTTTATCGACCTTATAGTATTTAATTGGTTGAATATATCAACCATATATTCTTTTTGATAGATTTAAGTCTATTAATTCCTTTATATGATTTTATATGCCTCCCACAAATTTGATATGCAGTATTTTTATTGTCATTTAATTGTATATGATAATTCCCCTTATAAATTACATCAACTGACATATCAGTATGTTATTTACATCCCAAATATTTAGTATGTTTATTAACTCATTCTATTTTTATTCCTTTTTGATCATATATTGTGGTCTGTATATCATTGTATTTTAATTTGTTTATATTCGTCATGTTTAATCTTCTTACTAAAAGTTTACTTAATAATTTGTTTGTTTTTAAGAGATATTAAAACGTCTAGCAATATTTATGGCCTTCTGTACTTCTTTCTTTAATTCTATCATTTTTATTTTTTGTGTTTTAAGATTAATTTATTTGGCACATCCAGACACAGCGCTGTTACATGTTTTTATCATTTTGTTCATTTTGTAATACTAAGGTATAATGCTCTATCTTTAAAACATTTCCCCGTAAAGTTTACTCTACCAGATATCACTACTCTTAATCTTCTACTTAACTGACTTCACATATAGCATGTGACTTTTTCTTTGAATCTGTCTGTATCAGCGAGTACGAATATATATGCACACATGGTAAACATAACGAGTGGATTAACATTTAAATCCATCCTGAGAATCTTTTATCAGCAAGTAAAATCCAGTTACGCATTTTGTGATTTCTGACATTCTTAACAGTTTATTTCATCAGTTTCAATTTGTCATGTATTTGCTATGCTTCTTCCATCCTCTGTTCTTCCCTGTATTGTGTACTACATTGACTGTGACGTGTGTGTGTGTGTGTGTGTGTGTGTGTGTGTGTGTGTGTACGTTTTACAAGCACTTGTTTTACTATCTTGGGTATTCTATATTTCAGTTCCTTTAGTGTTTAGTCTTACATTATAATTGTAGATTTAATAATGCTTCGAATCTTACCCTTCTATCTCCAGCATTATTATTAACTAGCACTTAATTCTAACTAGTTTTTAACCTCTTATTTGTTATTGATGAATATTTTTCAACTTATTGTAATAAGTCACTATTCACGTGCTTATCCAAAGTATGCTTTGCCTTGTTGGTCTTTCTTTTCCCCCTTTTTAAGATTTCCTTCCATATTTCCTCCTTACTTTAATTTGATTTTTTTCTGAAGTATAAGGTATACATTTTTCTGTGATTTTCTAATAAGTTTATGATTAGTAAACATTTTGCATTATCTTAAAATGATTTCACTTTACCTTCAATATAAAGTGACAGGCTAGCTGGCATAGGGCTGTTGGTTGACAGCTGATATTTGGAGATTTGTTGAGATCTGAAGATGTTTCTTTACTGTTTGGGCAAAACTCTGATATATTTATATTTTTCCTCTTAACCTAATATATCTTTGTTTCTGGTTTCCATTAGGATTTTTGTCCTTGTCATTAGTCTTTTGCAGTTTCACTAAAATATGGATAGTTTGTTTCTTTGTTTCTTTTTACTTTTCTTGGGCTTCATTGTGGTTTCTCAGTTGAGGGACACAATGGCTTCTTATTTCCTTCCTCTCCTGAAATATTATCATCCATTACTACCTCTAATGTCACCTCTCCACCATTCTTTTGATTTCCCTTTCCTTAACTCCAATTAGACAGGTTAGATTTCCATGTCACCAACTCTTTTTCATATTTTGTTTCTATAATTCTCTCTATGGCATTTCCATCCCCCAGTTTCCTAATTTTAGTTTCTTCTATATATAATCATTTTTCATCAGCTTCATTAGATTTTTAATTTCAATACCTTATTTGTTTTAAGATGTCTTTATTTGGTTTATGTTTAAATGTATGCATTTTTTAGTCCCTTGCTGTTCCTTATTATTTCTATAATTTTTAATTCTTTAATATTTTTTAAAAAATTCTCACTTTATACTGTTTTTTCAGTTCCTCCATTACTACTTATATTTGTGATATGGATTTTCCATTTGCTGCATATGTTAAAATCTCCCTCAGGATTTTTTAAAATGTGTGTGTGTGTGTGTGTGTGTGTGTCTGTGTGCAGAAAGTACCAACCCTTTGTATATTATCTTCTTCTTCTATATCTATTATTATCTTATATTATTTTTTATCACTTTGTTCTTACACATATCTGCAAGTATAACGTATGCTCAGTGGATATGTGTTGATCTCTTGATCCCTACATTTCCAACTCTGTTGTGTAATAGGCAATTCTTAGTTTTACGCTTTATATTTTATATAAAAAATGACCCAAACAATAATATTCTTGATTTTATCTGACATATTCTGAGTTCAATAAGCAATCTGACCATTTTTTATATTGTAACTTTTTTTTTACAATTAAGAAAATTTATTATTGTTTAATCTTATTATTGCTATTATTTATAAGTGTCGTCTATAGAATTCCACTCAGAAGATTTGGCTTAATCTTTCACCATAAATGTATAATTTAATTGTTATGGTGTGAATGTCAAGTCTTCTGAAATTTAGAATTATTCACAAGTATATCCATTTGTGGCTACAGTTAAAAAGGAAAGGGAAAGGGAAAAGAAAAAGAAAAAAGAAATCCTGTAAGTCATCACGGAGAAACTATAGTTTTCTAACTCCCAGTTAAAATTTCCTCAGGAGAGCAGGCAAGCCCTTCATGGACTTGAACAGAGATGGGGTTTGATCACAAAGCCATAAATTCTCTTTCTGATTGCTGTTTGGCCTGAGGGCTTGCTGGAAGCATCACCGTCCTAGTTAGACTGTTTTCCAGCTTTTAAATATACTAGTGTATGATCGTATTATGTGTTGACCCTGATTTATGTTGAAAACCCAGAAACATTTTTTCCAGAAGAAGTGCTTTGTGTATGTGTGAGCCTTTGAGGCCTGGCCCCATCTGAGAGATGACTGGCTCACCTCAGTGTACTGTTCATTTATTCAGATGGCTGGACTCTAAAGGAGGAATCTTTAAATATCCAGCGGTATTTCAGCGAAATAAATATTGTGAAGCAGATATGGGTTGTTTAAAATGTATCACTATGAGGTAATATGTCAATGCTCAATTATACATTTGCATGCACCTTAAAAAATTCAGTCTCCAGAGAAAAACTGATTGTCATAATACTGCATTTCAATTAAACCCACATCCTAGGCATTCTGAGGTCCAAATTCCTGCAACCCTCAAGTTAATGTGTTCCACGTTGTGGGGTTAATTTACATAAAGTTCTGGAACTCCTGCTGCACTGTTTCAAATCTTGGTAGCTTTGATAGTCTCCATAGTGTTATACGCAAATATTGTAAACTAGTTTTCACAGAGACAAGTTATGATTATCAGCAGGAATTAGTTTCATACAGTGATCTCTAACCATATTGTGCCAGGATATTACCCAGACCCCCTCACTTCTGAACTTCATTTTTCAGTCCCTATAAAACACATCTGTTCCACTGTGTGTGTTTTGAAAATTAAATATACTAATATCATCCTGACTGACCCGGCCACCAAACTCATGTGGGAGAAATCCGGTCCACAACCCAAGCTGTGTTGAGTCTTCAGGTCTTGTGGGAGCTTGTAACTCACTTCACCACAGCAGAAAAAAAGGAAAGCAAGAGAAAAGGAGGGAAAAAAAGCAAAAGAAAGAAAAATTATATTTCTAAATATGTGTGCTTTCTTCTGGTAAGAGCATAGAAAAACTCAGTTGATTACAAAGCAATTTAGCCAATATTCATCCTGGTGAAATTTTCAAGGTCACAACAGTCATCACATCCTACAATTTTGTCAAGTTTCTCTGTGTAACGTATACTTCCTAATAAAAGGAATCCCAGTACTACAAACTCTGGTGAACTAGTTCATTACAGAGGTCATAATTAGATCAAGAAAACAAGTAGTGTTGAGATCTAAATATAGTTTACTTAGAAAGATGTAGTACTTGATTTATCTCATTTGTTGTGACAGAATTTATACTGGATTTATTCATTTGAAAGTTTGAAGTACAACTGGAGACTTTGAGGTTGTTATAGGATCATTGCTGTCAAAGATACAGTTAGAAATAGCAATGGACACAAAAAGTGGAGGGCAGTTAAAACATCATTTTTAAGCAAAATTATTATCTCAGAGAAACCAAACTAAATATTGTCCTGTATATTAACGTAAAGTGGAGTGACGCTGCCATACGTACATTTAAGCTGCTTTTAGAATTTGGAATTTACTGCTAACTCTGAGATACACTCCGCTGTCTTCTTTGATCCTCACAAAAGCAAACACATCCATTTAACACGCACTAGAGTAATAGAGGCTCAACATTAAAAATTAAAGATGGTAAGGGGTGCCCCGCTGGCTGGCTCAGTCGGTTAAGTGTCCAACTTCAGCTCAGGTCATGATCTCCCGATCCATGAGTTGGAGCCCCGCGTCGGGCTCTGTGCTGACAGCTCAGAGGCTGGAGTCAGCTTCAGATTCTGTGTCTCCCTCTCTCTCTGCCGCTCCCCCACTTGTGTGTGTGTGGGCTTGCTCTCTCTCTCTCTCTCTCTCTCTCTCAAAATAAAAAATATTAAAAATTTTTTTAACTTAAGGAGGTGAACTTACAAATAACCAAAAACAATTTAGAGCTTATCATCATCTCTCTCTCCCTTCCTTCCTTCCTTTCTTTCCCTTTCTTTACTTCTTTCTTTTCCTCTTTCTTTCTTTCTTTCTTTCTTCACTAAGTTTTGGCATGTAGTCAAAAGGCAAGATTGGTTTAAATTATCAGACATCTACCTAGAGACTTTCCTTTGTTAATTTCTTCAGTCTGGCAAAATAGTTCTCAAACGTGAGTGTGTGAAAGAATTACCATTAAGGGTCTGAATACACAAAACCATGTGTATTATACTATAGGGGTTATTTAAGGGATTTCCTAGGGTAATTTAAACTCTGGACAACTTCTGAGGCATGTGCTAACTTCAGAAGCTAACCAGGGAGGTTCTACTTGCCCTTACTTATTTATGAGAATTATTAACACATTTCCCCAGAATCCATAAAACATATCTTTTGACATAATTATAAACACACTTGTAGATACAAAGATGTTTTCTGAAAATTCATACTGTGCTAAAGTGTAATTTTTCCCTTATTCAGTATTTGATATTGGTTATAAGTTTCACCCATAATTTTTATCATATAATAATTATTTTTAAAGATCTCCCCTCTGTCTTCTTTCTCTCTCAATGAAGAGAGGAATAATCAACAATGAGTTATGGACTGGATAAAAACTAACGGTTTTGAAGTTTTTGCTTTATAACTTGACCTAGACAATATATTAATGGCCAAACTGTATTTCTTCCCCCAACCCCAGCCTTACTGAAATATAGTTGTATTTCTTAAACTATAAATGAAAAGAGGCCAAGTATTTTACGTCTGAAATTTCTTTTGTTCTTAAAACCCATCATGATTTACTAGTAACTACCAAAATTGTCCATGACTTGTTTTCTTTTAGTGTATGCCTCTGCAAAGTTTTGTAAGAATCACTGGTGCTATTTCTCTGTACTCTTTTGATGATGTCCACTGACAAGATGAACCTAATTCATTCAAAGATGAACCTAATGTGTCTTAATGTTAAAACTTTTATGCATCAGAGTGCCAGGAGACCAGATTATGTCCAAGGTGATGATCAGAGACTTTGATTTCTAGAAGTGGATGTTTTGGGATCCTTCTCTGACATCCTTTGCCAGTATTTACACATATCTCACATGTGTGGAAAATCATTTGGGGAGGGAGTGGCTATTTTATTTTATTTTAGTTTTTTATTTGAGTAGAGTCAACACACAATGTTACCTTAGTTTCGGATGTACAACATAGTAATTCAACATCTCTATGCTGTGCTCACCACAAGTGTACCTACCATCTGTCACCATACAACACTATTACAATATCATTCACTATATTCCCCATTCTGTGCCTTTGATCCTCATGACTTATTCATTCCATAACTGGAAGCCTGTTTCTCCCATTCCCCTTCACCCATTTGGCCCCTTCCCTCTGGAACCATCAGTTCTCTAGAAAACTGATATTTTTAAGGCTTTTCCCTTGTCATCCCCTCTGTTACATCAGTTACTGTATGATGCTAGTAATTAGGGTGTGATGAAGAAGTATTTCTGGTGTATACTTTTTATTAAAAATTTAATTATTTCTGGGAGTTATCCTTAGAACTTTCTATCATTATAATATTGTAGTGGCCAATTCTATTTTTTTTTCAGATAATGGAATAGAATAGACCTTAGAGATTTTCCATTTCTACTCTCATTGGACAGAAAACAAAGCTGACGTCCAGAGAATATAAAGTATTTGACCATTTCATGACAGAAAGGACAAGAAATCATCTTTCAAGGTTCTCAACTAGTATTTTTTTCCAGGGCACTGGTTTGGAATTTTAAATACATCTTTATCCCATGATTGTGATTTTCAAAAGTTATAGATGAGGTTACGTTGAGATGAAAAAGTAAAAATTAGAATTTCTATTTATACTTGTTTCATCTCATCCTTCTTTTAAAAAATTTTCTTTTTATGGGCTTATAATACACAAATAATAATTGAAAAGTTTAAAGGCTAAATTAAATAGGGGGATAACTGTAATATTTTCATAATAAATTTTAGAAAACATTGCTGTAGAAATTGACCTAATTTAAGTAGTGACAATAATAACAGAATGGCATCAACTTAAACTACTGATATTTGTTGAGTACTTGCTTACATGTAACCCCAAGTTTTTAGGCCCATTCCTTCATTTAATTATTTCAACTACCTTGTAAGATAATCCATTAGTCCATGTTTTTCAGATAAATATACTGAGGTATAGCAGCCCTAAATAACTTCCTCAAGATGGAATTATAATTGAAAGCCACTTATTTTGTATTTAGACATACAACTCAAAACAATGAGTTATGGGTACTTTAGGAGTCACTCTATCTGCTGAATGAAGATGATTGATCTCTTATTCACATAAGAATCCTATAAGGTACCTACGGCAAATATTCATTTTACAAATAAGCTAAGCAGTGGGAAATTTAACACATCTCTGTGATTGACCTCATTTTAGTAAAACATTTTATTTTAAAAAATTTAACATTTATTTATTTTTGAGAGAGAGAGAGACAGGGTGTAAGCAGGGGAGGGTCAGAGAGAGAGGGAGACATAGAATCTGCAGCAGGCTCTAGGCTCTAAGCTGTCAGCACAGAGCCCAACACGGAGCTCGAACTCATGGACTGTGAGATCATGTCCTGAGCTAAAGTCAGACACTTAATGGACTGAGCCACCCAGGCACCCCAAACATTTTTTATATTTAACCACAACATTGTGAAGATAATTTTACCTGAAGATTTAGAAATAAAATATATACAGAAATACCAGTCCTTAATAGATATTTCACAAAAAACTGTGTAGATCTAGGTATGAATTCAGGGACTATATTGCTTACCAGTGAGTTCTTTCAGCAGTAGACTGCCTGACATGAAACAAGAGTGTGATATGTATTTCTATAATGAATACAAACGAATGGGGACCGATTCAGTGCAATTTTTTTTGCACATGTTTGTCTTTGAAGTAGGTGCCATGCTATTTTTTCTTATGTGTGCTATACCTAGCACTAAGTAAATAATAAATACAGTAATATGGGTGTTTATTTTTAAAGTTTATTATTTTAGAAGTTGTGACTTTAAGATACTAGATTTTACTACATTGAATCTATACTGAAAATTCTGAAGGCTTCTTAAGTGTTTTGATTGTCTAGCAGGATGCTTGACAATAAAGCAAAGATATAGAACAATAATTCTTGCTGGCATTTTACTATTCTTCCTCCATTGTGTCCTTTAAATTTGGCCCCTTCCTTTACAGTATATTGTCAATCTTGGTCAAAAAAAAAAAAACCATATCATACCATCAGCTTAGTTCCATTTAGAATTGTCTTGACTCAGCTTTGCTTAATATATATATATATATTTTCATTTGTCAAAGAATATTTCAAGAAATACTACTACTGAAGAATTACGTCTATTGTAGAATTTTCATTGAAGATTATTTCCATTATATTGCTCAGCACCCCCTGGAATAATATCTGTGTATTATTAAACAATTGTGTAAAACAATTATTTTTTTAACATAGTTTTAGATATGAGTAGAAAATTGGACACCTGGGTGGCTCAGTCAGTTGAGCATCCGACTTCGACTCAAGTCATGATGTCACGGCTTGTGGGTTCAAGCCCTGCGTCAGGCTCTGTGCTAACAGCTCAGACCCTGGAACCTGCTTGGGATTTTGTCTCCATCTCTCTCTGCCCCTCCCCCACTTGTGCACGTGCGCACGGACTCTCTCTCTCCTTCTCAAATATAAGTAAACATTTAAAAATTTAGGAGTAGTTATTTTAATTAAATATGAAGGATCAAAACATTATTTTGGTAATAGAAATGGGATGGAGGATCATTAGAAACTATTTTTTAGTATATATTTTTGTGCCATAAAAAGGAATTAAAATTATTTTAAGACACTGAAATATTTGGAAAGGTTGGCATTATAAAAACTCATCAAGAACATTAAACTCCATGTTTTTATCAGATGAGGTACATAATAGAAATACTTCAATGGTCAATCTACAATTATACTTACCCACTAAGTTCTTACACCACTTTGTAAGATAATTATATTTTCCCACAAGTGATTATATATCCACAGTTTTAAAAGTATCTTTTTAACTTATGACCATCCATATGAAAGAGCTAGTATGGGTGAAAACTCTCACGTTTCAAACTCTATGTATAATTCATATCTCCTAATCTGTCACTCTCTGTTGTCACCTTTAGTTTATTGAATCTTTTTAGCAAGAAAAATAACACACTTTAATAGTCTATCCTATCTCTTTATAGAACTTTATATTTTAAAAAATTAGTCAATATTTACCATAAACTTGTGAAAATTAGGAAGCTATTATCCTTATTTTATAGAGGCAGAAACTGAAATTCTAAGCAACCTCTGGAGGCAAAATAATTTGTGTTGAATTGGGACAGCCCACTCCTCTCATTCCTTTTCCAGAGTTCTTCTAGTTTGATTAGGTTCTGAACCTGATCTTAATATAAACAGAAGATTGTATGCAATATTTTATTAATATATTTTCTTGTATGTTTTACATACAATTAACCATTGAATAATGTGGAGGTTAGAAGCAACAACCACCCATGCAGTTGAAAATCTACATGTAACTTTTGACTCCCAAAAATCTTAACCACTAATAGCGTACAGTTAACCAGAAGCCTTGCTGATAACATAAACAGTTGATTAAGACATACGTTGTATATAATATGTATTATACACTGTGTTCTTACAGTAAAGGAACCTATGGAAAAGAAAGTGTGATTAAGCGAATCACAAGGAAGAAAAAAACATTTACAGTGCTGTACTGGGTTTATGGAAAAAAAATTGCACTTAAGTGGCTGAGTGCAGTTCCAAACTGTGTTTTTCAAAGTTCAATTTGTATATTAAGAGTTTAAAATAATATTTTTGAATATATGTGAATGAAAGAAAAATGTGCTATAATGCAAACGGATGATGCAACAGCTGATTGTTTTTTGCTGGCTTGTGGGAAAGCTAACACATCCAGTGAATCAATTACACATTTTGACCTCATTGTTTCCTAAAGGACAAAAAAATATATTCTTGCCCCTGAAATGTGGAAATTTCACATCTTTCCAATTCTCTGTATAATTTGAGCTCTTTCCCAGCAGTTCAAGATACTGTGTTTCCCTTAATAATCTTTGCTCTCATAATTAAAGACATGATTGTCATCATCATGATCTTCATCATCGTTGTGGTTATCATCCCGGTCAGCATTATCATTATTTGGAGCAGAGGTGATATAAGGAGTTGGTACACGCTCACACCTTTTTTATAGCTTGAAAACTAGAAAATATGCTCTTTGAATGTTTGTAGTGTTTATGTAATCAGTACCTACATTGCCAAGGAATATTGAAAACAGCTGGGTGCCTGCTGCCTGCCTCCCTCTTTGTTGGAAGTGTTGCCAGAACAGGTAGTCAGAAATGGAAAGTAAGGGAAAATTCAGCATCTGGGGTGTCTCTCAGGAAGGCAGCTGTGGCTTCCTTAGGAAGCAGTCATTGTTTCCCATCAGCCAAGACTCTGTATGCCCTTGGGTCCAGTTCTGGCATGGCTGGCCTAGTAGGATGCAGTTTATGACTTAGGACTTATGCGAGAAACCATTTGGGCAGTCCCATCTCTGGCAGAACTTTGAGAGAAATCCCCCAAGCTGCAAGCCATATGTGGGCTGTTGGCCTTCTATTTAGCCTTCTCTGGGAGGTTCCCATTTACTGGGGCTCTAATCATCCCTTTGACACAAGCAAAAACAATACAAAGAGATCTTTTCAAAACACATCCTTCCAAGATATACTGTTGTGTTTTAAAAACCAGACATCACTATTATTTCTGTAAACATGGCATTTTTTTCCTAAAAATAAACTCATTTGTTAAGAGAATTCCTTTTTTGCCTAGGTAATAGGCAAGTACAGAGAATGTCTTTTAACAGCACACTGGAAGTCCTAGCCTAGCCGTGTTGAATGGTATTCTGCGTTTGTAACCATATGGTCTTTCAAATATAAATTTTTGTACACCAAGTATTAAAACTTGTCATCCATGTGAGAAGACCTAGGCTCTGATTGATGTCAGAGAGATGCCAGGAGCTGGCCTCTGTTATGCACACTACACTGAAAGTCAATCTGCTGTCGTGAGGAGATTATTTGGCAAGGTCAATAGATAGGTAAACTAGGTAGGTAACTCGCAAGGTAAATATTGGTTATTATTTGGCAAATGAACCACCACTTATTTACCATGAAAATGACATTTTGGTGAGCTAGGCTTGAATGGTTGTCTTGATAATTTTTGTTAAAACAGAGTTTTGATTTTAGAATGTAAATGCTTTAAATTTCAGTAATCAGAAATAAAAGGGAATTAGAAAGGTGTAGTACTTTGAATTTTAGATTAAGTGTCATGTTTCCTCATTACAGAGAGTTCTGTTAGGATGCTTAAGGATCATGATTAATCCTGCAACATTTTATTAAAAAAATCTTCAGTTTCAAAACATACTGGATATGAAGCAAGCAGTTTTGTGCCAATGTTAGGCATACTCAGGAAAATTAAATGAAATGTCATTTTAGTTGTAGCCTGAAATTATTTGCAGAAATATGAAGTTTAAAAAAATGAATGAATTTTTAAATTCCCTAAACTATCTTCTATTTAAAAAAAAAAAGTACAGTAATAGTTTTCAGGACAAGGAATCAGACTATTTTTTAAGCTTTTTAAAAGTTTATTTATTTATTTTTGAGAGAGACAGAACGAGCAGATGAGGGGCAGAGAGAGAGAGAGAGAGAGAGAGAGAGAGAGCAGGTGAGGAGCAGAGGGAGAGGGAGAGAGAGAATCCCAAGCAGGCTCTACACCGTCAGCATGGAGCCTGACACAGGGCTTTAACCCATGAACTGTGAGATCATGACCTGAGACAAAATCAAGAGTCAGACACTTAAACAACTGAGCCAGCTAGGTGCCCCAGCATCAGGTTATTTTTGCTCGTTGCTAGTTTTAATATATAAAAATGTCTCAGGTCAAATTAGGTAACGTTCTTCGAGTGACTTATTTTTCCTACTCTTGTTTTATTCTGAACTTTATACAAACTAAAATAGACTATCCTTAGAATTTTTCACTGCCCTCATCTTTTTCATTCTCACATCTAAAAAAGTAAAGAATGTGAGGCTCCATAATAAGTACAAGAGGAAGATTATGAGTGTAAACAGATGCTTTTTATAATGTATGCCTTTGCTAAGATATTTGTCCAACAGAGTGGTCAATGTTTAACATTCATTCTCACATTTCATGTTTGGTCCTTTATTAATTTGACCTTATTGTAACTTTCCCTCCACGTTGCCATATTGCTTTTTATCCTACATTTTCAAAACAACAAGTCATAGAAAAGTTTTACCCTTCTCCATTAAGAATTTTGATGATTAGAAAAATATAAAGTCAGGCTTCAGTTTTGACAAGGCACATGTCCTTACCATTTTATGAATATACATCATGTAATCAACATTGATTGTCTCTTTAATTTTTCTCCAGCTTTAATTGTGGTAAGTTTGGCATTTCCTTTTACCTGTCCTTTTGACAAACCTCAATGTGTAAAAAGAAAAAAAAAACTAAACTGGAAAAAAACTAACCTAGAAATAAAAACTGAGAATGAAGCCTGGATATCTAGAGTATGTATATTAAAATATTTAGAAAATTTCCAGGAAATGAACATATATTAAAGATGTATCATTGTGTATAAGGAAGAGCAAGAATGTAGTAAGTAATCAAAGGCAATTTTCAAATCCCTATTACTGGATGGTTATTTCCTCAGAACAAGGGTTGGTAATATTGGACAATTTTAAAGTCCTGTATCTATGAAGACACTTTATTCGTAATTTTGAATTCAAAGATGAAAAATCCACAGATGTTTTTGAGAAATGTAGCATCTATTTTCACTTTATGCTAATTACAGTTTATAAAATTTTGACCAGATGGGTTTGCATGCACAGTAGCTAATTCATGACAACTGTCTTCCAAATATATTCTCTGAATTGTAGGTAGATCTTGGAGAGCTCCAAGAGATCTCTGATGTTCTTATTGATGTTTATGGCTTTCACATGTTATACTGATAGCTCAAATGTGATATACATGGGCAACAGATATTCCATAGGGGTATTGTTGAAAAGGATACACACTTTCATGAGCTGTTTATAGAGTTTTAGAATAGTGAATAAACGATGATACACAGCAGAAGATAATCATCTCTGGGGAACTGAAGAAATGGTTACAAATGAAGCTTCTGTATTTGTTATCTAAATTAACTTAGTACTTTGTTGTCACTAAAATTATTAGAGTCCTTTGCCCTCACTGAGTAGTAAAATACCTGATTTTTAAGGTTTCAGAATTCAGCTGACTCACTTAAAACTTTTGTTCTAATGTTTATTTTGTGTGTTTTTTTTTCTTTTAACAAACATGATCATGGTATGTTTAATATATTATCTTGTTTGAAAATTTATATCAGAATATATGTAATGATTGAAGGATATAGTTATTCTTTTTAAATAAGGTATTGTTATCATGTGCATGCACGTCAACTTTCTTTTGTATTGTTTTTCCCTCAGTTAAGAATTTTAATATATATTTAAAAACTAATGCAAAAAATAATGTTTGATTTAAATCTTGATAGTAGTAAATCTGATAAAAGCACATATTAAAGATAGTGGCAATTGTATATGTTTTGAATAGGGTTAAAGAGAGAACACAAGACTTCCAAGTAATAGTTGCAGTGCCTGGAAACTATTTCCTGTAAGCCTTTGTGTGTCTGTGTATGACTCTTAATATTTTAGTCATATATAGAATGCACTGGAAGTTAAATCGTTAATTCCCAGTTTCTTTGGAGTTGGCATTTGTCAAACCGTATGCTTAAAAATTCTAAGAAAGAAAAATGTATCAATATGTAATATATTTCTGATGTTTTCATTTCAGAAGGACTTTTAGTCTGTTTGGCTCAAATTTATGGCCCAGTTTTGTTTGTATTTATTTGTCTCTTGTGTTAATAGAAAATAGAGATAGTTTTAAGCAATTCTGTTTGAACTCTGTTTAAGCTCTTATCTGTTTATCTGTACAGCAGCCAGTGGTCCTCTCTAAAAACCCAAAATATCATGTTAAAAAGTATATTTAACAAAGAATTGGTTTTATTTTCTCCAAATAATTTAGAAAAACCTTCTGTATTTTTAATGTGTTGCTCTTAAAACAAATTGTTGCTGTTTTCATTGTTATAGTTGTGAATAAATAGTGAATTGTTATTTTATGAATGTCATCAATGTCAGAGAAATACTTTTTAGGTAAAAATATGTTCTTCCATTTAGAGGCAAGATATGATTTGTTAGGCATAAAACATAGGTATATCCATCCAGGAGAATTTTAGGAAATCAAGACAAAAGTTGTACACAAAAAATGTACACAATGAAATAAAAAGAGTAATGTATTTTTTTAATTACTTGAAAAATGATTGTCTCATATCCTCACAAACATGCTCTTTCAAGTTTATTCCTTGTTAAGGTAGAATTTATCTGGCAACTTTACCCATTATTTACAAAATGACAGATTTTCTAACTTGCTCATGCAACTTTTTAATGATTTAGTATACATAATTACATCACCACTGTGAATGAGCATAAAATTAAATGAGATGTTATCTCTCAGCGTATTCTATTTCAGTTATTTGTAATAATAAATACAAGTTTGAGAATCAAAATGACTTTCAGCTACCTCAGAGATTTTCTCTTGTGGGTAATTTTTCAAGTACTTTAAAACTTTAATTTTTTTTTTGCAAGTTTATCTGAAGGTTAAATGTTTTGAGAAGTGTGGGGTGTTGCTGGCTAGTTCTAATGGAAATACTCCATTACCTAACATATTTTATTTTCTCCTCAGGTCATTTATTAATACATTTGGTAGGTGTATTCAAACCAACAGAGACAGACATGTACATAAGTGTAAGAGCAGTCCGCTTGTTGGGATTCACACTGGGTGTTGAATGTAAGCCAATTTGACAAATTATATTTTAAAAAAAAGAACAATTCACTAGCTGTGTAATTTGAGAGATAGCAGTTTGAAGAGATATCACTTGCACACAAGTACCTCTTCTGATACTATTCTGTCTTCTTTAAGATCAGATGCCTCATTTGCTCATAGGTAGAGCCATTTTTAATAAGGCCTCTTAAAACACAGACATAATGGGGAGTGGCAGTAGAATAACTCATCGGTTCCCACTGGTGTTTTAGTATGGGTTAGTGGTTCAGATTAGCCACCTGTCAATTGATGCACTTTTTTGGAAAGGGTAGAGGAAACGTGGAGAGCATCTGTACAGGCCAAAGTTCAGGCATCAGAGTCTAGAGCCCTGGGAAGTCAAGGAAATAGCCTGAAGACAAGGGCCACTAATGATGTGTTAGCTCAAGGAGGGCTTGACACCAGGAGTGAACTTCCTCTGTTTCATATTTTGAATCCAGCTGTTAAAATCTTGGGAGTTGGATAAAAATAAGTGTTCTCTGAGTTTGTACATATCCAGAAATGTCAGATCTATGATTAGAGAAGTATGTTGCAAAAAACCCACTTTGGTTGCCATATATCCTTATACTAGCCTAAGTAGTAATTCTCCTGTCTTCCTTGAACAAATACTTGATTGGGAACTATGTTAATTAACAATCATTTCAAATGACACCTTTAATCTAATCAACCATGGAGAACCAAAATGGACAGCTTGATACAAAAATTAAAAGAACGTTTGGACAAGAGAAAATTAAAATGGCATGACTCCAATAATCAACTGGTTTTACTGAGTCCATATTAAATAATTTCCCAGCTTTAAATTATATGTGAAATATATATTTAGGATATATATACATACACATTCAAAAATATAGAGTAAATCTATTTTTTCCTACTTAACTATTTTCTAATGCAATTGAGTAACTATTTCAAGGTCATGCATATTTTGAGAAGGACATATTCATTGTATTAATATTTATGATTCTGTGTCAATCTGATTTTCATTATATATAAAAACTCTAATTTATGCTTACAATATTAATTGTGAAAAGTGTCCAAAACCTAGCAGTTACTGACTCAAAAATCATTAGACAAGTACAGATCACTACAAAAAAAGAGGAACGGATTCACTACTGATGTACATATTCACTGCACTCACTCCCTAGGATGTGTAGTTAGAATTTCTGAGTGATGCTGTGTAAACAAAACACACATATCCCAGTTCTGATATTTAGTAGTTTTATGATTTCTTGTTAAACTGCATAAATTCTAAGTTCCCATTGCCTCATGAGCAAATTGGGTACCAATCTGTCAGAGTCTGTGATGAGATTTAAACATCATAATCTAATAAGGCATCTAGGACAATGGCTAGCTTAAGCAAGGGTGTCACTGCACATTAATATTGAATCTGAATTGGGTTTCTATGAATCATCAATTTTGCACCCCATGTTTTGAAGAGATAATAAATAGGGGCCCAAATCCCCCCCACTAAAACTACAAATTGTCCAATATCACATTTTTCTTAAAAAGCTGAAAGCATTTTAGATAATTAGAAAAGATAAGATCCTTGTGTTTTAGTTAAGGATGGGTCATTAAGGAAATAGAACTTGATTCATAGTTTCAAAAGCAGAGAGATTTAGTTGGGGAGTTGTGGATTAACAAAAAGGCATTATCTGAACTGCAGGTTTTTTTCATTCTCTCGTTATATCAGAAGTTCTTACTATTTCTAGGAACCCAGATGAAAATATAGTCTAGTGGGTGAGGAGGAGGGAAGAGGAGAATCATGACTTACTAACAAAATTTTATATGTAGTTTAGAGGTTTCATTCCCCCTAGCCTTCACCCATGGAATCCTTGTGACCTGAAAAAACTAAATTCAAAATGAATAAAAACTTCTTTTTTTTAGTGCGAGAAAGTGAGAGAGGCAGAGGGAGAGAGAATTTTAAACAGGCTCTACACTCAGCATGGAGCCTGATGCGGGGCTCAGTCTCACAACCTTGAGATCATGACATGAGTGGAAATCAAGAGTTAGAAGCTCAACCGACTGAGCTACCCAGGCACCCTGAAAAACCAGTAAAAACTTTTCTTGCCAAATATATTTCAGGTTCTAGTACCTTGCACAACACAAGGTATCTGTTAGTTGCTCAATGAATGTTATGGATCTGAATTAAACTGTTTTTACTGCTATTATGCATTTTTCATCTCTGTCCCATTTGAAAGTTCTCTTTGCAGCTGGTCCTCTGTCAACATTACCCATCTTCATAGAATAATTCAATTCACTACACAAAGGGCTTTCATAAATACTCCTCACCTTGGTATTATTTTGCTTAGCACCATCGCTAGAAATCCCATGAGGTCATTTTTATTGACTTACAGTCAAAAGAAACAAAATCAAAACCGGCCTTTAAATATATTGTGTTTGATTTCTGAAGCAACTCCATAATGTTAATATTATTCTTGACTTCTTCAACATAACTGTAGATTTTATTTTTGATATATATTTTTTATAATGCGCATATATAGGCTGAAAGGAATGCATGTATTGGAAGAAAACTACAGACTGGCTAATGTGAAGGATAATGGTTCTCTAGAAAGAACCATAAGGTTCATGGGAAACAGAACAACCTACCCGTGAAATCTAATATCATTGTTTAGGAAAGTGTTGTTGTTGTTGCTGTTTTCATATCCAGGCTTTCACAGCAAAATAACCATAGTTCAAGCTATTTTCTTTGAATTGATGGCTGGCTTCAGTTAATGGCCTTGGCTTCTCCTGAGTCTATCACCCCAGAATTTTCCCCATGCCTTCCATCTTATTACTTAATTGTGCTCCTTTGTATATTTTTGTGGATCTTTCAGGAATAGTAGTCCTCCTGGGGAGAAGAATTGGTCATATTTTAGTAGTTTGGAGAGAAGCTTTGCACAATTAAAAAAAAAAATGGAGAGACTCTTGCATAAACGGATTTGTTCGGGCATTACTCTTTTTCATCATCATACAAATAACACCTAAAATGGAGATTATAAAAACAATCCTATAGCTTAATTTTAGTGCATAGGTAAGAGTGGAGGGAAAGGTTAGCTTAGGAGAACTCCAATGGTAGAAAGCCCCCAACTAGTGCTTGGATTTTACATCAAGAGAGAAGATATGTGTGTTATGGCATTATGGAATTTAGATTATGCATTATAAAAAAATTCTGCATCCATGAATTCTTAGTGAGAATGACTATATAATCCTTCTTGCTAAGATCATCAGAATCCAGATATTTTTGGCTAATTTGGGGTGATTTGTTGGGAATGTGTGATGTCACTTAAAGGCAGAGACATAGACTCAATGAACTCTGATGGCTGCTTATTATGACCTAGTTATGTCATCAATTTTAAAGAGAATTTTGCAGTACAGTTTCTCATACCTGATAAGATCAACAGACTGAGACGGTAAATCAGCAGTGATGTTTAACATTTAATTAACGTTGGGTAAAGTTCATAATATGTTAGATCCCATTGCCCTAGAGAGGAATGATTCTTTATAATGTTTTTATTTCTCCTTTTCCAAATGCTTCTTAAACTATATAAACAATGAGATCATTTCACATAGTACATTCCACATGCAGAAAGCCCAGAGGCCATAAGAAAGTTCTGTTTCATTCAGTATCTAAGTTTCATAGTTCCATCCCTAGAAATGACCCAGATTTGGGAGTATAAAAAATAAAAGCCACAAAAACAAAATGTTTTACTCCTGCTCCTTTCTCCAATGTAACATGTTTTAAGTTGGGTTGGCTAAATTCTATCAGTAAACAACTGCTAGATTCAATTTGATTAATTAAAATGTCTTAAACGTTTATGTTCATTTTCCCCTACAAAGATATTTTTAACTCACTTGAACAAAAATATGGATTCACTTTTAATTGTTTTTCCTCTTTGTGTTTTATTTCTTCAGATTTTTTTTTCCATCTGCATTGCTTTCTGGGGATTCAGAACCATGAAACAACTTGCCTCCGGCCCTTGGAAATAAGTTTGTACTCAATTCTTTTGTTTTAATCAGTAGTCCACAACCACAGTATATTATGGCTTATGGTAATATAATTATCTTATATAATGATTATATGAGCCATTTCTTTAATGAAAGGTAAATATGCTTGTCTACTTTTGCTTGCTTTCAGTATCTGTTATTTTCTATTAAAATTAAAGTCAGCTGTAATTACTTTCCTTTATTGCTAGGGTGGAAAGAAAGTGATTTCAAATACAGTCATGTTATATTCACTTGTAGCATCTAAGTCAAAGAGTGTGAGAAAAGGAAGGGAGAAAACTTTAAAAGAATGAAGTTCATTTGCATTTTTGGAAAACTTTTCCTTTGCTGCTAAGGAAAATTGTGTTTAGATAAGTATCTGTTGTCATAAAAATGTGTTACATTAGTTGTCTGCCTAAGGCCATATTTACCTTTGAAAACCACATAACCTAAGCAGCCACATTACAGAAAAAGGCATCATGGAAATGGAAATGAATAGAATTTGTCAGAATTTGTTTATTCAACTGATCAATGCATATGTCTAATATCTTTGGTCAGTTTGTTTTGGCAATTTAAAGAGTCTGCAGTCAGGTATCCTCTGTTGTTTGAAAGTGTGTGTGATGCTTTGCTTTTGCGTATTTTGAAAGACCTCCATTAGTACTTATTTTCACTAACTGAAAGAAATGGTCACTTTTACAAAAAAAAAGTCAGGTCTTTTTCAAACCTGTAATTTCGGAAACCTGTAATTCTGTGTTTTGGGTTTCCCCTGCCATCTGAAAGTACAGCCTTCCTATGAAATCTTTCATCAGCCAAAATGGTATAAAGTGAAGAAGCAATTACCATTAATTTATATGGAAAAACTTTAAGCATTCCCAGACCCCCCAGAAAATCTCTCATAGGTTTTTCTGATACTTTGAGACACATCTTGCTAATGGATGAACAACATAAATCAGCATAAAGTAGAGATGCTCAGAGACACAGTTCAAATCTATGGCAGCTTGATGCTAAAATGCTGAGTGTTGTTCCCAGAGAAGGAGCTTGACCTTGTGGCTCTTGCTACTTGAGGTGTGTGCAGCTTCTATAACTGCTCACTGCAAAAAAAAAAAAAAAAAAAAAAAAATGCCGAGTGTTATTTTTGCTTTTCACCTTTTTTCATAGAAGGGAAAATTCTCTTCATGTTTCTTATAGGTTATGGAAAATGGGTACTAATATATAGGTCTTTTGTAAAAGTGAAGTGGCTTCATTAATGGAAAACTTTGAAAAGTGAGGGATACCTGTATTTTAAAGAGTCACAATAATGTTAATAAACATTTCTAAATAAATGTTTCCTAAGTGTTGTGTGTACATTATTCACTGGGATTGTAAAAATCTGCCAAGTGTTTCGTTAAGGTAGGAACTGACAGGAGTTAGCAGGATAAAGTTCAAGATGGCTGGGGAGGGTGAATTGAAGAGTTGTAATTTTTTCCTTCCCTTCTTCCAGTATTTCTTTGATTTAAACTTAGGATTTAAGTACAACAACCCACCCTTATCTATAGTTTCACTTTCCATGGTTTCAGTTACCTGGAGGCAACTGGAAGCAGAGATCCTCCTTCTGATGTACTATCAGAAGGTCCATAGTAGCCTAATGGTACCTCACAATGCCTAGGTCATTTGCCTATCTTCATCTCATCAGGTAGGCATTTTATCTTCTTACATCATCACAAGAAGGAGAAGGGTGAGTACAGTCCAGTAAGATATTTTGAGAGAGAGACCATATTCACATAACCTTTGTCATAGTATATTGTTATAATTGTTCTATTTTACTGTTATTGCTGTTAATCTCTTACTATGCCTAATTTATAAATTCAGCGTTATCATGAGTATGTATATATAAGACAAAACATAGTGTCTGTATAGGACTGGGTACTATTTGCAGTTTCAGGCATCCATTGGGATCTTAGAATGTATCCCTTCACATGAACTGGGACTACTGTAATCAAAATTATATGCACTAAAACAACGAATGCTCTTCTTCCTTGAGCTTTGCCTGTATTCATCTCCAGGTTTAAGACACTAATCAGTTGGTTAATCTCATCTTTAAAATGTGTTATTTAAACTGTGAACAGAGAAAAATGTAGAACTATTAGAAGAATCAGACAGCAGGTGTCTTATGTGGACTCATCATGCAAAATTGAAGCACATTTGGTTTTCAAACTGGTAAACCAGAGGAAGATTAAATTTTGCATGATGAAACAATTAACAAATTATATCTCTAGCGTCAGAAGCAGAGACTTGGCTTTGCTTCATTCATCTTTTTAAACTGCTTAATTTAACACAGAGCAAATACTTTAAGTCCATAACAAACATTCAACTCTGCCTTGGTTCCTTAACGGAAGTTCCTGCTGGACTTTGTGTATACAGGATCATGTCAAAGCAGGGAGCCCTATGCTGGCTTAAAATTGCTAAATTTATCACATAAAAATTCTGATTATTCATATTTTATATCCTAAAGACTTCAGTATATAGGTTACATCCTCATGGAATGGCAAAGGAAAGAGAGGTTTCACAAATCTTTAAGTAAGTTCTTGGTGTATCTGAATAGTTTGTTTTCCCATGGGTCATGTATAAATACATATATATAGATAGATAGATAGATAGATATACACACACACATATATATATACTTGAATATACGTGAATTTGTAGGAGTGACCTAAAAGTGGAAATAAAGATTCAAAAATGATAAAAGATACTTTCATGGGAAAACTCTTGAAGTAAATGCAAATTTATCCATTCTCTCATTTCTCTCTTAACTATCTTCGCCATCATTATAAATGCTTTTCTTTTTAGAAATGCAAATGTTTTCAAGCTACAAATTTTTCAGATAAGTAGCGTCCCAGGGCCTGTGTGTGTTGACTGGGGCACTTTATTCTTCACCTTCAACCTTGCTAATTTTCCAGTCCAGTTTTCCCTTGCTGAGTACTAATACATGATGACAGATCATATAACTACTATAAATGTTGTGAATTAATCTTGAGTGATGCCATGTAAGTTATGCTTACTCTTGACTGGAAGCCCTTTACCTCTCTTTCATTCTCTCAAGAGGAAAAGCACTAAAAATAGGACTCATCCATTACTTGCTACTTCTAATGGGCAGATGTAAACCGACTTGGCAAATAATTATGAAGATTCTCAGATTTGGTAATCTACCATAAAAAGGAAGGATAGAGAGAGGGAAGCCACACTTGTTTGTTTAGTAGAACTCAATTAGAATTGTTTCATGTAGTTTCTAAAATCCTGAGACTTAAGCACTCTTAATTCCATTTTACAGAAGAAAATTGTGAGGCTGACAGAGGTTTAAAAACTTGCTCTGGCCTATGACACATAATTGGTGCCCCTGCCAAATTTAAAAACTCTCAAGTCTGACAATGAAGTCTATGATGTTTCTCCTTTCCATAATATCAGATATCCAAGGCAAATCTTTAGAAGTGTAGACTCAGGATTTTAAGTTCACTGTAGCTCTTATTCAATTTGATGCTCCAAAGTACAAAGTAAAGTTCAGAGGATAAGATGCTTAGTTATAGGATTGGTTCAGTGACTAGGTGGATGATTGCAGAATTTCTAATCACTCTAAGAGTAATAAGGCCATAGGTTTATTTCTAGAATTACCAAATACCTAAAAGGAGTCCATTCCTGTACTTGATTTTATTTGATGAAACTGCCCTTTACTTTAGTTCTATTTGTTGTATCGTTTATTTCCCCCTTCATCTTGTTCTTTCTAATTATTTTTTGTTAAACTTAATCTAATCCTCTCATGGCCATGATATTCAGCAATATGTGGATCTGTAATTCTGTATCTGAAATTGAGTTAGTCACCAAAGTATATGAACCCTTGCTATATTTAACTTTAGCAGCTTGGATTATTGTTTATTAGAGGTTCTTAAATTTTATTTTACTGGTACTATGCTTTTCAGTGTGGAATTTGCAACAGAACTACCAAGTGGAATTCTGTAAGGTACGGTATATGTCGCAGTGTTATGTCATTTAATAGAGCAACAGTGATTAGAAATGAGTTTCCGTTTTTATGCCCTTCTCCTCTATTTTTCTTTTTCTTTCTTATTTGTAGCTCCTGGAATCTCAAGGAAAGATAGAAAACACAGAGGCTATCTTGGTTTTCAGAATCTGAAAATATTTTTGATGTCATGATTGTCAGCAACACTGTGAAGCAAGATGGCTCTATCTCAAGACTGCCTCAGTAGAAGGAAACTTAACAATGTTTTTCTATTATTAGGGTATTTTTCCAAATCTCACTCCAGTCTGCCATCCTTTCTTCTCAATATCATAATATATTAAACACCTTCTTCCCCAAAGACTCAATTAGGAAAAAATATTAGCAAAAGAAGAAGGTAAGCAAGCATTGATGGCTCTCTTTTGCGAGCAGTGTCTTTTGAAATTCCGCAACTCTGACTCCTCTGTGGTCAGAACTTCCAACCATTCCAGACACCTCAGTGTCCATCAATCATAAGTTCGTTCCTAGAATGTGTTCTTCCTTTGATTTAGCAGCAAAAAAATCCACAATTCTAACTAGCATAGATTTACGTTACAGAAAACAAGAGGAAGTAAACTTTGTTTTTATGCATCAAGATTGTCTGTGAATCTTTTTAAAAATGCAGATTCTTTGTGTGCACATTGGGATCCTGATTTAGTATTTTTCAAGTAATACCAGAGAAATGTCATTCTTCAAAATTCTGCCAAGGATAGGGGCGCCTGAGTGGCTCAGTAGGTTAAATGTCTGATTTTGGCTCAGGTCATGATTTCATGGCTCGTGAGTTTGAATCCCGCATCAGGCTCTGAGCTGTCAGCACAGGCTCAGCTGTCTGAGCCTGCTTTGGATTCTGTATCTCTCTCTCACTCTGCCCCCACCCCAGTGACTGACTGACTCTCTCTCTCTCTCTCTCTCTCTCAAAAATAAACATTAAAAAAAATTAAGGTACAGAGGCCAAAACTATTCTAGAATGAGAGAAAATTTTCTAGACCCTTTTCTTGAGTTTCAGAAATATACAGGAAGGAGTCACGATGTCAGGGAATATTGTTTCTATAACAAAACCTATAATTAAAATAAAGAGATATTGATTAAGTAAGCATGGATATTTATATGTGCTAAATATCAGTTTAACATGATATTATTTTTACATATATTTTTAAAGGCCTGAAAGTTTAAAAAATTAGGTTAGCATCAGTGAGACAAAAAGTACAAGAAGGTCTAGCAGGCACAGGAGATGTACTCAACACAGTTGCCATAGGCCCTGTTTGCCTCTGATTATTCTTCTTCGTTTGAAAACTCTTGTCTAGTTTATTTCATTTGTTCTTTTTTTATTATTAAAGTATAGTTGATGTACAATGTCATATTAATTTCAGGTGTAAAACTTGATTAAAAAATTCTATACATTAATCAGTGTTCACCACAATGAGTATAATTGCTGTCACATTACAATATTATTACAATATTTCTGACTACATTCCCTATGCTGTACTTTTCATCTCCGTGCCTTATTTATTTTGTAATAGGAAGCTTGAGCCTCTTAATCCCCTTTACCTATTTCTCCCATCCTCCAACCCCCTATTCCCACCCCAGGCCAGCAACAACCAGTTTGTTCTCTGTATTTATGACTCTTATTTCTTTGTTTGTTTGTTCATTCATTTTGGGTTTTTTTTAGATTCCTCATATAAGTAAAGTGATACAGTATTTATCTTTCTTTGTCAGATTTATTTCATTCGACATAATGCTCTCTGGGACCACCCATGTTGTCACAAAAGGCAAGATCTAATCTTTTTTTTGTTTGGCTGAGTAATATTTTATTGTATATATGTACCACATCTTCCTTATCCTTTCATCTATCACTGGATCCTTAGATTGCTTTTATATCTAGACTATTGTAAGTCATGTTCCAGTAAATAGCGAGTACATATATTTTTTTGAATAAGTGTTTTGTTTTCTTTGGGTAAATACCCAGTAGTGGAGTTACTGGATCATAGGCTATTTCTATTTTTAATTTTTTGAGAAACCTGCAAACAGTTTTCCACAATAATCGCCAATTTAAATTCCCACTAACAGTGTACAAGGGTTCCTTTTTCTTCACATCCTTCCAACACTTGTTATTTCCTGTTATGTCTTTTCACTACTAGCCATTCTGACTGGTGTAACGTGATATCTCATGTGGTTTTGAATTGTATTTCCCTAATGATTAGTGATGTTGAGCATATTTTCATGTGTCTGTTGGCCATCTGTATGTCTTTGAAAAAAATATCTACTCCCGTCCTCTGCCCACTTTTAATCAGATTATTTGTTTTGGTTTTGATCTTTGGTTTTTCCTTTTTCCTTTTTTCCGTTTTTCTTTTTTATTTCTTTTTCTTTCTTTTTTTTAATTTTGGTGTTGAATTGTGTAAGTTCTTTATGTATTTTGGACATTAACCCCTTTTTGGGTATCTCATTTGCAAATATCTTCTCCCAGCCCATAGGTTGCCTTTTCATTTTGTTAATGGCTTCCTTTGCTGTGTAGAAGGTTTTTATTTTGGTGTAGTCCCAACAGTTTATTTTTGCTTTTGTTTCTCTTGCCTGAGGGATGATAAATGGTGTTGGGAAAACTGGACAGCTGCATCCGAAAGAATGACCTTGGACCATTATCTTACACCATATATACAGAAATAAAGTCAAAATGAATTAAAGACCTAAATGTGAATGCTGAAAATGTACAACTACTAAAATAAAACATAGGCAGCAGTCTTTTAGACATTGTCCTTAGCAACATTTTTCTAGATGTGTCTTTTCCCCATTGCGTGTGTTAGCCTCTTTTGTCCTAGATTAATTGACCATATAAGCAGGGGTTTATTTCTGGACTCTCTATCTCCTGTTCCATTGATCTGTGTGCTGCCAGGCATCCAAATGGTTATAGAAATGTGTGAGCCTTTGAAGAACAGTTTTGTAAGCCAATCTGTGTCCCCCAGTAGTATTGAAGTACTTTAGGTAGAGTTTGCTAAACTCGGTTGCCTTTTGTTCAAGACTACTTAGAAATCCAATATCTTGACTACTTAGAAAGTAGTTCAAGACTACTTAGAAAGCAAATATCAATGAGTAAAGTAATAGGACTTCAGCTTTTGCCCCTATTAGCAAATCTCACTTATTGAAAACAGAGCTTGCAAACAGGGAAACATTGACATTTATTCCTATGAAAGTAGGGAAAACTGAACAGATTAAGTTTTAAGAGTTCAAACCTCATATGACATTTAATTTCAAAATCCTATAATTAAGCTCAAGAATATCTTTATTTGTAGGGATATAGAAAAACTATTAATGAAGCTCCTATTTTCTAATGGATAACTTTATATTATGTACCATAAAGGAGTATAGAAAAAGCCTATAAGTTTGTGGCATATAAACAATAAAAATGAAACAATAAAAAGAAAAATTAATGTGTTTTGTTTTGTAAAATATATTTCAAGCAGATCAGTCTGAATGAAAACAAAACTTCGAAGTCTATCCTAATCATTCCACTTAAGTATTTATGTTTTTCAGTAAGAAAAAATACAGCAAAAAGATTCATTTGCCATGTCATATTTTTCTGAGCTTCCTAGATAGCCTAATAAAGAGCATTATCACCATTAAAAATGTTTTACAGACAAGAGTCAAGATAATACAAGTTTAAAATAATAAGACTATACTGGGAAAAAAATCTTCAGAGAAATACCAGTGATGTGCTTACATATGGAAGCAGTTAAGAAGCTAATTAGGGGCGCCTGGGTGGCTCAGGCGATTAAGCATCTGACTCTTGATTTTGGCTCAGGTCATAAATGATCTCACAGTTATGGGATCAAGTCCACGTCTGGCGCTACACTGATTGCATAGAGCCTGCTTGGGATTCTCTCTCCCTCTCTCTCTCTCTGCCGCTCCCTGACTCACAAGCATGTGTGTACTGGCTCACTCATGAGCTCTCTCTCTCTCTCTCTGTCTCAAAATAAATAAACAATAAAAAAAGCAACTGATTAAAGTATTTAATATGTATCAGGAATAATTATTCTGTTTATGTTATTTTTAATATTCTAGAATCTATATAATGAGTATGGAGAGTTTTTTGTTGCTACTTTGCTTTCTTGACATGGTTTTGTTATTTTTAGTTTTGAAAAAATGTGTTCTTTTTGGAAATAATTTTGAACATACTATTATATAAATTTCCCAATATAATAAAATAGATTTTTGGTTGACACATAAGAGTGTGTGTGTGTGTGTGTGTGTGTGTATGAGAAAGAGGGAAGAAGAGAAATCACTTCTTTTTGTTCAATAATTTAGATGCTTACTCTACTAATAAACCCTATGTAATCCATTCTTAAGTGTCCTAAAGGCAAGAAATTCTTTTACACTCTTTAATACTGATGTGATATATCCTATGTCGAAGTGCTGGAAATGGAGCTAAGCACTTTTCATATTTTAAATGCTAAACATACTAATTTAGTAAAGATAAGGACTAATGTGTTTGTGCCTTAAAAACCCTTACAAAGTGACAAAGATTTGATATGATGTATAAAGATCCTTGTACTTTTGAACCTTGATCACTTCAAAGAGTCCATTCAATGTGACTGAAGATTTACTTTGTAGCTCTTCGATCCAAGAGATTAGGTATTATTGCATGAAAAGGTACCTGACAAAATCCTATGTTGAGTGGCTTGATGTTAAATCTCATTTATGGTGTCTGACTAGGGTGGTATTTCTCAATTTGCGGGCTGACAATCTGCATCAAAACACCCTGCTACTTCCAGGGCTCCACTTCAGATTTTAGGAATCTGGACCTCAGGAGATGAGTTTGAGTATCTGCATAAATAAATAGCTCCCCAGGAGGATTATTGGCATGATAACGTGTAAAACTCCCTGTTCTCAGGAAAGGAAGCTCCATATATACCCTTCTATTTAGTAAGATGTCTTGTTCCCAGCAGCACTTCTGGTGACCAGAAGCCTCCTTTTGAGCTTGTGATCACTGCTCCTTGACTGGTATGAAATTTTCTATCCTCTTTCTATAAGTAAACTATTCTTTTTCCTATTACTTTGAAATATGAATGTTATGTAATATTTACAGCAGAATTCCTGGGACCACATGTAAACGGTTAAAAATAACTTTTTCCACAAAGAAATGCCTTGATTGTTATACATAGAGATAGACAGTGGCTGCACAATCTTTAGACCAAATGCCTCCAAATCCAGTCTGGTCATCTGGTGTCTCAGGTTCTTCATCACAAAAATATGAGCACTGGACCAGATCATGTCTATGGTCATTTGTAATTCTGACCTGCCAGTGAGCAGTCAGTCCAAATTACTTCTATATTTTAAAGTAATAAAACTACATTCCTTTTGAAACTATGATCAGATTTGAACTTGGATCAATAATGAATTAATGAGGTTTTATTTCAGAGTATGTTCACTAACATCAAATCAATGGGGACAACGTTTGAATGAAGTTATAATACAAAACGTAAAGTGTCCTCCATCCATTTAAGAATCCTAGAACAATTTACCAACTCTAATTCTTATTTTTCAAACATGATTCCCTTTCTAATGCCTATTGTCTTTTCTTTGCTTTCTGTATTTTATTGTTCCTTCCGTTTCTTTTCCCTTCCATATTTCTATTACAATTATGTTGAAGTCGTTTTATGTGAAGAGTGGTCTACTTTACCTTCTGTGTGCTTATTATGACCACCACATTTTGAATTATTATTTAATATATTACTTCTTTGGCCTTCTTATCGCTTTTTTGGAGTGAAAAAATCTCAGGGAGACCCTTACTGGGTATTTCGTCTAAAATTAAAAATAAATAAGCAACTATTCACTGTGTACACAGTACTTGGGAACCTTGAATACAGGGACCCACAGATAGTTCAGGAAATTCAGGTCATAGATGTGAGGGTAGTGAGCCCTGTGTAGCAGCGGGGAAAGTCCCAGCACACCACAAGAAATTGCTTAGTGTATCGAGAAAATGTTCAGGTTTTAAATTTATTATTAAATGTGAATGGTAAACAGCATTTATTATGAAACTACTCAAGTTTTTCAGAAATGTAACCTATCAGCTTGAAAAATGTACCAAGAAGTAGCTTTGTCAATCCTTGTGTGTCTGTACTAGAATAAATATAGGAGAGGCAAAGATAAAGTATAAAAGACAGCTTTATTTGGATTTCTTGATAACTGAAATTCACCGCCACAACTGTGCGTCCTCATGAGACCCCAGGATGGTGTAGAAGGCAGGAAATCGAGGTAGATGCTGCTAGTAGAGGAGGTTGCCTGTTAACCTTTTATTGGCTGACAAATTCAGCCAGCAGTGATTGTGGCACAAAGTTGGATTTCCTTCCAGCTCTCTAATGGAATAGAGACTTTGAAAATTTTATACGATAAGATCTTATTTCCATAGGTCTTTGAAAAAAAAATCCTAAAGAAATGTCAAAATCAGTTGGCATCATCTCTCTTTTAGAAGCTCTTGTAAACTCCATTTGTAAATCCTTTATAGATCAATTTCCTCATGGCAGTTTTTCCCTCTCTTTGGATCTCTCCCTTAATTCCTTGAAGACTTTTACTGGTGGCTCACTGTCATTTTCTCCAATAGCCCTCTTGTAATTCTTGGCAATTCAATATCCACACAAATGATCTTCGTAGTATCCTGGCATCTCTGTTCTTTGGTCTCCTTGCCTGAATGACTTAATCAGTCATATTGTCATTACCAATAACTGTAAGTCTGTCATCTTTTCAACTCAGACATGTGTTTCTCTGATCACTGCATCCTCTTTTTCCGGCTCCCTACCTTGGGTAGTGAGGAATTTCTACCACCTACTCCACTGAGATCTGAGACATTCTGACTACCTTGTCTTTGTCTCTCCTTTCCTCATATATTTACTTATTTTCTTAGATGGTTGAATTTCATGATCAGCCATTATAGTCACCATTCTGGTCTTATTAATCATAAAAAGGATTAAATCCAACCATAGGTCTCTTCTCTATCTGCACTCTTGTCGTTGAATATGAATAAAGCACACAACCATGAAACTAGTCTCACCTATCATGATTACATACCTGAGGTAAGCTCTTAATTCTGTCCAGCAATGATACTATACTTCCCAGTACTATTCATTCTTCCACATTCCAAGATGGCCATTGTATACTCTTCAGACTTTCAACACGTTCTCAGTATTGGTTGATGACGTTCTTCCTCAGTTCGCTGAAAACAAACAAAAAAAATTAGAAGCTATCAAAGAGAACTTGACTGACCTAACACCACCTCCCAGATTTGTTCCCAATAATGAGCTGTTTATCTTCTTAAATAGGGCCAATCTCTGTGCTTGTATCTCAATTCCCATCTGCTTCAGTAATTTTGTTTTCCTCAGTCTACTGGATCATTCCTGTCAACATGCAAAAAAGGCAGTTACTTTCCCCCCGACTTTAAAAAAAGTTTTTATTACACTCCTCCTTTGCTTCCAGCTGGCCCTATTCATCTCCAATTACTTACCTCAAATTCCCTTCAGAGTTGTCTATAATCATTGTTTCTAATTTTTCTCTTCCCCTTCTTTCTTGGACATAACCCAGCTGGGAGTCTCCCCTCCCCACTTCCCACCCCTGCCACCTCTGCTCCACTGAAATTGCTCTTTGGCAAAGTCAGCACAATGCCCATGTTGTTAAACCCAGTGGCCAGTTCACAGCTCCTACTTTATTGACCCTTCAGCAGCATTTGACACCAGTATCACAACTGTCCTCTTTAAAATACATTCCCCCTCTGTTTATAGGACACCTGACTCGCCTAGGTTTTCCCTGAAGTCATTGTGGGCCCTTCCTGCTGGGGTTTTCTCATTTCCCCATTGTGCTCAGGGTTTCAAACTCAATCCTTGAATATTCTATTTGTCTGCACTCACCCTCTAGTTACCATTATCCAATCTCATAGTACTAACACCATCTGTAACACCCACGTGTGTATCTTTGGCTTGTAATTCTTCCCTTACTTACAAACTTGTATCTTATTGACATTGCTTTTTCAATCATTGTAATAGAAAAAGAAATTTACACAGAGCTTACGGTGTTCCAGACACTCTTCTTAGTATTTTACATGTATTAACTCATTCAGTCCTCACAACACCCTTATGAGGTAGATGGTATTATCCTCACTCTTCAGCCAGGAAAACTGAATGAGAGAGAGATTAACCAATATATGCAAGGCCATACAAGCAGTAATGGTTCCAGAATCTATATTGTTATCCTCTATGAAATGCTACACATCCTCTCAAATTAGGCAGGTAAAAAGCCTCTCTAAGGTGGGGAGATACCATCACCGTCAGGAATTTACCCATGAGAGCCTAGCTGGTGGTTAGCCTTAAACACCACCAGGGTGTGGGTTAAACTGTATGAAACCTTTTTTCCGGACTCTTTTCCTCCCCACTGCTTCAACTATGACTACACTCTGGGCTTCATGAGAGAGAGAAGATATGACAAAATCAAGAGAAGCTAAGACTAAGCCTCAGTACCCCTATACACGCACACACACACACACACACACACACACTCTCACTATACACTTCTCACCTACAGCAAGCCAAATTGGGAGGGAGGGGGTTGCTGGAGCAGGAGAAACCCTAATTTTAGTGAAGCTCAGAGCTGTTTTCAAACGTAGACATAGACATTAATTTTGAGCTGCGAATATTTTTATGACTGAAATTACTAAAGGGGTTACCATTTGGAAGAAGAGTACTCAGGTAAATTATGGATGCTTTACAAGACTCCAGTCAGGGGCAAATTAATAGCTGGTAGTCCAGAAACAAGAGAAGGGGAGTGGGGAGAATGAAAGTGGTTCTTTTCTTTCATTATCTTTGAGCCCTGTGTTTTCAGGATACTGGGCCCATACTCTGCCATGCAAACAGGGAAGAGTATGTCCACATGAAAATTATTTCAAGTTTACAGGAGAATCTATAAACTGTGTGCAGAATACTCCACAGAGATCCTCATTTTCCAAGTGTGCAGTGTTTAACTCCCATCTTAAAAACGATACAATTTAATCAGAATTATACAAAGTTTTCTAATATAGAATAGCCATCTTGGGACTTCTGAAAGACAGCATGATATGATTATTTATTTATTTGAATTTAAAAATTAAAAAATCTCTTTATACACCACTTTCTATAGTTAGCAGTGTGGGAAAGGTGAATGGGTCTAAAGTTATTTTCTTGTCTGTTTCAACACTTTTGAAAGGCACAAAAGGAAATAAGACCAATCCAGAAATTTATTATTTCTCTCCAGTTTTTCCTTTTCCCATATGAGCATAGCCTGGAAGTGCACAGACGCATTAGGGAATGATTCCACTGTGTGGGAGAGACATCTGCAGGGAACGCCATGGACCACCAGACTTGGAGTGAGAAAGAAGTATGTGGGGGTGGAGGCGGAAGACAATAAAAGAAAAACTGGGAGCTCGTTGGGCCCAAACATTCAACTGAATCGCCTAACCTTCAGGTTACCTTTGGTGTTATATAAGACGTCTAAGAGCAATAACATTCATATGAGAAACTTTTTTTTTTTAATGGTGGTGAAATAGAATTCGTAGCATACCCTTCAAAAAAAAACCTTTTTTCTGCGAGTATGGGAGATGTTAGCATTCTGCTTTAGAAATCACCCTCTGGAGAGCCTGAGCTGTTGGTTTTCATGAGCTTCTCTCTCTTCATCCTTTGCAACCATTTGTTAAGGTGGCCGTGCAAAAGCCCAGGAGCTACAGGCCTCCGCTCACACCAGAGGGAAGCACAGTGAAGACAGATGAATTCTGAGTAAGTTTGTTGTAAAACATCGGGCGCAAAAAGGGCTCTGGAAATGCAAATGATTATCATTAGAAAGTAATATGCGACTACTGAAGAAACATTTGAAAGAATAATGTGGTTTCACAATACAATTCTGCAATCTGCATTCAATCAAAACTGACCAAAAATGCTTGCAATGGTTCTTTGTACAGTCGGGAGCCAAATGCCTTCTGGAACTCATGAAGCAAGTTTTACCAAGTGGCACATTACCAATAGAATATTAGTGAAACAATAACCAGCCTTAGAGTTGACTTTTCCAATAAAAGGGAGACTCTCCAAATGTAATGGCCAAGGTATTGAGAGTGACAAGAATATTGATATACCTGTAAATGCTCACAGATGAGTTTTATGCATTGGTTTGTTTTAGTCCACAGCACGTGTGACTGGACATCTTGCCCACCAAATAGCTTATGCATGAGGAAAATTAGAATTCAGTGTACAGAGTTTTGAAAATCATATGGAGGCAGAGCTATACTTAGAAGATTGGACTGGAAGAACGCACACCACAAACTGTTGGAAACTGCTTAATTAATTTTGATTCTGGGCCAATTTAATAAGTCTTTTAAGTGCAATGGTATTGAAATTCTATTAATCTTATTCTCATAGAAAACAAGACACGTATTCTTTCTAGATTGTCATTTTCGCTATTCACCTTTGGTTCAAAGCCTAAGTGAGAAAGCCTTTTGGGCTCTAATCTTGAAAAAGCAATTTCTAGCCCTGGCTATGATTAAATCTCAGACAAATCGCCTGCCTTCACCCCTCAAGGTCCACACCTGGCCTACATGAAAAGGGCAGTCTCCTTGGGATGCAAACTGGCAGTCATAAGGCAGCAACTCTGCTGTCTTTCATGAAAGAAATGCGTATCCCGGGGCCATATATCATATGTAGCCAAAGTGCATGGTTTAGGAGATGTCAAGCACACTCAGAAATCCTAGGCCTCATTCATTCACCTACCAGAAACAGACATATATTCATTGGTACTTTTTTTCCAACTAAATATCATCAAGTTAGAACTAAGTCGAGACCCAGTGTGCTTACTGCCAAAAAACCGACCAGAAAACTGAAAGACATTAGATTTTCTAATTTAAATATATCATGCCTTTGAGTTTATATTTATTTTCCTAAGAAATAGTCTGATAAACTTAGCTAAAATCTATACTCAACCAAAATAGTACCTTGAAGAATCATGGTATATATGGCAACAAACTCTCTGAAGATGATAAAGTAGTCTGTATTATAATATGAATAAAAGAAATACTTTCATGAATTTTAATCTTATAGAAATATTTTTTCTTCTATATTCTGGAGAAAGCTTAAAAGAATACATTTTTATTTTATTATATAATGCCAGTACTACATGTATAAAATGCAGTCCCACAATAAAACCATTCATTTGTAGCTCTCATGATTCTGTTAAATAATCTTTGTTTCCTCCCTTCCTTCCTATCATGCCTTCTCTTTTTTTTCTTTCCTTTTCTCTGAAGAAAAATGCAATTTTATTTATTTTCAAGCTTTAGAAATCCAAATTCAAATGAGCATGTACTAAAATGAAGCAAAATCAAAACAAAACCATTACCATCAAAAAACAGATATCCGAATGCCAGATTAAGTATAAAATAATTGTCAGAATATTCAGATTGGCAGTTATGAGATTAAAGACTGTTTCCCCAGGAGGTATTATTTTTAACAATTTTTTTAATTTATTAAAACATACTGTTTTCTGCCTAATTAAAATGTGCTTAACAATAATAATCACATTATAGAAAACTGTGCTTGCAAACGGGGAAGTTATTTAATTTTATCAGTTTAATAAAGTAAAATTATTAAAATCTCAGTGTTGTCTCTGTTGAGCCCCTCATGCCATTAAAGAGAATTGTTTTTATACAGTTCTTCATTTGAATACAGTTACTTGAGGCTGAAAGGCCTAATTCAGTCTAATGTGACTGCAATTTGGGCCCCGAATATTTCATAGAGGCTACAGATTTGTGATTTCTTAGCTCGTGTATTAACTCATTGGATCTTCACAGTGTCCCAAGTAATAGCTATTGTCTCCTTTTTCTAGTTAAGGAAAGTGAGCCTTCAGGGGGCAAGCAACTTGCTAAAAATGGTTAAACAGGAGAATCTGAAGGACAACTAGGAGTGTTCAAATCTAAAATCTCTTCTATTACCTTGTCTCTTACTGAACTGAATGCCAGGAACAAAATTGAGACAAATAAAGGCATTTATGTGAGGATGATATTGATAAAGCAGCTAGTTTTTAAAGAATGAAATAAACATTTTACATATTGGAAACTGAAGCATCAGAATATCATGACAGGTAATAAAAAAAAATGAGCACTTGCCAACTTCAAACACCTGTTAAGCTGTTCACTTTCACCTGCGGAATAAATGGGCACTTTGAGATGCATTCACTTGGCTCTTCTTCCAACTCTGTGGGTTTTGGATATGAGAAATTTTATTTTCTCTGAAGTCTGGAAGGAACACAGGAAATATGGAAAGAGGATAGAATACGCATCCAAAGGCAGAACTCTTCTCTGTTGCTAATATATGCCATCATGGTAAAAAAAAAAAATTAAAAAGATATTTAAACTGATGAAATACATTATCCAATATGTATTATTTTTATTCTGGTAAAATATACATCACATAACTTGGTCATTTTAAGCATGTTAAGTGTGTCATTTAGTAACATTAAGTACATTCACACTGTTGTGTAACTATCACCACCACCCATCTCCAGAACTTTTCATCTTCCAAAATCAAAATTATGTACTCATTAAACACTAACTTTCCATTCTTTTCCTCCCTTTAGTTCTTTGAAATATACCATTCTACTTCCTGTAGATTTCTGATGTGGAGTACCCTAGATATCTCATTTAAGTGGAATCATATCATATCACCATTGTGATGGGTTCATATCACCATTATTTCATTTAGCAAAATGTTTTCAGAATTCATCCATGATGTAGCATTTGTTAGAATTTCCTACTTTTTTAATGCTGAATATTCCACTGTATATATGTATCACATTTTGTTTATCCTTTCATTCATTGGTGGACATTTGGTTTGCTTCTACCTTTTGGCCAGTATGAAAGTGCTACTATGAATATGGGTGTACAATGAATGTTTTTACCTCTAATTATAAGTTTTAACTACAACACCCTCAGAAGCTTTGGAAATCCCCGGGATCTACATAATTCACTCTTAACAAAGTTTTTTATTTACTTTCTTAGGAGCTACATGCACTAAAACTAAATAAAGCAAATCAGAACTAAACCATTACCATCAGAAAACAGATATTCAAATGCTTGTAATTTCATTTTACAATGAGTATTAAAATGAAAGAAAAAAAGGGAGGATTCAAATTTAAGACACTCTAGTGAACCTACAATTCTATCCCCCTCCCACCTAAAAATGTATTACATCAGAAGTAATGGAGGGGCACCTCGGTGACTCAATGGTTAAAGCGTCAGACTTTGGCTCAGGTCATGATCTCACAGTTCGTGGGTTTAAGTCCTGTGTCGGGTTCTGTACTGACAGCTCAGAGCCTGGAGCCTGCTTTGGATTCTGCGTCTCCCTCTCTCTCTGCCCCACCCCTACCCACACTCTGTCTCTCTCTGTCTCTCAAAAATGAATAAAAACACGAAAAAAAAAAAAGCAGTAATGGAATAAAGTATGTATCTACAAAGAGGAGAACAGGAGTGGAGAGATTAGAAAGTCAGAAAGCCAATTCATGGATGAAACATGACTGGTAAAATAGTACAACTTAGGGCCCAGTGAAGAATATGAGGAGAGGAAGCTCTCACTAAGGGGGAGGTGGGTTTGTCTCTGAAGAATTTCAAAACTAGAAGTGGAAAGTAGGAATGAAATGAGGGAACTGACATAAGAATTCATTAAAGTTTTATGTTGAAGCTTCTCTGCAGTTAGCATGAAATGTCAAGAGCCAAGTGACACCATTCCTGAAAGGAAAAAATGAAAATTCCTCTCTAATAAACTTTGAATAATTTAGGAGTTGGTACCCAGGACAAAACCTCTTTCCTTTTAGCATTTAATGGTTTCAAAATGTAATACAAGACTCCTTGCTTGTTCTCCCGAAAGCTAAGATGGGAGTCAAGAATTTCTACTTGTGTACAAAGCGCAGTCATTTTTACTAGAGTCCTTCTCTCAGATGAGAAGAGGCACCAAGAAGCACCAGATATAAGAGGAAAGTCAGGAAAACAAAAAACAAGAGAAATAACTTATAATAACAGGAACAATAACAACAAGAACAACAGCAGCAATTACAACAATAATCTGTAATCAAACACATCACCATGAAGTTTCTAGGCACTGAAGGATCCTAAGTGTTTTTGGAAAGACAGGTTATGTAGGAAAGAAGTTTCAAACTTTTCCATAGCAATACTCTGGTGTAAGGTAGGTCTTTCTTTATACCTTCAAAGGTCTGAGTGAAAAGAAAGTTTGACCTAGAATTTTGAATCGGCCAAACTATCACTGAAGTGAGCACACAGAATAAAGGCATTTAAGGCTTGCAATGACTCAGACAAGCTTTGTTAGGAAAATTTCTCAGAGAGTTATTTGAGGAAGCCCTCTGACAAAACAAGAAATAAACAAAGAAAGAAAATGGTGATCCAGGAAACAGTTTCAGCTCTTCCAAGAAGATAGTGAGATTTCCCAGGATGAAGCTAATGACCATAAAAAGATTGGAACAGGGAAGAAGTCTGCTGAGTAAGGAGGGATGGGTGAGTGGAATACATAAAACTGATAATATGGTTAAGAACTTGAGAATGATTGAGAATTTGGGGGTGTATAAAAATGAATATTAATTTTAATTTGTGACCCAAATATTTGCTATTCAGAAACACAGAAGTCGATACTGGACCCATAAGGAAGAAGTATCATAATATAGTTAAAAAGTCTTTAGAGCCTTGGTGTGCCGGAGTGGCTCAGTTAAGCCTCTGACTCTTGGTTTCAGCTCAGGTCATGATCTCATGGTCATGAGTTTGAGCCCCATGCCGGGCTCTGCACTGACAATGTGGAGCCTGCTTAGGATTCTCTCTCTCTGTCCCTGCCCCTGCCTTGTGCTTGCTGTCTCTCTCAAAATAAATAAGCATTAAAAAAAAAAGTCTTTATAGGGTTTTACTTCTAAGAATGGTTCTTAGAAATGGTGGACAATATAACCATTGGTGTTGAATAAAATTTGTATACCATCAACCTTAAAATTATAGAACTGGAGGTTCAGAAGACATGTAGGGAGGTGGAAAGGGATAAAGAAAAGTGAAGAGATTGGCAGAAGCTCTAATATCTTCTGTTTTACAGAGAGGGGTCAAGAGATGCTGTTTGTGGAAAATGTATAAAAAATAGGGATTTAATAAAGCCCTCTGAAACAGGGAGAAAAAGATGTAGCAGGTGATAGATGTGAGCCAATTACTAGAAAGTAAGCAATTGTCTACTGATGATAAGAAATCAATAGACAATGACTATATTTTGTGAACCAATAAAAAGTGTTGTAAAAGAACATTTACAGGTCAAGATAAGCATCAGTGGAACCAAAAACGGAATACAGAAAGATTTGCTTCAGAAGGAATAGAAATGTTGTTGGGTTGGTAGGGCACTGGGTTTTTTGTTTCTGTTTTTTCATTATTTTGTATTACACTTTTGTTATTATATAATACTTGTTACATTCTTTCAGTTTCACTTTTTTGTTTTATTTTGTTTTGTCTTGTTTTGATTTTTATTTTTTAATGTTTTTTAATTTTTTATTTTTGAGAGAGAAAGAGAGAGAGAGAGAGAGAGAGAGAGAGAGAGAGAGCGTGAGCAGGAGAGGGTCAGAGAGAGAGGGAGACACAGAATCTGAAGACAGACTCCTGGCTCTGAGCTAGCAGTCAGCACAGAGCCTGACGCAGGGCTCGAACCCACAAACTGTAAGATCATGACCTGAGCCGAAGTCGGATGCTTAACAGACTGAGCCACCCAGCCACCCCTGTTTTGTCTTGTTTTGATTTGAGACAGAGAGAGAGAGAGAGTGAGAGAGAGAGAGAAAGAGGGAGGGAGAGTAAGAGCTTGAGCAGGGAAGGGGCAGAGGGAAAAGGAAAGAGGGAATCTTAAGCAGGCTCCTTGCCTAGTGTGGAACCTGACTGGACGCTCACCGAGGAGCTCTGTCTCATGACTGTGAGATCATGACCTGAGCCGAAATCAAGAGTCAGATACTTAACTGACTGAGCCACCTAGGCACACTCTTCTTTGACTTTGTTTAAAAAATGTGAATATTTTTTTATTATATATAAGTACTTAATTTAAAGGAAAATAAATACCAGGGTGAAGGGGTTTGTGCAAACTACAAACGACATCTTTTTCTCTATTAACTCAGATATTAACTATTTTATGTGTTTGCTTTTGGGCATGTTTCACGTTCATAGACCTCACCTCATTAAAAGCTGTTTTCTTATGTCCATTCATCGCTATGATTTTGGAGGGAGCTGATGGATTCCCTAAGTGGCAAAAGTACTCTAGATCCAGCAGAAAATGGTTTTAAGTCATTGCTTTTTTCCCCCCTAAGAACATTAGATCTGCATTTTCTCTTAGTGTTCATGAACTGCTTTATCAATACCTCCACGATAAATCTAACCCACTAGGCAAGTATGCGATATCCAGTTATGAGACATTAAATGACACGTCTAGGTCATATTGTTAATGAGTGACAAGTAATAAGAGCCCATATCTTTTTGACACAGGCAAAAAGACACACAAAAGTGCCTACTTTTGTGTATGAACACATACCAGGCTGTATATTCTATCAGAAACCTTTCATTTAATCCTAAAACTGCTCTCCTACTGTGCATTCTCTTGTTGCCGGAGAATACGAATAGCAACACGTGCTCACTACACTCCTATATTTTGCAAAGTGTCATTTCGGATCATAAGCAAGAAACAGTCTCTCATATGTTCAGTTCTAAACCTGAAAAATACACACATTTACAGGCTTACGGGCAAAACTGAATCTGGGGCAGATGAGAAACTTGCACTTGGTTTGTCTCTTGGCCCATCTGTGTTTCAGTCCTTGTCCTCATGCAGGAGAGCGAAGTCTGAAGGAACAAGATGATGGACTTCTTTTTGATACTTTGGCCAAGGCAAAGGAAATGTAAATAATAGAATGTGTGAAATTCTTTTTTCATTTCTCTCTTGATCACTTATGTAGATATAAATAGTGAGGTAGGCAATTAGACAAAGGTAAATTACATTACTATAATGTAATGAAAGGAAATGACAGGCATGTCATGAATTTTGTTAGCCTTTTCTCCTGATGCTGTTACATCAGTTAGGACCTCTTGCATACTGACAATATAGGATTAAATACAAATTTCAAAGGGAATCCTTCCCATTTTTAACAAAATTCCAAACTCCCAATTCTCTCCAGCCTTGAATTCTGCATGTTGTTGGATGAATTAATTTGAAAACCTTGTTAACGAATATTTCCTTCATATAAGATGCTTTCTTTATAAAGTTCTACAATAGTGACAATGGAATGGATGATAAGGACTACTCATGTTACTATTACTTTTAAAAATATATTGTGGATTTCAAAGATCAAAATGCCATGTGAACATAGCTAAAGTCCCTTTTTAAATATAAAATCACTTATGAACTTAATGCCGGGGAACGGAAACTCAAGATGGAGGTTAGATCTTATATAAAGAAGAGACAGAATAATAGAGCCACAAAGAAATAAAGGAACTAGGGACTATTTTGAAAACAGTCAAATATTTCCTTATTATTTCCTTTCCCTTCAAGCACCATAATCCCTACACATACTAATCACTTGAATTTCCCCCACCCCCAAAATATAACTATTCTGCATTTAAAAACTACTGTGCACTGACTGCTTAGACTGGTATAGCAATTCTAAGTACGTGAAGCTGGAAAGAAGGGACTGTCTTGTGCTGCAAGACAGTCATAGTAAACAGCTATCTCTTTTCTTTTTTGATACTGACATCTATTGGAAAGCAGGAGAATATGTGGCATGTTGTTTTCTAAAATCAAATAAAAACCAATTAAATTTAAGGCCCTAACTTAAGTTAAAAATTGAGTGTATAATAGATTAATCATCTTAATATTACCATTCTCTAACTTCCCCAAACACAATTATATGTGTTTTCAATAACACAGACCTCTTTTAAAACCAGTAGTTGTTATTGAAAATATAATTATATATCCTTTAATAGTCATGCACTCGGGATAAGTAATGTGCTCATGACTCAAACTAATAATTGAACATTGGCTGGTGAAGAAAAAGAGTAAAGTTTGATATAAGTTCAAATGTCCTCTAACAGGCTCTCTGAAGATTTTTTCTTTCTACCATTTTGAATTGATAACACCTAAAGAAAAGACAGTTATATGAAATATTTTAATTGATTCAATCTGGTTATCCCATATCCTTGGGAAATGATTTACCTAAGTTTTTCCAAATCTGTTCAGCACTTGGGCAAAAATATGTATGCCAATAAAGCATGTATGCTCACTGTGTAACTATTACCTAAATCTTTCTTCAAGTTAGGTTCATCTACTTACTAGACCTACAGGGAGTAGGTCCACGTATCTCCATGGAGGTACAGAGCCCACAGCCTGTTCGGTAAAACAGGTTGTAAAGTATACATTTTGTCTGCATTGAGCTGGGTTGCAGTCTTTACCAAATATCCCATTATTTTTCTTTGAGCTTTTACCAATATAAGAAAATCAAGAATGTGATGGAGAAATGTACTTTTCTTAAAATTTAACTTTCAAAATATAATTTTTTGTCTTATAAAAATTATAAAGTATATGATTGTTGTGCAAATGGAAACACAATATAGAGTAAAAAGTGAAGATTCCTTTTTACCCTCATGTACAACTCTGTCCTCCTCCCGGGTAACATCTGTCAACTTTAAAAAACTTAAAAAAAAACTTAAAAAGGAAACAACAATCACTTCACTGCTACTATCAAGGAACACTTGAGCCTTGTTCCTTGATATAATAAGATATAAATAAGATATAAATAAGAAAGGTAAAATATGGTCATACCCTTCACACTATTTTAAAAGTTTAAATGTTAAAGTTAACATGAAATTTACAGAATTAAAATAAATTAAATAAAAGCAAAGAGTCATTGACCTTTAACTAAAGGTTTCTTTACAGTAAAAAAAAAATTAATTCATAAAGTTAGATCCCACTAAACATGACAAGGATAAATATGAAGGTAACATAAAAGAAATATAAATAAAAACATAATTTTTCCTTAAACTACATTTTCAAGTTTATACAGTGTCTATTGCCTCTTTGCTGTGTAAGATAGAGAATTCTGTAAACTTAAACTCCCAACTCCCCTTTCAATACTTATTCCATTTTTTTATCCTTATTAGTTTTACATGGTCACGTTTCTATAATCATAAGTACTACAATTTGGCAGTTTTACATTTATCTATTTTGTATTTCATTTATATATTTTTATTATGTTATATTCATATTTCTTTGCCCACCACATTCATAGTTTCCTTTTGAATCTCAGGGTAATGATCTTTGGGCCAGATATATAGCATAATTTCAACTTGTGTCACAGGGAATAGATATTACTCATATTGATGTAAGAAATCAATATGACTTTAAAAAATGTTAGAGTCATTACTATAAAAGACCAAGAGATGGAATGTTTATGCCATAAAAATAGATGACATTTTTACTTTTTCTATAAAATGAGATATGCCAAGTGCACCTGGGTGGCTCAGTGGGTTAAGCGTCTGATTCCTGATTTTGGCTCAGGTCATGACCTCAGGGTGGTGGGATTGAGCCCTACCTCAATCTCTGCACTGAGCATGGATCCTGCTTAAGATTTTCTCTCTCACTCTCTCTGCCCCTCTACCCCACCCATATTCTCTCTTTCTAAAAATAAAGTAAAATAAAATAATAAAATGATATATGCCATGCTTTTTGTTTCTTTTTTCTTAAAAAAAAAAATCTGTACAGTGAGCTCCTTGGCGTGCACTGGGCCTTTCCTGAGAGATAGAAAGAACTTTATTCAATAGCACTAAGGTAAAAACAATCAAAGTCAGTAAAAAAAAAAAAAAGAAAAGAAAAAGAAAAAGATAAATATCCAAAGAGAAGCTCTAAAGAAATATTTTATCGCTTAAACAGATGCAATGGGTCATAATTCTCTAGAAGCCCTTCTCTTTGTGATTTGCCTCTCATCTAAGTTATGCATGTCTATCAGTTGTGATGGTAAGATCTTTATGAGATAGTGTTGTGTCTGAATGCAAAGAAGAGGAAAGCAACAGAGCAAAGAGCATCACCCTCTTTTCCGATCTGTTCTCTGTAGATCCTGGATTCTGGATAATCATCATCATTCTTCTCTCCAGTCTATGAGGGCAGTGAGATGCTCAGCTGGCTGAGTGCTCACAGTCTGCTCCTACCATACTGGGACTATGGATTGTGGAATTTTCCTGGATCTCTCACAGTTAACTTTAAAATAAAATGTGTGCAATGACCAATGAAAATTTTAGGGTTGCAGCCTGTTAACAAATGTTACTCCTCACTTCAACTAAGTCAAATATATGATTTTCTTTAGGTCTTGATGTTTCAGTCAATGAAAGCACAATCTATCTACCTCATTTTTTCCAAGACCTGAAAATGTCTATTGCAGTCTCACTTCTGGTGCTCTCTGTGGGACTATAAGTAACTAAGAAAGTATGGTCTTCAAACTGACCCTGAAATACCTCTGGAAGAAACCTGAATTGGAGTGGTTTAACTAACACATCCCTACCCACTGACACTCACTTACTGAGATTTTCTTGATGTCTGGCATATATCCACCGTGGACAGCTCTGTACCTCTGTAAGATGTTGGCAATCCTGTGGTCAAAGGTAGCCATAGACACCTCCTACCTCCTCTTTCCTGATGTGGCTGTCCAGTTTATTCAACACCATGTATTGAAGAGACTGTCCTTTCTCCAGTGTATATTCTTGGCTCTTTTGTGATAAATTAATTGACTGCTTATGCGGGGGGTTGTTTCTGGGCTTTCTATTTTGTTTCATTTATCTGTATATCATACTGGTTTCCTTTTTTTAAAAAAAAGTTTTATTTATTTTTGAAAGACAGAGCGAGCAGGGGAGGGTCAGAGAGAGATGGAGACAGAATCCAAAGACAGGCTCCAGGCTCTGAGCTAGCAGTCAGCACAGAGCCCGACGCGGGGCTCGAACCTATGAACTGTGAGATCATGACCTGAGCCGAAGTTGGACACTTAACCGACTGAGCCACCCAGGGTTTCCTAATTGTGATAAATAAACCATACTAATGTAACAAACTGGATATGGGTGGGGTTTATGGAAGGACTGTACTTTTATCTACAACTTTTCTGTAAATCTGTAACTATTTAAAATATTTCAAATGTTAAAAAATAAAAACAAACATTGTGCTTGGTATGTCTTTGTTAATATAAAATATGTATACACCTATGTGTGTATATACCTAGCAAGACATGTGGAATGACATTATAAAATGCTGACCTTGCTTGTCCCTTGAGGGTGGGGTTTCTTTCAGATTATTTGTATTTTTTCCTGTATTAGTCATTTATTGCTTGTACAGCAAAAAAAAAAAAAAAAAAGTAAAATCAACCTTTGGTCCCCTTTTAAGTAGCTCATTTTAGCTGTAAGCTAGAGAAATCTTATACAATATAGTCCTTTATTTCCTTATAAAACAAGATCCAGAAGTAAGGTGGATTCTCCTTACATACACAAGAGAATTCTGGAAGTATTGTACTCTTTTGACTCTGTGTCCTCAGCATGCCAACAGTGTCCTCAGGCTTGCTTTCCTCATGGCCATAAGATAGACGCCAGCTTTAACTACTTGACGTATGCTTTCTTACTCATATGCAGTGGAAGAGAGAAGAAACATCTCTTCCAACCTTGGAAAAATATTTGAATCAACTCAGGTCACTGTGCCTACCCGTAACTAGGAGGCTTTGCCACCACATATTACTCAGAGTCACTGTTTTAAGCCATGTTTCCTGAACCAGTCGATGTCAGGGGAGTTGGGAATCATGGCTTAGGTCAAATCATGATCCACTTGGAACTGGAACTGGAATCACTGTCTCCTGATACATAGGTTGCCTGGAGAGGACAAAACAGTCTATTACAGACTTCCAGAAGAAAAGTTTAAGTATGTAAATGAGACACATCTGTTCAGGTCATTGACTCCCACTGGCTAAGTAAAGTAGTAAGAACAGGCACCAACTACTCACAATCTACCTGCAATTGGGATCTTCAATAGCTTAGTCCTGTCCACCTGATTGTATGATCCACCAATCTGGTAAATCCATGTTCACGAAAAAAAATAAGGAGTGGAGCTAGAGGTCAGACGTGCCATTCCGACAGATGTCACTCGTCAAAAAAGAAAACATCACAGGTGAGCAAAAGGTGCTCCCACCTTAACCCACTGGGCTTACATTTTAACCGAGTACTGGGGCCGGCAATAGACGGTAACCTACAGGCCATTCCAGCCTCTTGCAATGGTCTTGTATGGCGCACGAGGTAAGAATGGGCTTCAGTGTTTTAAATGGTAGAAAAAAAGTTTAAAAAGAGTAATATTTTATAATACATGAAAATTAAATGGAATGCAAATTTCAGTGTCCATAAAGTTTCATTGGCCACAGCTACACTCGTTTATTTACATCTTGTCTATGGCTACTTTTGCACTACACGTTGGAAAGAGTTGGGTAATTGTGACAAAGACCATCTGGCCTGCAGAGCAGAAAGTATTTACTTTGTGGCCCTTCACAGGAAAAGAGCCAGCCTCTGACCTGCAGTCAATCAGAGACTTTGCTACCTCCCTTATTGGAGGCGACCAACAGTCTCTCCAGCCAGGTCTGTGCCCTCCTCCATGAGGTTTCTCTCCCATTACCAACCACTGCTCTTCTGGTTATCCTCCTGTAATCACTGACAAGCAGATGGACTTTGCCCCTAGAACAACTCTCCCAAGGGGGGTCTGAATTACGTCAGAACAGTATATGTGTTAATCCAACTCCAAGGCTGAAAGTGGTCTTTTTACCCACTGTCTAGTCCAAATAGTTTCCAACTTTGTTGTGGTTGCATACAGCCTATCAGAATTTCTGCACTGAGAGTGGCATTAAAACATAAGCAGCCTTGGGGTGCCTGGGTGGCTCAGTCTGTTAAGCGTCTGCCTTCAGCTCAGGTCATGATCGCATGGTTCACGAGTTTGAGCCCTGCACTGGCCTCTGTGCTGACAGCTCAGAGCCTGGATCCTGCTTCAGATTCTGTGTCTCCCTCTCTCTCTGCCCCTCCCCTGCTCACGTTCTGTCTCTTTCTCTCTCGAAAATAAATAAACATAAAAAAAAAAAAAGGTGTAGGCATCCTCTTGCAAGATTGGAAATTGGCATGAAGGCATTCTCAGTCACTGGGTTTATTGTAGGTGCCTTTCTTTCACATACAACATATTTAAAGCAATTTAATTCTCCTGTTGCTTTCAAGTTATAGGTTTCGAACACCCTAAAACTGAATTGAGTGTGGGCTCCATCTAGTGACAGAGCACGCATCGTCTCCTGTATTTTCAGTCCTGTGTCATAGGACTGTTTCCATTGACTCTTGCTATGAAAACACTTAGGCTTAAAAAATAGCCTGTCTCCTTGAGAAAGATAATTCATCTTAAGAAATTAACCAATGCAGAGCCAAGTGAAGACTACCTAACGGCAGTGATACTAATGCCTGAGGACAAACCCTGGAATCCAAAGTTGACCCTCCACCATTCCCTTCTTGCCTTTGTATGCATATTAACATTTGGGCAATACATGCTGACTAATCAGGTGATGTCCTAACAATCTGAAGCTTAAGACATCATTAATGCATTGCAGTTTAAAAACAGGAAAATTGATCTAACCATCAATGTATAAAAGGCCGAAGGAGGCCCCTTTTTAAAAATTTTTTCTTTGCTTTTCTTAAATCCTTACTTCTGTTGCACATGCTTATTATGGCCTTTGAGACCTGCTAGCCCATGCTGACCGTCTCCTCCCCCTGGTAGAGTTTAAAGCGAAAGTCAAATTGAGCATATGTACCCTGAGGTTGCCAAAGCTAGCTAATAGCCTGTACTTTTACTGAGGGCAGCTGGCATTGCTCACTAATCCCCACACAAGAGTGTGCAGTGTTTGTCTCTGTCTCACAGGTGTATGTTTCCTGAGATACGTTTGGCGCCTGCACCATTGTAGGGACCTGTTTTGCCTCAGTATGCTCACTAGATTTCTACAGAGACAGCCAGCTGCTTGTGGACAAGATCACCTTATGCTGCAATGAATGATGATGTCTACATCTAAAATTTATTAAGATTTAGAACTGTTCCCCCGGGACAGAGCATTTAAATGTCGGTTACACTTACATTTCTGGAACATCTTGAAAAACTATAGGATTTGGAATTTTAAATGCCTGTTATGCTGTTAAAAGGCACATTGGTTCATGGTGCCAAAACACTGATAATGCATGGTAGATTTAAATTTCCTGCTTGGGTTGGCCTTGCAGAAGCTTCCAAAGTGGTCGAAAAGCTCTCTCTCACAAAGTGATCTTCGCCGAGCAACTTTAGATAGCCATGAACTTTTGAATTTTTAGTCGGTTCTGAGAACCCAGTGAATGGCTGGAATGTATCATAATTGCTTTTAAAAAGCTCTGTGATTTCTTTGTTCCCTTTTTAGTATTTGAGGTTGTAAAGGCCTTCTAAATACACAAACTTTAAAGCGTGTGGTCTCTTTTTTAATTCTACCCTTCAAGAATGGGCAGCTTGTGTAAAAACGTAATGTAGTTACATGGTTTCTTTTGTCAGAATTTTTTTTATACCTCCTGCAGAATGTCCCTTGCAATACGCCTATTATTATCAGATATAAAACTCATCCTTGATAAATCTTTTGAATAAAACAAATCTGAAGGAAGGTTTTTATTCCTTAATTTTATATGTATTATATTTAATAACTGGCTTTATTCATGAAGCAATGTTTTATATGAGTTGTTCACCTTCAACACTGAATATAACCAAAATTTATCAATCACTATTTCTCAATAGTGTTTTCCAACTCTCCTGAGAATATTCTTTCATATATTTCAATGAAGGTGAAGTAACTCTTTTTTTTTAATGTTTTTTAATTTATTTTGATAGAAAGAGAGACAGAGTACGACCTGGGAAGGGGTAGACAGAGAGGAAGACACAGAATCCGAAGCAGCTCCAGGCTCTGACCTGTCAGCACAGAGCCCTACGGGGCGCTCCAACTCACAACCCACGAGATCATGACCTGAGCCGAAGTCAGACGCTTAACTGACTGAGCCACCCAGGTGCCCCTCTTTTTCTTTATTAAATTACAATTGACATACAATATCCTATTAGTTTCAGGTATATATCATAGTGATTTAATATTTTTATACATGGCAAAAGGATCCCCACAGTAAGTATAGTTACCATCACCCTTGTAAATGCAAATATCTCTTATAAAAGGGAAACTACTGCTTAATTTCCAAAGCTTCCCCTGTGCCTGCTGTTTCTCAAAAATAATCAGCTCAAGATAATCCTATGCCAAAGACACATTTTTGGGGTGCAACTACTGTTCCCCTTCACAGGGAAATGTCACCCTTTTGCTAGGATGAGGCATGGAAGTTGAGGTAATTCAGTGACTTACTATGTCTCTAGTCACATAGTGAGCCACAGCAGGGACATAACTGAGTCAAAATTAAGTCCTCGGTTTTTCTATTTTTTTTATTGCTTGGTTTGTGAAGTCACAGTGTCTTCCAATACATTTCAGGAAATTTCTGGCTCTATGTATTTTTCTGTAAGAAATAACTTCAATAAGAATTAGGAGTAGGGGCCCCTGGGTGGCTCAGTCATTTAAGTGACAGACTCTTGATTTCGGCTCAGGTCATGATCTCATGGTTTGTGGGTTTGAGCCCTGTGTCAGGCTCTGTGCTGACAGCATGGAGCCTGCTGTAGATCCTCTGTCCCCCCTCCACCACGGCACTCCCCACCCCGCCCTGGATCTCTGCTCCTCCTCCACTTGCACTCTCTCTTTCTAAAAATAAATATTAAAAAAAAAAGGTACATGGAGAATTATAATGTAAGCGAGGGAACTAGAGAATACTGGGTATCATTCTTTGGTCTCTCTCTCTCTCTCTCTCTCTCTTTTCCTTTGGGACAGTATATCTTATTACATCTCTCCCTTCACATTTCTTACGGTGTTATATCTCTAGATCAGCTTTCCTTGTTTCTCTACACACAAGCTCTCCAGCTACGGAGCTTTTACCTCCTCAGTACCAACTACCTACAGAGAGACCTGATGCAAAATATCTGCTCATCTCACTTTCCATTTTACTGGAGGGAATTTGGTCAAAATTGAATCCAATGTCCACCATAAGCAACTGTGGCACAGAGAGTGCAGTCCCATGTATGAACAACTTCCATGGACCCTTCCTCATGAGATCTTTGTTTTGGAGAATGTAGATGTCAGTAAGAGAGTCTTTGTGAAGTTGGGGACCATGTCAAAGATTGTCTTGTACATGTAATAAAAGCTTTATTTTCTTTAAGAAAAGTAAAAAGACATTTCATTTTGTTTTATCAGTTGGGATTTTAAATTTTTTGAAGGCAAAAGTATTGTAATTCACAATGCTTATGAAATAAACATAGAAATTGCACTTAACGTACAACTGTCAACTTATGCTACACTTTTTACTTTACTTCACTGACTTCATTTATACTCTGATCTTCCATTCAGGAACATCTGGGGAAATAGTGGTGAGGAGGAAGTGAGGGATCAATGTTTGCTTAATTCAAATATTAGAATAGCTTTATTGTCATTTCCCCAGGAAGCAGGAAAACATCCAACTGTCCTCTGTCTCTATCATTTCAGGTTTCTATGAAAAATGTTCTTGATTGAAACATGCTAGAATAATGGGCAACATGTTTTGGTGTTGAAAACAGTAAATGAGCATTTATTACTCTTAAAAATCAAAGAATATGTCTGAAATTACATAATACTAGTTTCATATTTTTCCCACCCTTATGAGATGGTAACCACATTCTAGGAGGAAAGCTAATGTCAAGAACTGCGGCATCGGGACTGTTTTTAGTGGACATGCTCTAGCAAGCCATCAACAGCCAACTTCTTATGGCTCCAAAGTTGTCTGCATCATCACACCAAGTATAACCAATTAAATGATACTTAGACTTACAGTCTCCTTTCCTTTATTGCTTTATTTTTATATATTCTGAAAAATCTATGCAGTAAATCTAATTTATAGTGTGCTTTGCAGTTTTTTTTTTTTCCGAGAAGTCACAAATTAACAAAGTAATATAACTATACCATGAAAAACTTAAAGTTGAGGTAACAGAAGAATCTCTGAAAGCACTGTCCTGCCCCATTGTGTAACATGTCAATATTCTATACCTATTACGACAGACGGAAAGTGACATCTCTCAGATTGGTGGCAGGGACCATTATTATATGTATTGTGCTTACTCCTTTAAAACTCTTTTGCTTCCTGTTTCTGTTTTCCTTAAGAAAAGCAAAGATAGGATTTCTTTTTAACTGCATTTTAGCTGAGGATGAGCATAGGGAGAATGCACCAAACCTCTGTTTTTCTCAAATACTGGAAACGTGCCCTGGGAGCATGAAGTGAGAAGAAACAGAAGAAGTAGAATCTCCACAGAAGAATGGAAAACAAAGCAATCAATCTCAAATGTGTCTCCTAGTCCTTCTTTAGACCTTAAGGATTTTTTTTTTCAGAGTTCAACCTTTAGATATTTTGAAAAGTTTATTTCAGCCAAAGTCTTCAAACTTTGACATCGTAGGTTTATCCCATTTCCTAGTCCTCACAAATATAACCACAAATATATTTTAAAGATCTACCTCAAGATTCTTCTTCTTTCATTAAGTACAAAAAGTTATTTTTGAGAGACATCTACTTTCATACAAATACACAGGTGCCATTGGGAATCAAAGTAACAGAGAAAATATACTGAAAAAAAAACATATAATAATAGAGGTAAGATATACACATACAAGTTATTAAGAGAATATAGTTTTGCCAAAAAAAAGCAACATGCAATTCTGAATATTTTCCTTTGCTCAGGATTTTGTATTTATTGTCAGCACCAAAAAAATAGCCTATTTACTTATACTCTCGACTTTTATCTGTAGTGTTTCTTCAGAGTCCACATTGATTAGAGCACTATTCTAAATCCTGAGATATATTATACAATTTATTTCCCTCCAGGAAGGGGATTAAAATTTAATTCAGAGACAGGAAACAAATAAAGGCAAATCAATTTTATGCTAGAGCTTTATAAGCACAGCAGCCTGGGAAATTGTACCTTATGAATGGACCTGGTTTATCGTAACTTTCCTTTGCTTTTGGACCTTAATTCTCAGAGGGGCCTGTAAGAGAGATTCAGTGATTCATTGGGATAGAACTATTTCCTACAGAAACAACGCTATTGTGATTCTACTGTAAGACCGATGCATGGAAATGAAACAAAACTTGAAAAATCGGATGTGTCATAAGCATAAGGCGTAGGGCGAGGCATCTGTTGCTATTTTGCAGGGCGAAGTTTTGTTGTTATACTTTTTAAAACGGATTTCCCCCACAAATGTGTCCCCTTCCATTTGAAAGTTGGTTTTTGTTATTTACCCTTTAACGGTGTGCTTACAGGGCTTCCTGGAGGTCCTGAAGCACACATATTCTTTAGCAGTGCTTTACAAACTTGGTTAATGACAAGAATCACCAAAAGAGGCTACTAATATTCATATTCCTGGCTCCTCTCCAAACCTAGTCACAGGGTTAGCTTCGACACTAGCCACAGTAAACACGGTGCCTAGGGTACGCACGCTTTTAGGATCCAAGAAAATGTTTACCTTCCTTTAAAATTAGAAGAAAGAACAGATATAATTCAGCTCAGATACCAACACAGTTGTAAAACATGTTTAATGATTTATAAGGATAAACGGACACATTGAAGTCAAAGGCGCTTAGGGTCCGATGGAAGTCAGAATCTGGCCCTGCCTAGTAATCAGAATATCTAAGACAAGGATCCCAGAATCTGCATTTTAAGAAGCACACACAGGGAATTTTTGAAACACTGCTCTTGTATAGTATTTTTTTTTAAGTTCATTTATTTATTTTGAGAGGGGGGAGGGGCAGAGAGAGGCGGAGGGAGAGAATCGCAAGCAGGCACCGTGCTCTCACTGCAGAGCCCTCCCGCAAACGACGAGATCATGGCTCAAGCCAAAACCAAAAGGGAGCTCAGCCGGCGAGTCACCCAGCCCCTCCCCCTGCCCCTGCCCCTCCCCCTGCCCCTCCCCCTGCCCCTCCCCCGCAGTATCCTGTATCACCTCTGGATTCAGTCAGGGTTCAGTTAAGGATATGGAATCCCTGCAGGTAGTGTGGAAGAGGGGTTTGTTACAGGGGCTAGACCATACATAATTGTGGGAGAAATAAGGTCTGGAAAGAGGATTTGGAGGCCAGCTCCCCTGAGTTTGGGCGTAGATGGAAGGGTAGACACTGGCAAGGGCAGCCAGGAAGGCGAGATTGTCCAGCTGAGGGAGCAGCACAAGGATGGTGAAAAGGAGCGGGGGTGGGGGTGGGGGGGGAATCTCAGCTGCGCTGCTGCCTCTGCCTCCAGTGGCGTGGGGAGTTGAGGCTGGAGTCACTGTTTGTCACCATCACCGGAGAGTGGGACATCTAGGAAGGCACAAGGAACGAGGCAAGCCGGAATGCACTGGCAGGCACCTCTGTGTCGGATTCCCGCCACAGGTAAAGGGGTGACTTTCAGACAGTAATGGCTCCTTCTTCACTCCCACCTGCCAAACGTCCCGCAAGTCTCTCCCCCCGCCGGCACGCTCAGGGGAAGCATGTGGAAGAGGGATTCTGGGAGTTGTAGTTCCAGCCCAGCCCGGTGGGCTGCAAATCACGCAACTGCTACATCCGCGAATAGTTTTCACCCGAGCCAGGGCGCTGTTACTTCCGCTGAGCCCAGGCTGTTCTCTCCTCCCCTCTCACGCCCGGCCGTGTGACCTGGCAGGGGTTATCCAGCTTCCTGAGTCTCGTTCGAGTCTCTTTCCTCGCACAAAGCGGAGATAGGAAGGGTACCTACCAGCAAAGATAACTGAATGAGATAAGGTGGAGTGTTCTTACCACACGGTCAAGGACAAGGTAGGTGCTAAATAGATGCTAGTTGCTGCAGGCGGACCTCGTTTTACTGCCCTTTGCTTTAGTGCACTTTGCAGATAATGCGTTTTACAAATTCAAGGCTTGTGGCAACCCGCCTCTAGCAAGTCTCTCTGTGCCATTTTTTTTTTAAACATTTGTGTCTCCGTGTCACGGTTTCTTAATTTTCACAATCTTGTAAACTGTTTTTTAAATTTTCGGTGGTTTTTTTTTTTTTTTTTTCGAGGCCTAATCCTATTGCACGTTTAATGGACTATAGGATAGTGTAAACCTAAATTCTCTAGGCACTGGGAAACCAAAAAATTCATTTCACTCGCTTTATTTAAAGTGGTGGTCTGGACCTCGATTTGCAATATCTTGGAGGTAGGCTTGTATTATTATTATTTATACTACAAGTCACGGTTCAGGTGAGTGTAATAGAACTAAAAATTGTCCTAACTCAGGGCGAAAATCCAGACTACCTGAAGAATGATTATTAGATGGTTGATGCTGTAACAGCAGCTTTTTTTTTTTTTTACTTTAAAAAAAGTTGTTTGAGTATAGTTGACACACAATGTTACTTTAGTTTTGGTGTGCAACATAATGATTCAGTATTTCTATACATTATGCTATGCTTACAAGTATAGCTACAATCTGTCATCATGCAAGACTGTTGTAGTACCACTGACTGTATTCCATACTGTACCTTTTATTCTCACCACATAACTGGAAGTCTGTCTCCCAATCCCCTTCACCCATTTTCTCCTTTCCCCTCCTCCCGACTCTGGCACTGGTCAGCTTGTTTCCTGTAATTGTTTGTAACAGATCAACTTTGAAAGCCAATAGAAATGGAAGGAATACTGTCTTTAATGTGCTGAGAGAAACTGTCAACCTAGCCCTCTGTATTCACAAAATGATCAAGAATAAAAGCAAGATACATTTCACACATAAGAGATCTTACCAGGAGGAAATAGTTGAATGGAAATTCTGAAATATGTATTTTAGGTGGAAGGATAATAATTCTAGAAAGAAGAATTGAAATGTAAAAAGGAATTGTAAGCAAAGATGTAAAATATACCTAAATCTAAAATGTTAACTCTTAAAATAATATTAAAACTAATACTTTTCATAACTGATTTCTTTCGCTTATACTTTTCTCACTGAACAGGACTCACCAGGGATTTTGTACTTGGTTGTCTTTGCTGTAAGAAACAAACAAACAAAATTTAGCTGTCTTGTTTTAGTTGGACTTTCTTCTTACATTGGAAAATTTGGAAATTCAGAAATCTTAAATTCGGAAAAGTTTCCAAAATTGGCTCGTGAATTTGATGCTAGGACAAGCATATTCTATACTGAATAAAAGCCAAAATAGTAATACTCAGTCTAGTACAAGTATAGTGTATAAATTAAGAAAAGGTTCTACGTTTCAGTATTCTTTTAGCCATTACAATTTTTCAAGGACTAGACTTTTACAATTTGTGCAAATATGACTGTAGCAGAGGCTACTAGGTTTCTTCAAGTATATATTCTTGCCTTCTTTGGTAGAGACAGAATTCCTTCTTCTTTTTAATTGATCCCACAGCCACTCAGAATAGAGACTACATTTTCTAGTCCCCCTGGTACCTGGCTGTAGCTCTGAGATTAAATTATGGCCAAGGAAATACATTATAAGGTAATGTGAGCAATTTCTTGGATGTATGGAAGGACTGTACTCTGGACTGCCTGCCGCACCCACTTTTTTAAAGCTAGGCTATGAATGTGGGGGTGAGTCATTTTGCACCCAGAGAAGAAGCCCTCCCCCCCGCCGGCTCCCCCGGCCACATGCTTGGGGATGGCAGAGCAACAGAGGGAAAGAGTCTCAGTGTCTGCCACTACAGAGAACCTTATCAGCCTGGACTTTTATACTTGCCCTAGCCATTGTCATTTTGTATCTCCTGCTAGATTTTGCACACGTAGATTTCTGTATACATTCCATACAAATGTATAGGTAGTGTCAACTAATAGCAGGAAAAACAGAGAATGGTCTTTTTTGGCTTTAATTTTAATGAAACTGTAATGGAGTCTCAGAACCAAGGCAACTAACATATTAATCACCTCGTTTTAATGAAGAAAATTTTGACAAAAATAGCTCTTTACTTTGTCTAGGTAAAATTACTTTGTAGAATGTATAAAGTTAAGCTTTTTTTAAAATATTAGGAGATGATTGAATGACATAATATTTAAGCCTAGTTTTCATGCAACTCCGAATAATTCTGTCACATCTTTCTCTTTGTAATTCACTTCGGATTACGATATTTGAGCCACAAATGTTTCCTATATGTTATTTACATTTTCCTCTTAAAGTAATGACTAAGATAGATTTATAATAAGAAAATACTAAACATTGGGATTTAAAGAATCAGTCACCAAAAGTCTGAAAATACCTATTTTTATTTATTTTACTTGATAAGAAGAAATGCTTATATTTTTAAAATTATACAATGTATCAGAATTAGCAATGTGTTTATATTAACTATTTTATATTACACTTTTGTTATTTTTTTAAAGTATTTATCTCTATTGAAGTGTAGTTAACATGCAGTGTTATATTAGTTTCAGTTGTACAATATAGCGATTCACCAATTCTCTGCAACACCCAGTGCTCATCACAAGTACACTCCTTAATCCCCGTCACTTTTTTCACCCATCTCCCCTCTGGTAACCATCAGTTTGTTCTCTATGTTCAGAGTCTGTTGCTTTGTCCCTCCCTCTCTCTCTTTTTTCCCCCCTTTGCCCATTTGTTTTGTTTCTTAAATACCATATATGAATAAAATCATACGGTATTTGTCTTTCTCTGACTGACTTATTTCGCTTAGCATTAAACTCTCTAGCATATTTATACATAGTACTTCTTTATTCATCTTTTGATGGACACTTGGGCTGCTTCCGTAATTTGGCTATTATAAATAATGCTGCTATAAACATGGGGTGTATGTATCACTTAGAATTAATGTTCTAGTATATTTTTTAGATAAATACCCACTAATGCAATTACTGGATCATAGGTTGGTTCTCTTTGTAATTTTTGAGTATTCTCTATATTGTTTTAAACAATGGCTGCACCAGTTTGCCTTCCCACCATTAGTGCAGAAGGGTTTCTTTCTCTCCAAGTCCTCACCAACAGTTGTTGTTTCCTGTGTTTTTGATTTTAGCCATTCTGACAGGTGTGAGGTGATATATCATTGTATTTTTGATTTGCATTTCCCTGATAATGAGTGATGTTGAGCATCTTTTCATGTGTCTGTTGGACATATGTATGTCTTCTTTGGAGAAATGTGTGTTCTTGTCTTCTGCCCATTTTTAATTGGGTTATTTGTTTTCGGTGTGTTTAATTGAATCTGTTCTTTATGTATTTAGATTCTAACCTTTTACAGGATATGCCATTTGCAAATATCTTCTCCCATTCAGTAGAGTGCCTTTTAGTTTTGTTGATTGTTTCCTTTGTTGTGCAGAAGCTTTTTATTTTGATGTCGTCCTAAAAGTTTATTTTTGCTTTTGTTTCCCTTGCCTCAGGAGACTTAACCTAGAAAAATGTTACAGCTGATATTAGAGACATTACTGCCTTTGCTTTCTTCTAGGATTTTTGTGGTTTCAGGTCTCATGTTTAGGTCTTTAATACATTTTGAATTTATTTTAATGTATGGTGTAAGAGAGTAGTCCAGTTTTATGCTTTTGGATGTAGCTATTCAGTTTTCTCAATATTGTTTATTGTAGAGATTGTCTTTTTCCCATTAGATATTCCTGCTTTCTCAAAATTTAATTGACCATAATGGTTAGTTTATTTCTGGGTTTTCTATTCCTTTCTATTGATCAGTGTCTACTTTTGTACCAGTATCATACGGTTTTGATCACTACAGCTTTGTAATACAACTCAAAGTCTGGAATTGTGATAGTTCCAGGTTTGTTTTTGTTTTTTTCAAAATTGCTTTGGCTATTTGGGGTCTCTTGTGGTTCCATAAAAATTTGGGGATTGTTTGTTCTAGCACTGTGAAAAATGCTGGTAGTATTTTGGTAGGGATTGATTTAAATATATAGATTGCCTTAGATAATATAGACATTTGAACAATGTTTATTCTTTCAATTCATGAGTGTAGAATGTCTTTCCATTTGTTTATGTCATCTTCAGTTTTTTTCATCAGTGTTTTATAGTTTTCAGAGAATAGGTCTTTCACCTATTTGGTTAAGTTTATTCCTAGGTATTTTATTGTAATTGGATTATAATTGGTGCAACTATAATTAGGATTGTTTTCTTAATTTTTCTTTCTCCTCCTTCATTGTTAGTATGTGACAGTGCAACAGATTTCTGTACATTGATTTTGTATCCTGAGAATCTACTAAATACATTTATCAGTTCTGGTAGCTTTTTGTTGGAGTCTTTAAGGTTGTCTCTATATATCATCATGTGACCTGCATATAGTGAAACTTACTGCTTCCTTACCAGTTTGGATGCCCTTTATTTCTTTTTGTTGTCTGATTGTTGTGCCTACGACTTCCAGCACTATGTTGAATAAAGATGGTGAGAGTGGACATACTTTTCTTGTTCCTGACGTTAGAGGAAAAATTCTCAGTTTTCTCCATTGAGTATGATGTTCACTTTGGGTTTTTCAGAAAGGCCTTTATTATGTTTCAGGTATGTTGCCACTAAGCCTACTTTGTTGAGGTTTTTTATCATGAATTTGTGTTATACTTTGTCAAATGCTTTTTCTGCATCTTTTCAAATGATCATACAGTTCTTATCCTTTCTCTTATTGATATGATGTATCATGTTGATTGATTTGCAAATATCGAAACCACCCTTGCATCCTGTGGCTAAGTCCCACTTGATCATAGTGAATTATTCCTTCCTTCCTTTCTTTTTCTTTCTTTCTTTCTTTCTTTCTTTCTTTCTTTCTTTCTTTCTTTCTTTCTTGTATATTGTTGATTCGGTGTGCTGGTATATTGTTGAGAATTTTTGCATCTGTTTTGTTGAGGATTGTTGTATTTATGTTCATCAGTGATAAGGGCCTGTCATTGTCTTTTCGATGGAATCTTTACCTGGTTTTGATATCAAGGTAATGCTGGCCTCATAGAATGAATTTGGAAGCTTTTCTTCATCTTCTATTTTTTTGGGAATAGTTTGAGGAGAATAGGTATTAACTCTTCTTTCTGTGTTTGGTTGAATTCCCCTGTGAAGCTGTCTGGTCCTGGGCTTTTGTTTGTTGGAAATTTTTTGATTAATGGTTCGATTTCCGTTCCAGTAATCAGTCTGTTCAAATTTTCAATTTCTTCTTATTTCAGTTTTGCTAGGTAATATATTTCTAGGAATTTATCCCTTTCTTCTAGGTTGTCCAATATGTTGGCATATCATTTGTCATAAAATTCTCTTACAACTGTTTGTATTTCTATGGTGTTGGCTGTTATTTCTCCTCTCTCATTTGTGATTTTATTTGAGTCCTTTCTCTCTCTCTCTCTCTTTTTTTTTTTTTTTTTTTGTTTGGTGACTCTCCCTAGAGGTTTATTTATTTTGATAACATTTTCAAGAGCTATCTCCTGGTTTCATTGACCTGTTTTCTCAGTTTTTTAGTTTCTTTATTATTTATTTTGTCTCTAATTTTTATTATTTCTTCCATCTGCTGGTGTTGGGTTTTGTTTGTTCTTTTTTAGTTACTTTAGGTGTGAGGTAACTAGGTTAACTCAAGACTTGAGATTTGTCTTGCTTTTTTTTTTTAATATAGTGTATTGTCAGATTGGTTTCCATATAACACCCAGTGCTCATCCCAACAAGTGCCCTCCTCAATGCCCATCACCCATTTTCCCCTCTCCCCCACCCCCATCAACCGTCATTTTGTTCTCAGTATTTAAGAGTCTCTTAGGGTTTGCCTCCCTCCGTCTCTGTAACTGTTTTTTCCCCTTCGCTCCCCCATGGTCTTCTTGAGGTAGGCCTGAATTGATATAAACCTCCCCGTTAGAACCACATCTCAGATTTTGGATTATTGCATTTCCATCTTGATTTGTTTCCATGTAATTTTTTATTTCTTTGTTGATTTCTTGGTTGACCCACTCATTTTTAGTAGCATGTTATTTAATTTCCATGTGTTTGTGGTCTTTTCAGATTTTTTCTTGTGGTTGATTTCTAGTTTCATAGCATTGTGGTCAGAAAATATGCTTGCTATGTCTTTTATCTTTTTGAATTTGTTGAGGTTTGTCATGTGGCCTCATAAGTGATTATTTTAGAGAATATTCCATGTACACTTGAAAAGAAATTGTATTCTGCTGTTTTAGGATGAAATATTCTGAAAATATCTCTTCCAGTATGTCGTTCAAAGCCACTATTTCCTTGTTGATTTTCTGTTTGGATGATATGCCCATTGATATCAGTGAGGTGCTAAAGTCCCCTACCATTATTGTATTATTATTGATTAGTTCCTTTATGTTTGTTTTTAACTGTTTTATGCATTTGGCGGCTTCCAGGTGGGGTGCATAAGTATTTATGATTGTTATATCTTCTTGTTGGATTGGCCTCTTTATTATTATATAATATCCTTTTGTGTCTCTTGTTACAGTCTTTGTTTTAAAGTCTAGTCTGTCCAATATATGTATTGGTACTCCAGCTTTCTTTTGGTATCCATTTATATGATAAATGTTTCTCTATTCCCTCACTGTTCATCTTCAGGTGTCTGGGTCTGAAATGAGACTTTTATAGGCAGTGTATAGATGAATCTTGTTTTTTTAGTCCAATCTGTCACTGTATGTCTTTTGATTAGAGCATTCAGTCCATTTACATTCAAAGTAACTATTGATAGATATGTATTTATTGCCATTTTATTACTTGTTTTGTGGTTGTTTCTATCGTTTTTCTCTGATCCTTTCTTTTCTTGTTCTCTTTCATGGGTTGCTGGTTTTCTTTAGTGATATACTTGAATTCTTTTTTCTTTTTTCTTTTTTTAATTTATAGTATATTGTCAAGTTGGTTTCCATAGAACACCCAGTGTTCTTCCCCACAAGTGCCCCCCTCCATGACCATCACCCCCCTTACCCTTTCCCCTTCCCTCTTCATCCCTCAGTTTGTTTTCATTATTCAAGAGTCTCTCATGAATTCTTTTTTCTTTATTCTTATTATTACTGGCTTTTGATTGATGGTTGCCATTTGGTTTGTATGTAACATCTTCTGCATACAACAGTCTATATTAAGTTGATGGCTGCTTAAGTTTAAACTTATTCTTTACTCCTCTCCCCCCACACACATTTTAGGTATGTGGTATCATATTTTACATCCTTTTATTTTGTGAATTCCTTGACTGATTTTTGCAGATGTACTTGTTTTTTGTTCTCTCATTTATGGTCTTTCCTTTCCACTCAGAGTCCCCTTTAATATTTCTTGTAGGGCTGGTTTAATGGTCATGAACTCCTTTAGGTTTTGGTTGTCTGAGACACTCATTTTCTCTCCTTCTATTCTGAATGATAGCCTTGCTGGGTAGATTATTCTTGGCTGCAGATTTTTCTCCTTTAGCACTTCAAAGATATAATACCACTCGCTTCTGGCCTGCAAAATTTCTGCTGAAAAATCTGATAGCCTTATGTGGTTTCCCTTCTATGTAGCTGTTTTTAAAGATTCTTTATCACTGCTTTTTGCCATTTTAATACTCTGTGTTTAGGTATGGATCTCCTTGGGTTGAATTTTTTAGGGGGATCTCTGTGCCTCCTGGATCTGGATAAATTTCCTTCCCTAGATTAGGGATGTTTTTAGCTATTATTTCTTTAAATAAAATTTCTGCTCCCTTTTTTTCTTCTTCATCTGGGATCCCAATAATATAAATGTTATTATGCTTGAGGGAATCACTGAGTTCCCTAAGGCTATTCCCAATTTGCATACTTTATTTTCTTTCATTTGCTCAGTTTGGTTAGATTCCATTACTCTGTCTTCCACGTCATTAATTCATTCCTCTGCTTCACCTAGCCTGCTTTTTATTCCATTATGTGTATTTTTAATTTCATTTATTATGTTCTTTATCTCTGATTGGTTCTTTTTCCTCTTTTTATTAAGGGTCTCACTGATGCCCTTCACTCTCTTCTTAGGTCCCATGAATATCTTTATGATCATTATTTAAATTCTCTATTAAGCATATTACTTATATCCATTTTGCTTAGGTCCCTTGCTGTGGTTTTGTTTTGTTCTTTTCTTTGGGATATATATGTCTGTTTCCTGATTTTTTCTAACTCTCTTTGTCTGTTTCTGCATGTTAGGAAAGTTAGCTATGTCTCCTGCTCTTGAAGGTAATAGGCTTATGAAGAAGAGATCCTGAAATTCCCTGCAGTGCAGTTCCCCTATTCCCCAGGACCTGGTGCTTCACAGAGTGTCTCCTGTGTGTGTTATGTGTTCCTTGTTGTGTTCTTGCCTCTTTTCCCTTCAGTTCAGTTGTCTGAAGTGGCTCTGTTTACCTGCTTTGGCAGTGTTTGGTCCCCTGCAGGTTCAAGGGTGCATTTTAACAAGGTACACGTTGGTCTTCTTGTTAATTGAGACCTGAAGCTGCTCCTGTCAGTACTGGGCAGCCTAAGCAGATCTGCAAAGGGTATGTGGATGGATCCCACACTTTTAACAAGGTACTTCTCAGGCTTTTGCAGAACTCACCATTGCTGTGGCAGCTGCCAAGACCTAGGTCCTGCAAAGGCACTAGTTGGGAGACAGTGCTGGTAGGGTTTGTGTTGGTCTTCTGGGAGAGGGGCTGGCTGTGCAGCATTGGGACTGATGCAGTCATGACTAGGGAAGGTTGATCTGCTGAAGATGGCGGTGGTGGTGCAAACAAATTAGGTAGTGAGTGTGGGTGCAGTGTTGGTTCCCACAGGTGGCTCTGTGTTTATGTTGAGGGACAGGGGAGGAAATGGTGCTGGCCAGTTCCTTTGTTCCTGGAGGTCTCCCCGTGATCCTTGTGTGTACCAGCCATGCTCTGTGATGAGTAAATGACTCTCCCTCCTGTCTGCCCCCAGGGTTTTTCGAATGTCTGGTTTTATGCTGTATCTGCTCAGGCCACTTTAAGGGCAGGGACCCAGCTTCCTAATGCCCTCAGGGCTCTCCCAGAGCCAAACATACCCATTTTAAGAATTTGGGGCTTTAAGTCCTGCTGTTTGTAAGAACTGAAATTCAGCCCCTTCTGCTTTCAAAGCCATGTTATGGGGGTTTGACTTCCCTGTGTGGGGTCACCAGTGTGACTGTCTGTTTCTAGCCTTTCACTGCAGTCCTGGCGTCCTCCTCTGATGGTTACAGTCCCTTTATGTCTCAAATCACTTCTCTGTGTTTCTTAACTTAGTCAATGTGGCCTCTTTAGTTTTGTTTATGGAGTTCATTCTGCCAGTGTGTGGGTCGTTTTCTGGGATATTTAAGCTGATCTGAGTGTTATGTAGTTATATCCATGGGAGGAGGCCAGCTTAGGGTCCTCCTTCTCCACCATCTTCTCAGTGGCCTATTCGTTAGTTATGAGTGCACAATTAGATTTGTGCTTTCTGTTAGTTTTCAGTATTTTATATGTAATAAATCAACTCTGCATGAAGAGTAGAAAATGTTCAATATCTTAATTTTCATAAGTAAAATGTGGGTATACAGGTGTTTTAACAAAAATACTTTATGGTTCTTTTCTAACGTAAATTTTCCTTTGAAATCATATAGTAAGTAGTACTTTAGAATATATTATCCCTAAAATTTGAAGACGAAATGAAAGTTTTACAGTTTGTTCTACTTTGGAAGAAAGTGGCTTTAAGTCATAGTATTTGCTGTATAGTGTAATCATGAAATAATCATTAAATTTCTGTTACAGAATATCATAAACCAACAAAGGATAATCTAGCATATTCTCTTGTGAGAATAATGGAGATTGATATTGTGAAGTACATGGAAAAACATGAATGGTAAGAATAATTTAACCTAGGGGTACCTGGGTGGTTCAGTTGGTTATACATCTGACTTTGGCTTAGGTCATAATCTCACGGCTCGTGAATTTGAGACCCACATCAGGCTCTGTGCTGACAGCTTAGAGCCTGGAGCCTGCTTCAGATTCTGTGTCTCCCTCTCTCTCTCTCTCCCTCCCCAGCTTGCATGCATTCTCTCTCTCCCTCTCTCAAATATAAATAAACATAAAAAATGTATTCAAAAAAGAACAGTTTAATCTAAAATATGATAAAATATAACATGTAGTTTTCCTTTTAATTTTTTTGTAGTTTTCCTTTTAAACACCAGATTTTACAGGTTTAAAAATATAGAAAATACAAGAAAGGTAATTATCCATAACATTATTTAGAGATACTGTCATTAATATTTTGATATATGTCTATCCTGTTATTTATTCTGAACATATACGCTTATATATGTACAATATATCTATAATTTAATTACAGTAGTAAATTTACATTGTATTCATACTTTTGTAGACAGAGCACTTTCATATGTTTTAAATAGGGTTCTTAATTTCATATATTTTATTTTATAAAGATTTTTGTAAGCATTGTTTTGGAGGCATTTAGGAAACAGTTACCTTTCAAATACTATTAATAGGAAGCAAGTTGAAGATTTCAGTTGAAACAGTATTTATTCAATATCTTACCTCATCTTTTTTCAAAAGTATACTGCGGTAGTCATGTAGTATAATTGATAATAATAGTTAGGTCGTGCATCACACTCCGTGGCAAATAATATATAAAACTGACTCCAAACACCAGTGACTATATACAGAACATCTTGCTCTTAAATTCTGATGATACCCAAAACCTTGTAGCCTGCCTTAAAGAAGCAGGTGGTGACAGGAATGCAAACACATCATTACAACTGAGGAAGTGATGCCAGTGTAGGTAAGTACTTATTCCTTACTAAAAATATGCACTACCACTCCCCATGCACATATACTCCAATCAGAATGTTAGAGATTTGTAAAAATTAGGTACTTTTTTTGTATTTTTATGTTTTTTTTGGTTTGGTTGCATTTTCTTATGTTTTTCTGGGTGACAGGTAAATAAACTTTTAAGGTATTTAATTCATTTTAAAAATCTTTAGTTTCTACTCTGTGAAAAAAAATAGGAGAAAGTATTGCACTCTAGTGTTACTAATTAAAATATAATTGTTTTTTATTAATTAAAGATTAGTGTAGACCACTATTGAAAAAGTCAGATGGGGCGCTGGATTGGCTCAGTTGGTTGAGTGTCTTACTCTTGATTTTAGCTCAGGTCATGATCTTATAGTCATGGGATCAAGCCCCACATCGGACTCCAAGCTAAGCATGAATTCTGCTGAGGATTCTCTCTCTGCTCTCTCTTTTGTTTGCAATCTCTCTACTAAATAAATAAATAAATAAATAAAATAGATGCGAATCCCTTTGGATTATCTTACAAAATACTTGACTACATATTTGTGGCATATTCATCTAACACCAATTTTAGCCCAAGTTTCCATAGTTTAAGAAAGCAATATGCATTTGCCTTTCTTAGTCTGACAACAGTTTATGCATATGAAAGAGAATTATTCCTTCTAACACTGATACCGATTTAACACTGATACTTATTTTTTTTTATATAGGCCAAGCAATAAAAACGTATGATTATTCAATATGTCAGGGATATAGCAAATACATATTTTATCATTATTTATTTCTATCATAAACTTTCCTATTGTAATATATAATTTGTAGTGACACTACTTATCAATTTTTTTAAATATAGAATGTTCTTGCTTTTTACTTCCTACATAATCTACCCTATTTAAGCATTTACAAAATGAATCGTACTGAGATAGCGTTCTCCAGGTTGGTTAGATACTCTGAAAATCTTCTTATCGCTCCTTCCATTCTAAGAAACCATGAAATTTTAATGAGCAAGCTGTTCTATACCATCAGAAACTATCACTGCGTGTGTTTTTCACATTTTTAAGTAAAAAAAATCATGCCAATTCCCTCTTTAAGCTTTGCTTCACTAAATAGAATTATATTTTTAAGTTACTTTAATTATACATATGGCACCAAAGACCAAATACTTATAGAGTATAAATATTTACTCTTTGACCAAAATGATTTTTACTGTTAAAGTACCTCTCAGTTGATTATAGACTACACATTCAGTTAGTCATACCTTGGCATCCAGTGGGTTGTTTCAGGTGTCTAGTAAGGGGGAGGAATGGGGAAGAGGTACAGAACATAGCCATATTGATGGGACTGACAAACCACACATGCTGCTACCACACGCTTCTACCTCAACTTCTCCCATGTGACTTAGGGCAATAGCAACAGGTTGTTCAGGAGATTTGCAGAGCATGACTTTAGGGCATTCTGGGGAATGGCTGTCTCTGATTAGGGTTGGCCCTAGAGAAATCTGTAGGCAAAAAGATAGTGAGATTTTCATTCCTCAGTCTGAAGTTCATTATTAGGATTCCATATCCTCAGAGAAAACTGTCAGAAAAAATATAGGCATCTAATGCTAATTGGGATTCCCACATGGGTAATTTAGGTAATTTTACTAAACGTGAAACTAGGCACCTAATCAGTGATCAAAGGCAATACAGTTTACCCTGAGAGCACTAAGGTTTAAATCCTGGCTCTGTAGTTTGAGATCACGGGCTGTGATTCAAACTCTTTTTAGTCTTTCATAAAATAAAATAATAGTAGCTATTTCATAAAGTTGTGAGGATTAAATGAGATAATTGCTGTAAAGTAAGTTTTTTAATTTTATATCAGGAATGTTCTCAGCATTCAAGAAAATATTAAACATTTGCAGTAATTATTGTGGCAGGATAATTGCTTTTTTCTTTCTTGTCTGTGATTCCCCTCTCCCTCTACTCTATTGAGGTAGCCAAGATCTTTATGATTTCACAGCCTCAGGGAAAGTTGCATTGCTGGGCCAAGAGTAAAAATGATTTGGAAGACACATCATTTCTTACCATTTGATGTCTTAAAAGCCTTGTGATGAAGTAATTAGGTAAAATGCTCATGAATGTAAGTAGAGGAGAGAAGGAAAATTCGAAAGATCAAGAGAAGAGACAGAGATATTTCCTCTTACTTAATAGTAGGTGAGAAGGCACCAAAGGTAAAGGAGAGACTAAGGATGCTAACCATCAGAATTCCCACTCTCTGGATAGCATTCGTACTCCAAGCAAGCCGTGAAAACAGTTTCTATATCTTAAAAACCTCTTCACACATATGCAGTAACTTTTTGGCTGTGACTCCTATGGCTCTAATGTTAGTGGGTCTGGCTTCCTTTTCCGGGCCATATTTCACTGAGAACTTGAAAGAGAATGGGGCCCTAATTATGACTGAATGAGAATTTCCCACCAGCCATGTGTGAAGACTTAGAATCCATTTTCATTTATTTTTTAAAAAGATGAAAAACGGCTGTATCCTATACACTTGAGTTCGTGCATTGTGATTCACTTGCTCTACCTTATAATCATTAGTAACCCTGTGTGAGTAAGGACTCAGAGATTAGGAATAGTATAAGGATTCTGAACCTTTATACTAAGCCCCAATATCTAGAGCTGGAGCCAAGTGAATCCTGCTTGGGTCAGGTAATATCTGATTATGGGAGTTAGTATAAGGCTAAGAACACAGGCAAAGACACACCAACCAACCTTTTGGAAGAAGAGAAATGCTACCTGATATGATTGTTCTTAAGAGCTTTTAACGTGTGCTTTGAAGGAGCTCTCTTACTTTACATAGTGAGAGTCCTTTTATAGTTCTAAGACTTGAAAAAAAATAACTATTATTTGGTATGAATATCAGTTTAATTTTCAAGGATGATTTTGTACTGTAGTGATCAATATTAAAATTAGCCCAAATAATGTAACTGAAATACATATCAGATATTCCAAACTCCATAAGAGTTAGATTTGTAGAATCTTCATTACCACTAGAATGGCTTTGAGTGGCCTTTAGGAACACAAAACAAAATTCGATCTTGCATAACACATAGTTTTATTATATTACTGGATTAATCAGAAGTTGGGGATATCTCCAAGGAGATAAAAACAACGAAGGCACAGAAAAGATTGGAAGTATAACTAGAGCCTGCTTTTAACACCCAAAGAGCGGGTTCCTCTAAGGGTAAATGCCGTCAGGCCTGTAGTCATGAGACTGGACCATGAGCTGTTTGCAAGATTGAAATCCTCAGGCTCTTTAATTAAGGCCAGGACTCTGGAAGGTGGATAAATTGGTGTCATTTGGTAGCTCCCCTGATTCCCTGGAGGAGGAAATGTGTATCTCCTCCAGAAGATCGCTAACAACATTCAACTAACAATAGTCCTAGTATCAAAGAGCCCCCAAAACACCAGGGCACCAATGACCATGAATAGGACTTAGTAAGAAAAAAAGGAGTAGTTTAGGACCTCCAAGAACTTCAGCTACTAGAATTGTAGGAGAGGCACAACTTTACCTTTTCCTTCTTGGGGTTTTCAGCTGGGCCTGAGAATTTAGTTGACCTAAGACAGATTAACAGAAAAAGTATACAAATAAAATTTTTACATGACATAAGGAGAGGAAGACCCAGAGAAGTGACACCAAACCTAAAAACTTTTATAATAGAGACAGTCCTTGACATACGATAGTTTGGACTACGATTTTTCAACTTTATGATGGCATGAAAGTGATATGCATTCAGTACAAACTGTATTAGGAATTTTGAATTTCGTTCTTTTCCCAGACTAGCAGTACGCTGTATAATACTCTCTTGTGACGCTGGGCAGTGGCAGCCGCAGTCCCCAGTCGGCCTTGTGATCACAGGAGTAAACACCTGATGAACTTAGAACAATTCTGAACCCATACAGCTATTCTGCTTTTCACTTTCAGTGCAGTATTCAATAAATTATATCAGGTATTCAACATTTCATTGTAAATGACTCTGTGTTAGAAGATTTGCCCAGCTGTAGGCTAATGTAAGTGTACTAAGCACATTTGAGGTAGACGAGGGTAAGCTATGATGTTTGGTAAATTAAGTGTGTTAAATGCATTTGTGACTTAGAATATTCACCATGATAGCTTGATTAGGATATATAACTCCACTGTAAGTAAAGGAAGATACGTAGTTCGAACAAAGAGAGGCAATTGTGGAAAAGTAACTAAAACATATGGAGAGGTTATGGAAGAAAAGAATTATTTTAACAAGGTCTGCTTATACAGAATTCTCTAGGCTTTGGACTCATCTTTTCTCCTGATAGAAGGAGGCATCGTTCACATGCGAGTTTTATCTACTGTTCTAAAAAGAAAAGGGGAGAATATACTTCTTGCATCTGTAGTTTAAAAAAAAAACTTAAAAAAATTATTTTAGAGAGAGCATGAGCAGGGGAGAGGGGCAGTCAGAAAGAGAGGATCTTTTTTAAAAATTTGTTAAAATGTTTTATTTTTATTTTTGAGAGAGAGAGAGAGACAGTGTGAGCAGGGGAGGGTCAGAGAGAGAGGGAGACACAGAATCCAAAGACAGGCCCCAGGCTCTTAGCTAGCTTTCATTACAGAGCCCGCGGGACTCGAACCCACCAACCATGAGATCATGACTTGAGCCAAAGTTGGACGCTTAACCGACTGAGCCACCCAGGCACCCCAAGAGAGAAAGAATCTTACGCAGGCTTCATGCTGAGTGTGGAGCCTGACACGGGGCTCGATCCCACAATCCTGGGATCATGACCTAAACTGAAATCAGGAGTCTAGTGCTCAACCAACTGAGCCACCCAGGCGTCCTGTTTTTAAGTACTTTTAACTTGAAATAATCCTTATGCCATGGTAGCATATCTTGGGGGGTGGCATACTCTGTCCCTCTTCAAAATCATCGTATCTAAGATATAAAATAACCATAGATGAAATGTTTGAAGAAATTAATAAAATCATATAAAAGGAAAAAATAACAAGAAACTATTCAAAATCATCAGAAATTTAGAAGAATTTATGTTTTTATAAAGAAAAATATAATTATCAAAATAATATATTTTTTAATCAATGTACAGGTTGAACTACAGATGAGACAAAACTGAAGAGAGGGATGCCTGGGTCTGGGTGGCTCAGTTGGTTAAACATGCCCCAACTTTTAATTTCGGCTCAGGTCATGATCTCTTAGTTCATGAGATCGAGCCCCACTTTGGGCTCTGCACTGACAGCACATAGCCTTCTTAGGATTGAGTCTCTCTCTCTTTCTCTGCCCCTCTCCAGTTTGTGGGCTCTCTCTCTCTTTCTCTCCCAAAATAAGTAAATAAACATACAAAAAAAAAAAAAAACCGAAGAGAGACTGGTGAACTAGAAAATCTGAAGAAATTACAGTATGGTACAGAGAAGCAAGGGGATTGAAAACATAAAAGCAAGATGCAGCTCTTGTGAGAATAGAAGCCCTGGCATATATCTAACTTGAATCCCATAAGGGAAGAATAAATGAAATGAGAGAGAGGAAATATCTCAGGAAATGATGACTGAATAGTTTCTGTTATTGCTGAAAGATAAAATAGAAGGTAACTAATAATTAAACTAGGGAAACACAGAAAGAAAAACAATTAAATAGTAGACACAAAAGACAAATACCCTCAAAGGGATCTGACTTTGACTGACCGTTCTTTTCCAACGGCAGTAATGGATGTGAGTGGTAATAAAAAATACCTCACAGTGCTGTGAAAATACGTATAAACCTATTTTTTTGTTGTTGTTAGCCTAGTTGATTTTATGCATTGTTGCTTGATTCCTTCTACGTAGTTTCCAGAACTGAATGAATCATTGTTCACATTTCATGGCATATTTCTCTTCTAAAGTTATAGATATATAACTTGCATATAATATATATTTTATATATAACTTACATATATGTAAAGTATGTTATATTTTTATATTCAGTTGAAAATTTCCTCTCTTTATGTTCAGTTTTAGTTCTTCTTATTCTAAATCCCTACTTTTCTTCTGTTCCCTAACATTCCCTGCCACATGCAGAGTCGAACATAGTGAAATAATATTTAAAGGTATCTTGGTAAAATGTTAAATTAACGGGTAGCAAGGATGTGAATCAAAGGCAACTCTTATGCATTGTTGGAATACACTTGAAATCACTTTATAAGGTTAAACAGCCATATACCAAATGATTCAGCAATTCTCTTTCTAATCTGCACCCATTCCCCACCCCCAGAAGATTCCTGTACATGACTACCAGTAGCACTCGTAACAGTGCTATCAAACATTTTAAAAAGTTGGAAGCAATTAAAATGACCTTTTTCAGGAGAATGAATATTGTCAGCCATGAAAATAAATGAACAAAGCTATAGATACCAATTTGTATGAAATTTAGAAACAGTTGTGAATGGAAAAAGCAAGTCAAAGATTACAGCATACACTATAATACCGTTTTAGAAAACCGAGGAACAAAATGAAAAGTGCATGTTGCCTAGAGTTGCATATTATGTGTGATGAAGGTAATAAAAAATATGGCAAGGGGATGAGATGATAAATATAAAATTCTAGATAGTGGCTCCTTGATTGACAGTATGCAGAGGAGGGGATAGTAAGACACAGATAGAAGCTTGGGGTGTCAGAAATGCTCTAGATCCGGTGGTGATTTTAGAGAGATTTTTTTTTCTTTTGGTAAACTTTATAATTTACATATATGATATATATATACATATATATATATATGATATTTTCCTGTGTCAAATATTACCTAATAATGTTTTTAGGAATTTAATGAAAAGTCAATTTTTATTAAAAAATTTTTATTTATAGAATAAGTCTTTGTACTAAATTTAATTTTTTCATTATGACTTTATGGACATTTGATATTTATTAAAAATTGTTTCATTTTCTGTTGATGAACTTCATGTTATTTGTGAAGTCAAGTGCTGAAACATTGGTATTTGGATCACAATGTATTGTCCTCCTCTCTGCTTAACTAACGCTTAGTTTTATGTGCTAGAGTGTATCACCCAGAAAACCAAGTTGTTTCAAATGCTTTCAAGTTAATTTATATCTCTGCCTTTTTGCATACAACATATTTCTTATATAGGTAAATGAAATTTTATTTTGTATGACGAAGCTTAATGAATACTGATTCCACAGCTCGTTGCCTCGGAATGTATAGAATATTTAGGATGCCATGATTATCTTGCCAGGTTGATACAGTGGAATACAATAACATGTTGTGTCTTTTACTCTTTGCATAAACCATACCTGAGGAAGTGAAGTCATCCTATATGCAACATACACCTTGCATTACTGCTTAACTTGGATTTCACAAAGTGTATGAGTGAATAAACCAGCATGCCCTATATCTTGGATTGTCCAGGGGAAGAGCATCAGAAATAAGTAAATTTATGTAAAATAAAGGTACCAGTAATAGATGTACTACAAATGAGACATGTGATCAAAGGGTCGTTGTAACTAGATTTGGGAGGCTGGTATGGTAGCAAATGGAGAATTTGAGAGTTGAGCTAGAGTAAAAGAGGGTGTAAAAATAACACCTGGTGAGTGAGAGGATAAGAACCTTAGAGAGCAGGCTAAAACCTGAGCAAAAGGCAGGAGAGTGTGGGGACTCAGAAGTGATGAGAAGACTAGTTCTCAGAAAACAAGGAAGCAAGAAAAACACTCTTCTGAGTAAAGCCTTCTGTATTAATTCATTGCCTCTTACGTCATGTTTCTACTATCTATTCTCCTCAAAACGGTCAGATTGGCCTTTTAAAAATACTTTCAGTCATTATCACTCCCCAGTAAAAATATTCACTGACCTTACCCTTCCACATGGTAAGAGTATTTTCTGACGTTTGAATTGAATGATCTGCTCAGTATGATCATAATAGTTCCTTGAACCATTGTTCCTACTAATCTGCTATAAAACTGTTCCATCAAATGAATCTATCTTCAGTATTCTTTGATTTGCCTGTTCTGCACTCAATTTTACATGTCTACCACCAAAATATTTCTACCCTTATGTGTCTACCTCCTCCACTATGTCACATCTTTTGCCACCTGTTTCAAGATACATAGCAAGTCCTCCTCTCTACAGACCATTCCCTAAATCCCTGAGGAATTATTCTCTATTCTAGTTTCATTACAGTCCAAAAACTATAAAACAAAACTATTTTTTAATTTTTTAAAAAAATATTTTTTTTTGAGAGACAGAGAGAGAGAGAGAGAGAGAGAGAGAGAGAGCGAGCATGAGCCAGGGAGGAGCAGAGAGAGAGGGAGACAGAATCCAAAGCAGACTCCAGGCTCTTAGCTGTCAGCACAGAGCCTCACGTGGGGCTCAAACCCACAAGCCGTGAGATCATGATCTGAGCCAAAGTTGGATGCTCAACCGACCGAGCCACCCAGGCGCCCCCTATAACATGAAACTATTAATGTAAATGACAGAAAACAGAGTATATGGGAAGGGAAAAAAGTCGCAAAAGTAAAAGAGAAATCTTCAGGGCTGAGGATCATAAGTCATATCAAAACTGTGTATCTCTTTCAAAGTAAAATGTATTAAAAAATAATTTTCCCAGCATACATAATTCTGAAATTTCTGAACAGCATGGATGAAAAGCATATTTTAAAATTTTCTAGAGATCTAAGTCACTTGATGTATGGGCAAAAGTAATACAAAATGCTGTACACCTGCGGGCTGTGGAAGAAGGCCTCCAAGTTTTAAGAGAAAATAATGTTCAACCTAGGATTCAAAACCTAGAAAGGTATCAACCAGTTGAGGGATATAAATCGTTAAATCATTCCCAATCATAATTTAATACTGGCTATCCTCACCCTGGAGGCAGGAAAAGCCTAGCATCATGCCTTGATAGCTAGTTACTTGCAGGTCTCTGACTCTGTTTTGCAAGTAATTAAACAACTTTCTCCTCTCCCGAAAACACTTCCTGTTCACCAGTGATAGAGACTATTCTACAGGTAAACAACTCTCCATTTGTTGAGGGAACCACTGTTTAAGCCAAGACTCTTGGAAGGGTGTGGAAAGAAATTTCCCCTTCTGATACATCTTTCCAAAGTTGCCTCCTCTTTTACCAAAAAAAAAAAAAAAAAAATTCAAGCAAAAATACTTGAAACAGAATGATACAACTAATGGCATTGAGAAGCTTAAGAGCTTTTGAAACTTAATAAATGATTTTGACCTTTTAAAATTATTTTGCATGAACCAAGGTTCTGTGTTCAAGGAAGTTAAACTTATTAAATAACACAATGGTTGTGATACTCAGGAATGGAAAGCATTGCCCACTCCTGAGAAATATAAGTATATATTCAAAACTCCTCCATATAAGCCAGATGTCTTATCATTGGAGCTAAAGATTGTCATCATTTAGACTCTATTTGTTTTCATTTCTCTATTCCGCCAAGCAGTATTTCAAACAAACATAAAATTCCCTTCACTATAATCAATGACCAAGTGTACTAATTCTAATAATTATATTGATTACATAACTGGAATATTAATACCATAATTTGTTACTGTGCCCTCAAATATTCCTTTCCTTGTTCAAACCTTTTGCTATAATCTGTGTTATACTTAATAGCAATTAGATAATATTTTTTTTCATATTAGGGCATCTTTTTTATTTTCAGACCTAATAATTTTCTTGAAAGATGAGCAAGGAATGGTGAAATGACATTGAAAATGTGGTACTGATATTCATGAAAATGTTCCATTGTTCTAGGGTATTATTTTTAGTCATAGGAGAGAAAACAATAAAAACAATAACAACAATAACAGAAACAACAAAAAGATTTCACCATAAACAGAAAAAAATTAAAGACCATTTGTGAGTGTAAAAGCAATCTCAGTTTAAACATGAGAAAAGGAAAAGAAAACAAATATTAACTGAAGAATTTCTGAAGAATAGTTATCATAGTAAATTTGGGAACCATTGCCCAAACAATCTCAAGTGGTCAGAGACCACATTAAATATTGTATGTATACTATTTAAAAGTATATGTATTTCTAGTTTAAGTCCTACACCGAATACAATAATATATTAAAACTGCCAAAGGTAGAAGAATTGTATGTACCATTTTATGATTTCCTATTTCTAGAACATTGTCGTAGACCCCCAACCTTCCTAAAATTCAGGTTTTCCAATTCTTTCTTTAAATTAAACTTTTGGGATTACTCAAGCATGACTGATACAGGCATTCAATACACACTGTGTGCCTTTGATTTGCCTGACAAGTGACAACAAGGCTGTATTGAGTAAAGCACAGACACGATCACTAAATGAATATTTGCAAGACCTGCCTGTGGTTATTGTCATGCCAGAACAGAACTCTTGTTCAATATCCTGTCTAGAAAGCAACCTCTACCAGATGCTTCCAAAGAAGGGCAAACCACCCATAATGCAACTCGATGGATATGTAATTCTATACCCCAGAGGGAAAACACTTCATCTTGGCCCCAGGTGGTGAGCCATTCATACATACTCTGTTCATATTCCTATGAGGACTGGTCTTTTCAAATAATACACTTTTAAAGGACTTGTTTTAGTAGTAAAGATTATTACCTTTGAAACACCAATAATGCATTAGCGATTTTCCATCACTGCAATAGGAAGTCTTAAGTTGGTCAGAATGGATTGCTTTTTCCCATTTTTCACAAATGTGATGTGAAACATGTATCACCTTTCCCTATTTTATTCATTTGTTCATATCATCTATAAAAACTATGATAAACTATGCAGTAGAAATAAAATGAGTCTATGTGTAAATTGAGAGGCTGGATACAACTGAACAATGAATAGACATTATTAAAAAAAAAAAAAGAAGAACAGAACTCTAACCCACATCTCTGTGGTAACCAGCTTTGGAAGCCAAACAATAACCTCTGTAGCAACCAATCCAAGAAGTCAAACACCTCTGTAGCAGTGATTGTAAAATGATGACTTAGCCAAAGAATGCCAGCTTCCCTCTCCTGTCCCCTTCTCTTGCCTGCCTCCAATGCAGAGTCAACCTGAGAAGGCCAAATACGGTCTCCAAACTAATCACATAACACACCCCACTTCTAGTTAGTCCACCTCCTGCTTTCCTATTCAAACAACCTCTGACTGGAGCATACCTGAACTTTTTCCTTTTTCATTAGAAAGTTCTCCACTCCCTTGACTGCCTTTAAGTATCTTCCAACTGCAAGTGATAGTGACTGACTCCGTAGTTAGAGCAAGTTTGAATAAACAGCCTCTGTTCTCATTTGGGTGGTATCCATCTCTTTCCATAACAAGTTGATGTTCTTAGAATGCGTACATGAATTTTTAAGATTTTAGGTTTATATTGGTTGTGAGATACACTTTAAACTGCTTTAAGTGGCTATGTCTGGGGGATAGATCAGATGTTATGGGTGAAAACTTCCATTTTTACTAAAAATATACACACATATTTATATATTTTTATTTTATGTATTTGAGTAGAATTTCAAACCGATTCCAAAATCATTTTAAATAAAATACAGCTTTTTTTTTCCCATTAGAGAACTAGATTTTATTTCATTTAAGGAGGTAAGACAAATCACATGTTCAAAGGGATTATCAAGTTCCTAGTGGGTGTATGCACAAACAATAGTTTTATAGACATTATTAATTGACCACTAATAACAAAATAAAATTTGTAAAACAAATAATGAAAAACAGAGTTTACCTAAGAATAATTTCTATGACACTGGTGACTTTGATAACTGAGTAACTTCTTCAACTTCACTAAACTTACCCCGTCTTTTCTTTCTTTCCTCTTCCCTTAGAAATGCCCTCCCACCCCCCAGCTACAGGGAGATATGGCCATATGGCATCTCCTTTATCTGCCCAGGACACACCTCTTATGACACATGCCATACATCTTCTTTAAGAAGGTCTACCTGGGGAAGGAAGCACTGTTAACCAGAGACAAATTACTGGGTGGCAGTTTTGGGATTCAGGGCAAGCAAGAAAGAAGTAGTGCTATAAAACAGAGAGAAAAAAATAATCAATAAATTCATTTTAAACCCTTGTGTCATATGTGTAAACTGCAAGCAATGGGTTAGAACAGGGGAAAGTAGACAGGAATATGGTTGGTAAGAATTGAAGGCTGAAGACAGGAGTGTCCCCAAGGGAGAAGGAACTGCAGAGGGAGGAAAACACTGTAAATTCCTGAAGATAAAACAGAAAGAAGAGAAATTACATGAATCGTAATCAACCACTTTGACTACATTTCCAAAACTACAATTCCAAAAAATTAAGATGCTTAGTGGACAAATATACAACCATAGACTATCAGATTTAAAAGATTCTAAAGGAACAAAACAAATGTGATTTCATTAAAATATTGACTTTAAAATAGAAATACTTAAATACAAGTATCAAACCACATTATGAATATTAAAACAAACTATCCTTTGGAATACTTGAAAATTAAGCCTTCAATTTTACTTGAGCAATTTTACTTTGGAGCGATTTGGATTTTTGCCTCTAGACCAGCAGAAGTGGATTCTTATCACTCAGTCTTTAAAAAGGAGTTTTAGTTTCCAGTCACCAATTTACAACCTAGTCCTGTCAGTATCTCTCAGTAGAGCTGATTTAGTAAACTTCTTAATGTGAAAAGATCTCGAAGACCCTGTTGCATATACTGGAGAATAGGTGTGTTGGGGGATTTATTTACATATTTTACTCATAATTCCCAAGGTTGAGAAAAATGCCATTTCAGCACAAAAGCCATAAGAATGCCACATTATGAAAAGAGTATTTTGGAAAAGAATGTGCCTTCAAATCATCTGTTGATGTGTTTGTATTTCATTTTTAGATTTGATCTCTTGAATTTTGTTTTTATACGGTGTTTAGCAGGAGTGCACATTCATTTATTTCCCATGATTACAAGCTGCAGCAGGTCACAATAAGAGGCTGTGATAGGAATTTAATAGATTTTTGTACATGGGCTTAGCCAAGAGTCATGCTCTATGAATCGTTTAAGTTTAGATATCGCATTTCCTATATCTTTCTTGCACTTCACAGTGTATACTTTGTCTTACAAACACCTTTTATATTTACGGTGTTACTAAGGTTTATTACTATTGGTTTCATATCAGGAACACTTAAGCTCTAAGAGTTTTTTTATGGAAACATACAATTAGTAGTTAAACAATGTCTAAATCAGAACCCGTGACTTCTTATTTCAAACCGATTGTAATTTCCATTACACGATTTATGCCTCACTAGAAGGGAGCTTACATGTGCCTAGTTCCCAGCTCTTTCTTATTAAAGAATGTATAACTTCAGTGAGTGCTTGAACCTTGTTACAGACAATCCTAGCATTTGCAGAACATTCATTACTACCTAGTAACTTTAGAATACCAGTACGGTACCAGATACCATATTTAGTGATTTGCAGATACTATTTTTAATGCTTCCAATAATTTTATTTTTTTAATGCTTACAGTAATTTTAAAAGGTTTATGTCCATTTTTAGATAAGAAAATTGAGATTCAGAGAGATTAAATAACATATCTGAGGTCACCCAGCTGACAGAATTCACACCATGTCCATTTAATTTATGCTTCTTCCAGGATTTCCTGCTCTCTTAGAAAGGAAACACCTCTTTATTTTTATGTCACTCTATTGTTTAGTCTTCTTACTTGACCTCCCAATTTGGTTAATTGATGTAGCCTATTGATTTCTCTACACTATTGGTTATATATATGCATTGTCTGGAAGAGAAACACATGACACCTGGTAAACATAAACATTATTGCCAGAGTGTTTTAAAAAGGTAGCATTGCCAAAAGAAGAAATTAATAATAGATAAATTGTTCTAGAGTTGAGACTGAGACAAAAGATAAAATATGGCTGGGAGAGATCTTCACCAGCCATAAATCTAGGGCCCCTCTTCTATGTATGGTTCTTTATATCAGAATCATCACTTCTTAGCAATAAGTCCTAGGTCTCTTGACAGTCTAGTAACAAAAACTTACCTCTTGATTCTGGCCCCAATGTGCAGAAACCACTCAGTGCCATCCTACTCGTTAGTTACTCTGTGAGTAGGCCACAGAAGGAAGGTGGAGGGAAGGCAACATCTGGCCCCCAAGGGCCAGACCCAAGGCCCAACTTTCCAACTAGGACAAACCCAACTTCCCAACCAGGGAAGAAGCTATTAAGTATGTTTTCAAAGACAGACAAACTTCAGAGTACTGTTTTTATAGTTTGGAAAATAGATCTGAGCTTGGACATGGAAATATCTTGGTCTTGGTGTAATGAAAATATTCCCAGTAGATAGTTCCCAGCTCATTTGTCAATTGTTTTCTGAAACAAACCATTTTATTCCAAAAATAGTTCCCTTTCCATTTTTTTTTATTTCTATAGTACTTCATAATTTTATTATAAAATTGATCAAACCCTATTTTCATGATTGATTTCTGTGCCCTTCTCTGTTCCTCCTTGGCCATTACATTAATGACAGCAATTCTACTGTTGACTTTCATGACTTAAGTGCGGCCATGACTTCAGGCTTTGTAGAAGACACTACTCTTAGAACATTCACAGGATATGAATCCAGTTATAAACAATTATGGCATTTTCATAACATCTGGAAAAGTGGTTATTATCCCGGAGTCTAATGTAAAATTTGATAAACCCTCTGATGTTATCAAAAAATGCCTATCGTTAGTTAAATGTAAGAAATCCTATGATTTCTGAAGAGATGGAGACAAAGAGAACACCATCTCTGACTCCTTTTTAAAGATCAGTGAATTGAACATTTTACAAGCAGGAAAATGCTTTATCTGATTCCATTTAAGTGACTCTGGACTGAAAACTATAAATTGCTCCGGTTTTTGTCTAGGATCTTCCTACATCTAGATCATGTTAGGCCCAGAACAACACAGTGTGGACTGCTGGAAAATTCTGTTGTCATGATAACGGACAACCCAAACAAACTATGGGAAAAGATCTGGATTGTGTATATTGTATCAAACAAAAAGTGTTACCAAGGAGACACTGTGGCTACCACACAGATAAGCGGTGTGTGTAAAAGACAGGGTAGGAGAAAAAGCTGATCGGTCCCTAGTAAGCAAAGGGCAGTGCTTTTAGCTGGTTTGTTGGTTGGTTGGTTGTTTTTGGTTTTCATTTTGTTGTGTCTGCCTATTATTGCCCATAACTGTATATGTGAAATAGTGGCTGTGCAATCATTGCCTTTTCATTAGTGATGCCATCTCTCTCAGAATTCCAGAATATTTAACTTGTAAGTAGTCAAAACCCGAACTAAATTCTTGTATCAAGCAGAGTAAGCAGTAGAAAATTTCTAAGCAACTTGAAGATTATAAAATGATTGTCTAATATATTGTGATGTTTCCCTGGCATATTTTCAAAACATAGTAAAATTAGTCAAAAAGACTTTGAAGTTATATTTAAATTTATCTTGAATTTTATAGTTAGAACTAAAAGAAGAAAAGTTAAAATATATTTCTCTTCAAGAGAATTGAATTACTAAATTTGTAATTTTAACATTTCGCTAATATAGCAAATTTTATAAGATCCAATACTCTCCAAACTAATTGCTATCTTTCTACTTAAAAATAAACTACTGGGCACTTGCGTGGCTCAGTTGAGCGTCTGACTCCTGATCAGGTCATAATCTCACGGTTCATGGGATCCAGCCCCATGATAGCACAGAGCCTGCTTGAGATTTTCTTTCTCTCTGCCCCTCCCCAGCTCCTGCTCGCTCTCTCTCTCTCTCTCTCTCTCTCTCTCAAAAGAAATAAAGTTGAAAAAATAAAGTACAAAAAGAAGAACATAAAGCTAAAAACTGATAGAAAGACTACTCAAGATATTACAAATAAGACAAATAAAAAGAAAAATAGGATATAAAGAAATTACATAGTAAGCACAAAAACACATGAAATAAAAATAATAAACTAATTTGAAGAGGGGAATCTAATCAAAAGTGGACTCAAATTGTTTCACATTTCTCACCATTGCAATTTTCATGGGTATGAAACAGACTTCACTTCTGGCTTAGATAGAATATTCAAATATGTGGATGACTGTCACTACTTAACATAGCTTTGCAAACATTTGGTATTTTTGTTAATTTTATTTGCATTTCATTTGGGGAATGTGTTTGAATGTCAGTAAACATTCGAACATCATCCTTAGGCTTAAGGAGAGACTTTCTTTTATAATGGCTTTATCAGGAAAAGTTAATTGGTTTAATTTAGAGAATGTATCTCTAAGGAAATTTCTGAGATATGTGTAGAAATAGGTTGTTGAGCCAAATACAGGTCTAGATTATTAACCTTAACAATAAAACTGCCAGAGTGCCTGGGTGTCTCCATAGGTTTAACTCTTGGTTTAGGCTCAGGTCATGATCCCACAGTCCTGAGATTGTGCCCCGTGTTGGGCATGGAGCCTGCTTGGGATTTTCTTGCTCCCTCGCTCTCTCTCTGCCCCTCCCCCACCCTCTCTCTGTCCAAAAATAAATAAATAACTTTAAAAAATAAAAATAAAACTGCCAGCCATTTTACCAGGAAAAAATGGATTTATTCAGGAATAGCAAAGATTGCAATCTGAGACAGTCAAGCTACAACAAAACCATAGGCAAGACTGTAAAACAAAGGAGAGATGCACTCTTTTATAGAGGAAAGGAGCGACTTTGGGAGGGTGAGGTCTAGGTATAGGGGCTATTCATCGGCTGAGTTGTGACTATCTCTCGTTGGCTGGGCCGTGGAGGGGGTGGAGGGAGGAACGTTCTTCCTCTTGCTGAGGTAGCAGAGTAGTGTGTACTTGCAAGGTTCCTCTCTTCCTGCCAGGTCTGCTAGGCTAGAGAGCTGCCCATCCTGGCCTCCCAGCACTTCTAAATGGGACTACCTTTTATTAATCTTCACAGGATCAAATTGTGAGGTGTGAGAAATGTCCGTAGCTTGTCCTTGGCCCACCAGGTTGATAATCCCTCAGTGGCCAGAGACCATGTGTTTACCGAAAATAGCCTCTCTCCGAATTTACGCTGAGGAGACCTCTAAAACATGTTTGTTTCATCTGGAGGGAAAATCATGTATAAAAATTGGCTAATACTGTACACATGAACAAAAAGTAACAAACCCAGCATGACTTCACGTTTCAGAGGATCTCTTATAAAATACATTTTTTAAAAATATTTTAAAAATTTCTTTACATTTATTTATTTTTGAAAGACAGAGCACAAGTAGGGGAGGGGCAGAGAGAGAATGAGACACAGGATCCAAAGCAGACTCCAGGCTCCGACCTGTCAGCACAGAGCCCAATACGGGGCTCGAACTCACAAACTGTGAGTTTGTGACCTGAGCCGAAGTCAGACGCTTAACTGAGACACCGAGGTGCCCCTAAAATACATTTTTTAAACAAAACCGAAACCTTAAATAAGCAAAATGAAAGAGTCTTTATTACAGGGAATTCAAGAATTATCCAACAGAATTGGGTAGTTCTACTTGTTTAGTTTTGTTTGTTTTTTTAAGAGAGAGAGAGCACTTGTGCACTAGCAAGGGAAGGGCAGAGGGAAAGGGAGAAGAGAGTCCTAAGCAGGCTTCATACCCAGCTTGAAGTCGTACTTGGGCCTCTATCTCACAACCATGAGATCATGACCTGAGCTGAAGTCAGGAGTTGGACACTTAACCTAACCGACTGAGACACCCAGGTGCCCTAGTTTTGATTTTGAATTTTAGAAGAGCTGCACCAATATCCCTGAAATTTCACCATACAGATAAGGGATTGTTCCACATATGGGTTTGACTGACTCAAGGAGTGGTCTCAGGTTTCCTAAGAAGATTTCCTAAGAATTCCTAAGGAAATACACTTGAGGAAAGAACCACGTAATAGAGTTCCTTTAGATCGAAAGTATAATGGAAGATGTAGGGGAGGAAAATTTTTCTTCTTCAAAGATTCTTCTGGCTGGTCTAAGATTTGGTCTGACACAAGACAGATGAACAGGAGAAAATCACATTTAATTTTGTACACACACAGGAATGGCACACATATGAGAGCTTCAAAGGCGGAGAGGTAAAGTGACGTATATGTGCCATCCTGAGCTAAGGAATGCGATAGCCCCAGGCCCTCACTGGGGACGAGGATAAGTCATAGTGCAATGAGAAAGAGGTTTGGCTATTCGATGTTTGCCTGCGATGCAGATGAGTCAGTCAGATACAGTATATTTCTTGTAGTAACTCCAACTCTGAGAAGGACTCCTAATTTAGATTCTTCCAGGTAGTTAAGGGAAGGGCACAATTTTCTCTTGAGACTGCAGAGTCTCATTTTCCTTTTGGCTTAAAGTAGTCCACATGCCAAAGTGCCACATTTTTGAGAGACTTACTCTGAACCACCTCAAAGAGTATACCTTGGCATGAGTGTCACTTCATGGTCTCTGCCATTTAATGACACAGCATTGAATATATGCCTGGCATATGGAAGGCATATGATATATAAATGCATGCTATCTATAATGGATATGAAAAATTGTATTTGGGGCATGTGGGTGGCTCAGTCAGTTAAGCATCCAGTTCTTGGTTTCAGCTCAGGTCATGATCTCGCAATTTGTGAGTTTGAGCCCCACATTGGGCTCTGTGCTGGCAGAGTCTGCTTGGAATTCTTTCTCTTTCTCTCTCTCTGTCTCTCTCTTTCCCTCTCTCTGCCCCTCCCCCACTCACACTGTCTCTTTCTCTCTCAAAATAAAGAAATAAACTTAAAAAATTGTATTTACCGGGGTGCCGGGGTGGCTCAGTCAGTTGAGTGTCCGACTTCGGCTCAGGTCATGATCTCATGGTTCGTGGGTTCGAGCCCCACGTCGGGCTCTGTGCTAACCGCTAGCTCAGAGCCTGGAGCCTGCTTCCGATTCTGTGTCTCTGTCTCTCTCTGCCCCTCCCCTGTTCACGCTCTCTCTCTCTCTCTCTCTCTCTCTCTCTGTCTCTCAAAAATAAATAAATGTAAAAAAAAAAAAAGGAAAAAAAATTGTATTTACCCCAAAGGAAAAGTTAAAATGAATTTTTTTAAAAACATACCTATAGCACAAGTTAAATTTGCAGGTATGGCCTCAATGTGATCAAGTAACTTCACAATACTTTTTGGAAAAAGATATTTATAAAGAAAAACAGAATAATTATTTTTAGTAAGTTTATATCTCTGAAAACTTACTTTTTATGCCTAGAGAATATTGATGCCTAGCTTTTGTTTTAAGATAAACTTTTATCTTTCTCAAAAAAAATTCTCAAATCTAATTATTTAAGGTTTTGTCAGTATTCAAGAGATATTCATGGAATATATGGCATAAAAGAACAGCAGTGATTTTTTAAAACAGAAAGTATACTTCACAAGTATCAAAAGATTAGAAATCCTAAATTAAGTGACATCACTAAGAAGTAGTATGATTTTCTTCTTGTAGGCCCAGTGTGTTTGAATTGATTCAAATAATGTATAAGATTTCTCTTTACAGCGTTCTGTAATCAATAATGTTTTCATATTGAGGAGCCCAATTTACAAATGGTCTCAGGTTTTCTAACTCCCAATCCAAGAGCATCCTAATACATGCTGACAATGTATGGTACTGCTGTTTTATATTGTAGATACATAACATCCAGTTATATTCATTCCACTGATGCGTGAACCCTTGTCTTAGAGGTCCATCCACTATTTTAATGTATACTTTTAAATAAAATCAGTAATCTAGTTGGAAGGCAGATGTGAAGTTTAGTCATGATTTATGTGTCGTAAATGATACCTTGATTGCAAAATAACTTCATTCTGATACACTTGATGAGAACCTCCCACTAGCAACAGAAAAATAAGATTATTGCCTTCTTAGAAAAATGTCAGTATTGTCCAAAATGCCATGAGAAAAGGCAAGAAGACATTCTACTCTTCTGAGTAGAACACTAACAATACCTGAAGTATTTACATCAGCTTTCCAGTAATAAGCAAAGTTGCATATCCTTTGTTTTCAATAAAATACATCATTAAAAAACCATGCAGGGTTGAATAACAATAACATTTTTGGCTTTGTTTTTGAGGTAGGGCTATATTAAGTAGATAGCTCTTTCAAGCTGAAAAGTTAATAAAAACATAGGATATATGTCTATAAAAAGATACATTATGTAATTGTCATAGGAATAGAACAGTTGTGGTGATGGTGATTGTGGTTGTGGTTGTTGCTGCTGCTCTTGTTACCAGGTGGCATGTGAGTCTGAGTTGTGCATCCTATTGGTAATATTTTTACCAGTCAAGTAGGGGGGATAAGAGCATTGCAATCTAAAGAAACAGTTAATAATGACCTAGATTTGAGAGGGACAGAGAGAGATGTTCAGAAAAAAGAGGAAGAAGGAGGCTTAGCTGGAAAATATTGTATATGGGTGGGCAGTGGAAATTCAAATAAAAATGTATATTGAAGCAAAGGTGAGGACAGCAGGGGAAAAACACTCATGAGGTGATGAATCTGAGTCTGATCTAAAAGTAAATATGCTTTCCCTCTCCCTTTGGAAGATCCAAGGTAATATGGAGGTGCACCTGGTAAAGAAAAAAATAGAGAATAAATAAATTGGAAATTAATGGTTATTAGTGAGTGGCAGACAGTCAGAGGAATTGGGATTGGATGTATAAGTCCCTGAGAAAGAGATCTCTACAAGTTTTTTTTTTTTTTTTTTTTAACAGTTTGATGGAATATGTTGGAGGCAGTAAGATTAAGGACAATAAGAAGTCTTTATTTACAAGAGTAATGCTGGGAAAAAAAAAAAAAAGGTCGCGTTCATTTTCCATCCATGTATGGTTCAGCTACATGTGAGGCACTGTGCAGGGGCCAGAGATCCAGAGGTAGGTCTAATGTATAGTCTCTGCAGTTATGAAGTAAAACATCTCAGAGAGGTGCACACATGAATGCAAGACAATGATGTGAATGAGAGCAATATGATGTGGTGCTTTGGAGGTACAGAGGCACACATCTAGAATGGGAGAATCAGAGAGAGTTTCCCAGGGGAAAAGACAGCAGGCATTTTCCAGGTGAACATGGGGTTGTGGTCAGATGGAATTTTGTGCTAAACGATATTTAACGTCCTGAAACACCTGAAGTATAGTTTTCTTTCTTTTTCTTTCTTTTTCTTTCTTTCTTTCTTTCTTTCTTTCTTTCTTTCTTTCTTTCTTTCTCTCTCTCTCTCTCTCTCTCTCTTTCTTTCTCTCTCTCTCTCTCTCTTTCTTTCTTTCTTTCTTTCTTTCTTTCTTTCTTTCTTTCTTTCTTTCTTTCTTTCTTTCATTTTTTTTAACATTTATTCATTTTTGAGAGAGCACGAGCAGGGGAGGGGCAGAGCGAGGGAAACCCAGAATCTGAAGCAGGCTCTGGGCTTTGAGCTGTCAGCACACCCACTAGCTGTGAGATCACGACCTGAGTGCAAGTTGGATGCTTAATTGACTGAGCCACCCAGGCGTCCCTGATAAATGGATTCTGTGTAATGAGTTAGGTGAGGCAAAGGACCTAAAGTCATATATTTATGTATTGAACTACAGAGATGGATTTTGCTGCAGATACATTTTAAGCAGGAGAGAGACATCATCAGTTTTCGTTTCAAAATAACTACTTTTCAAAGAATGGTAAGTTTGAAAACAGGAAGACCACTTCGGAATGTATCATATCAGTGAAAGGTCATGAGCTGCAGTTCTGATTAAGTCAGGGATGTGTGAATAAAGAGGTAAGAATAGATTCAAAATGATGATTATGATAATGATGACGGTGCTGGTGATAGTGATAATGGTGCTGATGAGGATGGTGATGCTCTTACCGCTGCCGTTGCTCTTGATGATAATTACAGGTAACAGATGTGAGCGCTGACTATTTCACATGCACAGGGGAAAGTTTATCACGTAAATTATATTGCATAATCCTTATGATAGCCCTGTAAGTTTAGACCTATTTTTTTCTCTGCATTTGGAAAAAAAAAGAGAAAATTCATCCTTTAAATGGTTGAGGAACTTGTTAAAGATTGTGGAGGTACTAAAATTGGAGATAAATTTTTAACCAGGCAGTCTAGAGCCCCTGCCTTACGTCCACTTTATTATTTTGTGCCTCAGTGAATATTGAGGAGTTAAAGTGGTCAGCTGAATTGTGGAGGATAAATTGAATTAGAGAAGAATCTAGAATTCCTCCCAACATGCTAACTTAGGTAAAGAGGGTAATGGTAGTCCCATTTATTAAGACTAAGAAGGCTAGTAAAGATTTACCTAGAACAGATTTGCTGGAACAGTATTAGTTTGGGGGCAAAGAATAGTCTAGTGAGACCTAAGCTACAAACATATTTGGATATAGCTGCCTAGAGAGATAACCAGACTACAAGTTTTCTAGAGAGAGATTGTATGATAAAGAAAAGTATTTTGCAGGTATTCATAATAGGACCAGAAATAGAGCATTGTTGTATTGAATACACCATGTTTTTTTCCCTTATTCTATTGGTGTATTTATTCTGTTCATGAACTTTTTAAATAATCTGAAGAAATTTAACGCAACATTGCTTTATGTGGAGCTGCAGAGTTAAGAACAAAATGTTACCTGAATCACAGAGACAAATATGTTTTCAAAGAACGCTTATTCTAAAGAAAAATGTTGTTAGTATCAAAACAGTATTGTCTCTTCATTCCACAATTCCACTTGAAAAAGAAGAGGCCTGCCCCTTCTCCTCTGATATGGGTGTATTCATCCCTGCCCTTAAACTGATGAAATGTTAAGCATTGTGCTGTTTCTCATTTTTACATCCGTATTAACTTTCATGTGAGAGCATCTGCTCTGGTAATTACTACTGTGTTTTGCTTCTTTGATGAGCACCAGTTTTCATGTTTTTTTTTTTTTTTAAACACTGAGAATATCTCTTAGAATACCTGGAGTATGTACAATTTTCCCTGCAACACAGTTATAAATGATGATATTTTTTATTATTAAAATATGATTATTTTATAAAAGAAAAAGTCAGTCCTTTATCAGGTAATCTTTTCATTATGTTCAAAAATATTGGGAGACTGATAAGATTAAAAGCTTCCCCAGGAAAACTAATAGCTCTGAAGTTTTACTTGATTGGCTTTTTGCATTCTCAGAAATTGTTCCTTTATGGCAGTGTGGATAAAAAACTGTGCATCCCTGCAAGTTTGGTAATGACATTCTGGTACCAGAGGATATGCAGGTGAACGTATCGGGTGAGGCGGGGGAGTGAAGAGAGGGTCTTATTCTAAATGGATAGCTAATGAGACACTTAAAAGCACATTCAGTTAAATTACTGTAACAAGTTCTATACACATTCGTTTGGGGCCTCCAGTTCATTGATTTGTTTTTGGAGATGTCTTAGATTTGTAATATCTTTAACTGCTGTTGTGATATATACAAATTGAAGGCATATTGAACACATCTTATTTGGTGAAAGTTCCCAGAGGGAATATCAAAATTAGCAGCCCCTGTCAATAATATTTGAGGGTCTCCCACTTGATTTTTTTAGGAGTAATTAATTTAATAGTAATTGTTTCTCTAATGTTTACATTGCAGCCAATTCTGAGTGTCAGTAATTTCCCCTGAAGAAATAAACACAAAACCCCATGTCCTTAATGTTACCATGACCTCCCATCTCATTTATATGTAATTTAGCTATGTCTAGACACAGAAAGCAAATGAAGAATTAGGCACTTAATTAGGCAGTTAAGGAGGGAATTTATTTTCCACTAATCAGACTAAATCACAATACTTTTGTCAGCTTTTCTTAATAATATTGATTCTGGGGTGCCTGGGTGGCTCATTGTGTTAAGCATATGACTTGGCCTCAGGTCATGATCTCACAGTTCATGAGTTCGAGCCCCACTTTGGGTGACCACCGTTTCTCTCTCTCTCTCTTTCACTCTCTCTGTTTCTGCCCCTCACTCACTTGTGCTCTCTTTCTCTCTCTCTCTCTCTCTCTTGCTCTCTCGCTCTCTCTCAAAAAAAAAAAAGAAATAAAAATAAAAAAGAAATATATTTTACAGAGTGCCTCGGTGGCTCAGTTGATTAAGTGCTGACTTCGGCTCAGGCCATGATCTTGCCATCTGTGAGTTCAAGCTTTGCATCGGGCTCGTGCTGACAACTCAGAGCCTGGAGCCTGCTTCGGATTCTATCTCCCTCTCTCTCTGCCCCTCCTTCACTCTCTCTCTCTCTCTCTCTCTCTCAAAAATAAAATAAACACTAAAAAAATTTTAAAAAATAATAACATTGATTCCTACTTTCATCTCCTATAAGTAAAAACACAAATTAAATTTGCAGCACATATTTATACAGTATGTAATCTTGTGTTTGAGCAGAGAGCAAATTAAGATGAGAGCAGGCAATGATACCAGCACTCCTAGTGCAGAGTCCGTTGAGTTCAGTACACACACGTCTTTTAAATGGGGAGCTGTGAGAAAAACTGAAGGGTGTAAATATGAAAGTCACACTCCCTGGTCCTGGAGGAGTTCATAATAAATTGAGGAAAAATGATAGTTAAACAGATATTTTCAGTATAATTTTTCACTTAAGTGCTAGGATGAAGACAGAAAGATACAAAAGCACTCCAAAAAATTGAATTAATTTTAATGCCCCTAAAGCCACTCTAAAATGAAAAGACAGTAAAATAGTAGGAAAACAATTACCTTTGCAAACCCATTTAAACACACTACATTGCTCCCTAACTAGTCATACTCAGTAAAAGAGAACGTTTACTACATTTACCACATCATATATATTCCACTGTACTAGGAAATCACTAATGACAGAATAGACGAAAATTTCAGGGACTTCAAATTTTCTCCCACACATCACCATGTAATTTAACTATCGCTGTGCTATACCTTAGGTCAGGTGGCTAAAACTCATAATGACTTGCAGATTATAGCTGGGAATTACAGATAAGAATAACATAGAAATTTAGAGTTATTTACAGTTATATAATCTCTACTGCAGATTATATCAATGAAGAAAATTTTCTTTAAAAGAATGACAGTATGCCCATGCCAATCATGCTATTCTCACTTCACTTTCAGGGTCTTTGTATTATCCTTACTATCGGATCAGTTAAATTATTTAAAAAAGATGAATTGAAATATTTTACCCTTTATCTGCACCCGAGGCTACCGAAATTAACCATTATGTGTGGGTGTCTGTGAGGGTGTTTATGGAGGAGATTACCATCTGTTATTATCTGCTTTATTCTTTTCAGTTGTCTTAATTAGGGTTTTTCTTTTTAGTATTTGGGATTCATAGTAGTTTATTATTATATTGGTTACTGATGTGAAAGATCTGAGGCCGGTCTCATTTTCTCACCTCCCCTATATAATGTCTCTACATCTTACTTTTATACATGGTACCCTTAAAAATTATTTCAAAAATACAGTATTTAACCAGGGTATATTTCAGTATGCATTTTTCCCAAAATAATCCAATAAACTTTTTTAGTAATGTGACTTTTTAGTATAGTAATTTAATTTTCCTTCATTTTCTTCTATTATGTCCTTTAATTTTCCTTCTATTCCATGTGTTGAAATAGAAACAAATGATAGTGATGTTTGATCATCTTTATTCACCTTATCTACTATGTTCTTTTTAGTTGCCTTCATCTTTCTCTTGTATTTGGTTTTCACAGTAATTTCTTTTCTTTAAGAGAGAGAGAGTACACTAGTGGTGGGGAGGGGCATAGGGAAAGAGGGAGAGAATCTCAGCACCCCCTCCCTCCTGCCCCACCACCAACATGGAGCTCAATCTTATAACCATGAGATCATGACCTGAGCCTAAATTAAGATGGGGACGCTTAAGGGACTTAGCTACCCAGGCATCCTTCACAGTAATTTCTTAAGCCCTTTGTCTATGCCATTAATTTATTTCACCCATTTTTATTCTCTTCCTTGTTCCAGACTCATTCCTTTAGTAACGCTGTTGCTTGATTCATGATTTTGTTCCTCTAAGTCTGCTGTCTTCCTATTCATGCAATTTTGTATTTTTGTCATTTCATATTTAATATTTGGTTTCATTAAAAGTATGCTCTCTTTTGGGTGCCTGGGTGGTTCAGTCAGTTAAGCAGCCAACTTGATTTTGGCTCAGGTCATGTTCTCAGGGTTGTAAGATAAGCCCCATGTGGGGCTTTGCGCTAGGTATAGAGCCTGCTTGAGATTCTCTCTCTCCCTCTCTCTCTCTCTCTGCCTGTCTACTCGTCACTCACACATGTGTATGAACTCTCTCTCTGAAAGAAAAGAAGGAAAGATGGAAGAAAGGAAGGGGTAAAAAGTGTGTTCTCTTTAAATTCTTCGAAGGAAACAACCACACATTAGTATAGTTATTTTTCTGTCTTGAGTTTTATTTAATCTTTATTTAATTTTATTTCATCATTTTGATTTTTACATTTTTAGTTTACCTTCTTATAGTGTCATAGGTTTATGCCATTCTGACTCTTCATTTTATTTCTGACTCAATTCTAACTCAAAAAATATTAACAAGTTTTGTTTTTCTGATATAATGTGGTTAATTTTTCCTTAATTATTTGACTACATCATCTAAGACATATTTGTATCCACATCTAAGATTTTACTTAAGAAATATAAGTTATATGTTCGTTTTGGTTTTCTAAGTCTGAGAATGGAGGTTGGGGGAAAGTTGGGAGTGGGTCAGGATTGAAAGTGCTAACTCAGAAACACATTCAGTTTGAAAACTGGCAATTTGTCAGCAGTTCTGTTACAGAATCTACACCATGTGGTTGGAATTTTTGCTACCATATCTCGAGATATTCTTGAGCTTTGAATTTTTCCCTGGTACCTTTGGATCGGTTTGCTTCCAGAAGACACATGACCCTGACGCGTCAAATTTAATTTGTTAGTTTTTAAGAAAGGAAATGTGCCTTGGTCAGCCATTCTTTGTTCTGCCACTGCATTCAAGATGTTAGAAGGCATTATAAATGTTTTATCATTGTCAATTCTTGAAATGCTTCAACTCATTTGGGGAGGAAATAACATATCAATAATAAATGATAGAAATGCTAACTCTCTATAGATGATTCTCCCATGTAAAATCTCCATCACTAGTTTGAGAATGTGGTTTCAGTTATGTCCAACAAAATATTTTGAATGAAATTTAGAGAAAACATTTCACATATTTCTAATATATTTTTTATAAGCATTTGCACTGCCTGGTAAGGATATTAGCTGTCAAGGGAATTTGTAATTATTATTGAGAGTTGAAAATTGAGGCCAACATTATTGAGTACAATCCTGGTTTTGTTACTTACTAATTATGTGAGTGACTGTGAGATGTCAATTTACCTCTCTGAGCTCTAAATTCCTCTTTTGTTATCTACATCTTTGCGTTGTTGTGACGTCAACTGTATGTGAAGTGACTGATATAGTCTGTCATAGAGTATGTTCAATAACTGGTAATTCTTATTACTAGTTAACGTTTTGGTGCTTTACTCAATTTTAATTAAGGTACAAAGTGACAATTATACTATGGCTTTGCTATACACATAAAAACACATAGATTTATATAAATGTTGTAGCTGCATCTTACACAGTTATGTTACGAAAAATATTTTTTAATTCCAAAGATTTGAAAACAAGTGCATAAAAGTTTTTAATGCTTTCTTAGTATAATACAACTGATAAGTTCAGGTAAATACCATTTTACATTAAAGGGTCAATAATTTTTAATTTTCAGTTATTTTGAAGTTTACCTCCTAATCATTCTCATTTATTCTCTTTCTGTTTCTTCATTGTGGAAACATAAATATCACTTTACATCCATATTTACGCTTTTTTATAAATACTTTTCTCGAAAGTAATTTATTTCTGATTATGCAATAATAAAGGATTTATTTGTTAGTAAGTACTATTTTATTCCATCATTTTACTGAGGAACTCTTTCCCATATTCTTATAAATGACTGTTTATATACAGAAAAGTTTTAATGGCAGTTCTTCTATAAGTGCAGATTTCACAAAGCAAGACATCCTGTCTTTGAGTCTCTGAGAAATGATTCCATGTGGTAATATCCCACCCATGTGTATCATGCCACCAATGCATACCACTTGTCTTCAAGCAATGAGTGTTATAAGGATGCTGCTATCTGTGGCAAGTTTATTATTCATGGAGCAGTTGAGCTTTTCAGAAATGCAACTATTATGTGTTAAGTGGCATAAATAAAAGATGCATACCTACAGATCTAGAGGGCCTTGAGACTTTGACTCTTCCTCTGACTTTGTCTCTTCCCCCCACTTTCCATAACTGTAACGTGTTAAATGCTTTCTGTGATGGAGAGGTTGTGAGTAGCATTCTCACAACCATTGCTCTTGACTTCAGACTTTAACACTAAAGATGTAACTTCATTTAGTGCTTGTGGACTAAATACGATCTTTCATATCATTTGTGTTCAACTAAATAAACCCAAATGTATCATCATAAAATTAATACTTGAGTAGTCCATTGTAAGATGCAAGAGCTGTTACCTTTTGAAGGATCAACTAATAACTACTTTCCTATTTCTCATCTTCCTCACAGGGTAATTACGGTGTCACATGTGGAAAAACCAGAGCCCTCTCTAAAATGGCATACGGCATTCAAAAATATAAATCTCTATTTTCAGAGCTTGCATAAGTCTGATGAATTTTTTTCTCCTGAACAGAGACTTTAATGCCTTCCTGGTGTGTTTTTCAGAGCACTGGATCAACATCACACATGGAATATATTTGTAAAGAGACAGACAGAATTATGTCATACCCAGAGGGGATAATAATCAGGTAACAAGCCTACATTTGCTGCATTAATCATATTTTTGTGACTAAGAGAATTAAGAATAGAGTTGGTTATTAGACTCATGATGACCTCGTTCTCAGTCTCCAGTTTTGGTGTGGCAAATGTGTTGACCTGTCTGCACATTGTGTCATTGGCAAAGTAAGGATAATAATGCATAATACGTCCCGATTGGCTCAGGGCTTTGGAAAGTGATTTCACATTTTGTTACTTGAAAATTTTTATATTATTCAAATGCTAATGACTCTCTCTAGCAAAGAAAACTAAGGCATATTCTTTTATAATGATTTGAAGAGCATTTTAAATGAATATATTAATATTTTAAGTAAGTTACATATCACCTTTATTTCAAAGAGTTTAGCACTAGGTAAAATTTAATAAGTAGATATTAAGGATATATTAGGATTGGAGAAAAATGATAACATGGAATTTTAAAGAGAGGACGTGGTTTCAAGTAAGATAATGTTTCATTACACCTTGTAGAAGACAGTTTATAACTAATTTTGTATATAGTTTAGCATCAAATTGCAAATGATGGTGACAGGAAATGTCAAGGTTGATTATAAGCCTTTGGGATAAATTTAATGGGATAAATGTATAAAACAAGATGTGTGGTGATACTCTTTGTCAATAGACTCTCAGTTGAACTAGAGTTAAAAGCACTGTGCTTATAAGATACTAATCAATATTTGGTAATTAGATCATGTAACAATGATAAAACAACAAAGAGTTTGAAAAGCCATGGCTGAAGAGTCTTCCTAGTAAGGGGAGGTTAATTTCCTAAATGATACCTTGCTGCAAAGCAGATGCATGTCTGTCAGTGCCACCTTGCATAGAGAGAAGAGTGCACAGTGGGATAAAACCTACATTTTTTTCTAAGTTTAGAAAGGTAGAGCTGTCAGCCATTTCTCATTTTTGTTATTGTTGTTAAGACAACCTCGGTTTTGCTCAGTTATTGGAAAGCCATATACTAAAGAGAAGGTCATATATTTTAAAATGTACATACCAGTAGCTAATTTTGATCAGCTAAGCCAATGATTGTCATTCAATTTTCATGCCAGTGGTTGGTATCAGTATAAACATGTGATTGAATTCTGGCCCTACAGACATGAGGGAGAATCTGCAAGGGGGATTTGGGAAAAAAACTATTATTCTCACTAATAACAGGGAAAAGCAGAATCAAAATAACGGTCTTCCCTTTTGGAGTCTTTCATGAGAGCTGAAAATTTGGCCATTTTGGGAACATGAGAAGAACCAGCATACAAGAATTAGTAAAGATACATGCAGGCAAAACAAAACAAAACAAAAACAAAACAAAACAAAACATAAAAAGAATGAGTCATAATGCTGTAATTTATCCACTAATTAATCATTCTCTGAACTTTTTACATGCAATACTGAATTTCTATATTGCCAAGTTATTTTTATTTGGTTCTTCTCTTACCTGCATCATAGTTGATGCTTGGATATTTCATACACTGAAGAATTTATTTGTATAAGACAATCTTTCTTTCTTTTGTAAATTTTTTTAACATTCATTTCTAAGAGATGGAGAGACACAGAGCATGAGTGGGGGAGGGGCAGAGAGCGATGGAGACACAGAATCTGAAGCAGCCTCCAGGCTCCGAGCTGTCAGCACAGAGCCTGATGCGGGGCTCGAACCCACGAACCACAAGATCATGACCTGAGCTGAAGTCAGATGCTTAACTGACTGAGCCACCCTGGCGCCCTGACAATCTTTCTATCTGAGTAGATTTGAGGGAATTGAGAGTCTCTATCAATGGCTTGGGTATATAAGTTAGGATTTCATGTATCTAAATTTGTCAGGCTACTTTTAGATAAAACTATTAAAATTTAGAGCAAGAGAGGACCTCAGGTAACTTTTTCCATGTTTCCTTTCTACCTCAGCATTTTACAAAGAACACAGTGCACTCCAGAAATGTTAATAGGGGAGAAAAAAGAAATGTTAACTGGGTTACCAAAGATAGGCTAGCTCTCTATATTTTGAAGAGCTTTATTTCAAGCTAAATGTAAAACACTTGATTTGATTCCTAGTGTATTTTTCTTTCCATTATACTATGCTTTTCCTAGAAACATTGAAAGTAAATCAGATATCTGATTTTAATCATTATCTCAGAGTCTTGTTATATAGTTGACCCTTCTTAATAAAACTGGTGGTATTTATGAAATTTCCAGATTAACCAACAGATGGCCCAACAATTGGGGTTGGTGAGTCACTGTCCATGGTGCTATAGCCCTGGAAAGAAAAAAAGACATTTCTATTTATTTGACTCTTACTTTTTGATAGTAGACAGTCATATCACCATGGTATCATTTTAATGAAGTTTACATCGTAATTTTTGCTCATTTTATAAGTAACATATGGATCATATTTGCCGTGAACTTAAGATTCTAAAATTTTCCTTATTTCTTTATTATTCTGGCAATCATTTAGATGAATATCTTTTAGACTCTATATGGTCTGTAGTAGATAGTTTAAAAATATAACAGGATAATACAGTAATTATGTGATTGATCTTTCTTAGAAGATCCCACACTGGTCTAGAACTTGTGATTTAATATATTTTGTTTAATTATTTTTGTATGTTGGCATCTTAGAGTGCCATCACTCACCACTCTCCAGGTTAAGTTATAATGAAGAGAGATGCTTGCCTCCAAGTAGATCATTGTCCTTAAGAAAGTCTTTGGGGGGCACTACGTGATCTGGTCCTCCCTAACTCCCTTCATGTCCTGCTAATCTCCTCCTCTTTTACTTTTTGAATCAACAGTTACCTTCTTGCTCTTCCTGGAATAAATCCAGAATACTCCAATTTAAGTCTTAGCTCTAATTGTTTCTCCTCCGTAGTTAACTTTTCCCCCCAGATACATATGAACTCACTCACCTCCAGTATTGGTTAAAGTATCACTTTCTTTAAATTGATGGCAAAAAAGCAACAACAAAACAACAGACAAAATTGGTAAAAAATGTTGACAACATTATAATAAGTCATATGTTAAGAGATTCAATTCATAAGCCTCCCATATTGTTTGTATACCATTGGTAATACATGCATATAAGCTTTTTTGACCCTGTTGCATAAAACAGCTTTCTCTGTAGTTATTTATGTAGCCCATGTACTATGCTAAGAACTTTACATATAGTTTTCATGTGTACAGCCTGATTGAAGGACTAATCTTTTCTCCACATTATTGATGAAGAAAAGAACCAGGTAACTTTTCAAAGGTACCTGACTTATGAGTGATAGAACTGGGAAGATCCATAGTTTTAAATAAATATTTTTCAAGTATTTAAAAATTATAATCTACATATAAAATATTTATAAAAGTAATAATTTAGCTTCCCTTCTCTTCAACAACTTTATCGGGTTTTGGTTTTGTTTTGTAAGAGTTTTCTATCGCTATTTAAAGACAGGTGACATTATTTTGCTTCAGAATATTTTCCTTTTTTTTGTAAGTTATTTTCAAGAATGTCCATCCAATTACATGAAAAATTCAATAAATCATAACTTTCCCCAAAATGTAGACTTTTATAACTTCCAGATCTATAAAAATCTGTAGAATTTAAGCCAGCATTCTTGAGTCCCATGAACATTACAGCTTTCACCCTGATCCTGGACTCTAACTCAGTTTCAGATACGGCTCTGTTTCTTATAAAAATTTGAGCAAGACAATTACTTAACAGAGAGTAGGTTGCAAGAATTCCTAATAATCCTGAAAGAGGACTTAAGTAAATCATGAAAATCTTGTATGGGTATGACCCCAGTGGATCCAAGCAAAGATTCATAGCAACATAGGAACTTTTGAGTATTTCTATATATCATAAACAAAGTGATATCAGCCCAGCCAATTTAAAAATTTCCAGATGTATTGAATCACCTGACTTCATTAAAATATGACAAATTTATACTGTGAGAACTCAACTTTGTCATTTAGATGACTTACATTATTCTATTTGAAACAGTAATCTACTAATCCTGGAATGAACATTTTAAAAATCAGAATTAAGAAAAATAAGTGTTATTTTCCTAAATTCCATCATCATTTGCTCTGGGAGAGAGTTAACAGTTTTCTACCTATCTCCTTACTTTAATACGTTGCCTATTGAATAAGCAATTATATGCCAAATAAATAGTTTTCTGACCATGAACCTGATGGCTTGGGTGTAATTGCCCTGCTACAATTTGTTTTTACACTTCATGCTACCGTTTCCTTTTTCTGCTGTCTCTTAACCTTCCTGATGCAATTTGTGATAGTTGATGTCTAAAATGTCTGGCCCTAAGGAGACAATTCTGAAATGAAATAAAACAGTAGGAGGACGATGCCATCAAGTAGATCAGACTTTTAGTATTTGAATTGCCTCAGTCTAAATGTAATGAAGGTAGCAGCTTGTCTTATTTTTGTTTCATTTAAAAGCCTGCATTAAACTGACAAAAAAGGAGAAGAAAACGGCTTAAATATTCTGAGACACTGAAATTTTGCACACGGCATCATGATCCCTCTCTTTATTTGCACTGATGGCAAAATGACCTTCTCTTTGATCTCAGAGAGCTTTGTTACAATTGGATGTTTCAATTATTATTATTATTTTTTTTTTACCTACTAACACTGAATGGTATTCCGAGAATCTCCCAGCTTTACTCCAGTACTGTAGATGAGCGTGGGTTGGTTACTGAAAGACAACTGACATTTTAGTAAATTCTTTAATATCATTCAGACTCAGTTATAAACTTTTTTCTATGCTCTTTTTTTTTCCTTTTTTAAATTTTACATTGCCCTGAGAAAAAGTTGAGATCACTTAAGCCCTTAAATACAAGAGCTTTCAGATAGCACTCTTGATAAAGAAGGCTGTACAACTGAGCGGTATATTGGAAAGATTTGAAATAAAAACTCAGGAAATCAAATTTCGAGCATGGAGTTCAGAACTTCTGTAGAAAAGTATATTCTAGCTAAGTGTACTTGAATTCTCTACCCTTTGTAAAGCGTGTTCTTTTCACTTCCCTCATCCGTCTTCCCCTGCGGCCTCATACATTCCCCACAAAATACTCCACTTCCTCCACCCTCTTGGTTCTAGAATTAGAACTCTCTGTTTTGTGGTAGTTCCAAGGAAAAAAAAGAAGGGCATGGCTAGCTCCCCGAATTCAAATTTTATATTGGCTTTTGCTGTGCAAGGAAAGAAACTGTAGATGTAGGTTAGTTTCCTTTTCAAGTTTTATTAAAAAAACAAAGCAGAAGTTTTGAGCAAATTTTCAAGATCTTTTTCCGTCACAACGCCATCTCTCCCCTGCTTCCCATGACTATGGATGACACACTGTATAATGGACACCTAGCATCTTTTAAATTGGAAGACAGTAATAATTTATGGTATTTACCTGTAAGGTCTTTTTTTCTTTTCTTCTTTGATATTGAGTACGCATTCTGCTGTCTTCATTCATCCTGGATTTCTAGAATCTCACAACATTTAAAATCTCTATGTGACCACCAGTGAACCACTCCTTACCCATTCACTTCACATAGTGCAGGACATTAGATAATTGGTCGATATATTGGAGACAGGTGCTTATCTATGGCAGGTTTTTATGTGTTCCCCTATATTTAGTGTTTCTCCTTTTCCTCGTCTCCTGTCATGGCTTCTGTATTCTGTTTCCCAAAGTGGAGAAGTGATTATCACCTTCTTCTGGGTGTGGCTCCCAAGAAGGTTAATGACTTTCGTCATGATTGACATGATTGACCTTTCCTTCTTTTTGCCACATTGACTTCTCTACCTTACATGACATCACACTTTTCTGATTTTCTTTTTCTCATACCTTTCTCTTTTACTTCAGAGTTTTCTTTGCTGGTTGCTATTCCTCCTTTTACCTTCTAATCTAAATATGGGATGTATTTGGTATATTTTGGATCTTTCTCTTTTCTATATACATAATAATGTATACATGGCAGTATATTTTTTTCTACCCATAATGTATTTATATATAATGCATCTCTATATATGTACCTTCTTATATACATGATAATGTATTAGTCATTAAAATGGTCTTGAAAAAGGAATATGTAATTATATCAAACAGATTAGTGACATTAGTTTTAAAAAATTAGAAAACATCTGTGATCCATTAGCATGTTGTAAAATGAAGAATGTGTTCTGTAATGTTAAAATTGCTTACATTTGAGAGGTGGTGTTTTCTTATATATTTTACACTATTTAATTTACTATATATGTACATAATATACAGTATATATCATAATTCATGTATTTAGAGACAGCAGAACAGCAAAATGTTATTCTTTTTTATATATTTTTTCTTTTCAAATTTTTATTTTATTTAAATTCTAGTTAATTAACATACAGTGCAGTATTGATTTCAAGAGTAGAATTAAGTGATTCGTCACTTACTAACAACACCCAGTGGCAAAATATTCTTAACAATATATTAAATTGATGAATGAGATAATTTTTAAATTAGATATAACTTAATCCATTGATATTTACTTAATTTTTTAAAGTGATTTTATTAGACTTGTGGATATAATTATGACATTTAGGTTGAAAACATAAGAGATTAAAATATTTACCATATATATCATGTGTTAATCATATTGGATAGTTCACATGACCAAAATTACTAACTTTAAAATATTATTTACTTCTCAGTAAGCTTATTCATCTATTCAACTATATTTTTCATAATTCTCTTAACTGCGTTTGACTTCTCTGAAGAATTGTAATTGGAACTTGAAATCAAATCTAAATAATTTATTACTTAATATGGTATATCAACTTTTTTAAATTTTTTATACTAATGCTACATAAAAATTCCTGAGCTGGGGAGAAGGAACTCCTGAAAATGGCTTAAAACAACACGCATTTTTGGCCTGTGAGTTCAGTGACTTAAACAGGGCTTGGCTGGGCAGTTGTGCTCATTTTGACTGGGCTTACTCTAGGATCTGGGAATTGCCTAGTTACAGGCTGATGTAGACTGACTATGAGAAAACTGAGGCACCCCTCTTTGCTCCATCTATCTTTAATTATCTAGAATGTGCATACTCTCATAGTGATGGCAGAGATTCAAGGACACAGTTGAAAGCTTGCAAGTGCTTTTTAAGCCTATGTTTATAAAATTCTTGCTAGTGATTCATTGGCCAGAGCAAGTTACATGCCCATATCCACACTAAGAGTGGGAGAGTACTATCTACCAAATCAGTATAAACACATTGAATGCTTTAGTAAGGGGGTCATAATCATCTACGGAGCATACTGAGCTTTTCATATACAGCTTCTGCCCCTTAGAAAATCTCATTCAAAGTATATATGTGCTCAAAATCCATATAGATGATTGAAATGTATAACCTGATTAAGAATCACTAAACTAATGCAATTAATACCAAACGATAGGACATAGCAGTTTAATTGTCCTATGCAGAATATGCTTATATTTCAAGAATTGTCAAAAATGTTTACCAGGTTCAAGGAATCCATAAAAATTTTGGGAGAGACAAGCCATGAATACAAGGGCAGCTTTATTCCTTAGGTCTTGTATTTTATCTCCCTTATGCTTACTTTCCAGAATGTAAAAATCATGAACAATTGTTGGGAAATAGGATGAACTGTCCTTATCAGACCTCTCTTCTCAGCACTGTCCTTGTGTATGTATTGTCCTTATTGGACTTCTGTTCCCAGAATGCTGGGAACATGGGACTTGATGAAGTCCCAAGAGGACGTGCAGGACAGAGCCTTCCTGGTCATCAGCTAAGTGCGTCAAGAAACCACGGCACCAGAGATATACTCACGCACAGTGGCAGGATGTTCCTGATCTGTCCTTCCTTTATCTGTAGCTACCGTTCTGAGTAAAACATTCACTGTAACATTTACTGTGCTCTCCAAGCTTGCAAGGAGGGTAGAAAATAAGATGCTGTTCCTAATAAAGTTTGTCATTAGCCCTCAGCTCTTGGTCCATCTCCATTGCTTTCGGGGACATCTACGGGTGCCCTTGCTTTCCGGGACCATTCACATTTCCGTTGAGAAACATCCCTCACATTCCCATCAGCGGTGTTTGGGAACATCCCTGTTTCCATTGGCCCTCAGCCTTTGGGAACTGCCATTGCATCCCACTTGTCGTGTCCCCAGGACCCCTCCTCACGAAGGAGAACCTACCACAAACAATAATATATCTACGGGTGCCTGGGTGGCTTATTCGGTTAAGTGTCTATCTCTTGATTTTGGCTTGGGTCATGATTTAGCAGTTGATGAGATCGAGCCCCATGTTGGTTTCTGTGCTGAGAGTATGGAACCTATTTGAGATTTTCTCTCTCACTCTCTCTGCCCCTCTCCTGTGTGCTCTCTCTCTCTCTCAAAATAAATAAACAAACATGAAAAAAATAAGAAAATGAACATTAATATATCTAACCTCAATAAAACACTCCTCTGAGATTCCCTGTTGCAAGTTTTCACTTGGTTTTACTACCTACTTCATTTTGTAATACAGTTTTTCCCCTTTATCCAGACTTCACGAAGAATCTAACTTCATTCTGTGACTTGCCATGACTCAGTGGATCATTCAAACAATAAGTTAGTAATAAACAGTGACTGAAGCATGTGTCACAAAATCACTTGTATCTTTAGTCTTTAAGTGTCATTCTTATTAATCATAGGAGAGAATGATTTTCCAGTTTCACCATGGGATTTTACTTTAGTATAAATACCTTGAATTACTGCAAATCAGGTTAAAATACAGAAGTAAGAACAATACATATGGGACACCTGGGTGGCTCATTCGGTTAAACATCTGACTTCAGCTCAGATCACGATCTCATGGTTTGTGAGTTTGAGCTCCATGTCAGGCTCTGTGCGGACAGGTCAGAGCATGGAGCCTGTTTTGAATTCTCTGTCTCCCTCTCCCTGCCTCTCCCCCATTCGTGCTCCATCTCTCTCTCTCTCTCCAGAAATAAATAAACATTAAAAAAAAATACATCTATGAAAATTGATGCATGGAAAGGCACAATGGATACCAAGACTCTATTAAGTTTTAACACAGGCAGAAATATGGCCTTTTTCTTTTTCTCCATATTCAGTGTGCTTTATTGACTGGATTTAAAATAATTTCTCATCAAGGAACTTTAATTCCTATGAAAAAGTAAGTTCATTTTTGGTGCTCAAGAGTATTATTGATGTAGTCCCGTTTGTCTGTTTTTGCTTTTATTGCCTATGATTTTGATGTTATATCTGTGAAATCATTGCCAAGGACAGTGGCATGAAGATTTCTTCCCTTTGTTTTCACTTAGAAGCTTAAAAGTTTCAGGAGTTAAGTGTAAGTCTCTAACCACTATTGAGTTGACTGTTGTGTATGGATGGTGTAAGATCAGGGTCCAACTTCATCTTTATGCCTGAAGATACCCATTTTTCCTATCGCCACTTGATGAGACCATCCTTCTCCCATTGTGTTCTTGGCATCCTTGTCAAAGATCAGATGACTGTATAATGTCTGGATTTATTTCTAGGTTCTCTGTATTCTGTTCTTTTAGTCTAAGAGTCTTTTTATGCCACTACCTTACTGTTTTAATTGCTCTATCTGTAATATATTTTGTAATCAGGAAGTGCAATGCCTCCAGCTTTATTCTTCATTCTCAAGTTTGAGAATCCTTTGTGATTTGAGATCCTTCGTGATTCCATATGAATTTTAGAATTATTTTCTCTACTGTAAAAAATGCCATTGGGATTTGGGTAAGATTGCATTGAATCTGTAGATTGCTTTGGGTAGTATGAACATTTTAACAATATTAAATCTTCCAGTCAAACAAAAAACTTCTCCACAACAAAGGAAACAACAATAAGGTGAAAAGGCAACATACAGAAATGGGGAAAATATTTGCAAACCATATATCCAATAAAAGATTACTTTCCAAAATATATAATGAACTCCTGTAACTCAGTAGGAACAAAAACTAACAATCCTGTTTAAAAATGGGCTAAGGACTTGAATAGACCTTTCTTCAAAGATATACAAATAGCCGACAGGTTTATGAAAAGGTGCTCAACATCACTAATCATCAAGAATATGTAAATCAGAACTGCAATGAGGTATCACCCAACATCTGTTAGGATGGATATTATATAAAAAAAATAGTGTTGTCAAGAAATGAGAACCCTTGTACACTGTTGGGAATGCAAATATGGTGAACACTAAGAAAAGCAGTATGGAGTTTCCTCAAAATATTAAAAATAAAACTACCATGTGATCCAGGAATGCTAATTCTAGATATTTATTTAAAATAATAGAAATTAAGAACGCAAAGTGAGATTAGCTCTCATGTTTACTGCAGCACTATTTGCAATAGCTAGATGTGGAACAACCTAAATATCTATCAATAGATGAATAGATAAAGGAGACATATATTCCACACACATACACACACACACACATACACACACACACACATACACACACACACACTGGACTATTTTGAGCCTTAAAAAAGAAGGAAATCCTATAATATGTGAAAACATAGATGGACTCTAAGTACATTATGTTAAATGAAATAAGACATTCACAGAAAGACAAATAATGCCTGATTCCACTTATATAAAGTATTTACAGTAGTCAGACTCCTAGAAGTAGAGAGCAGAAAGGTGGTTACTGGGACAGTAGGGAAAGGAAAATGGGTAGCTGCTCATCAATGTGTATAAAGTTCCAGTAATGATGAGCTAAATTGGTGAAAGGGATTAAGAGGTGCAAGTTTTCAGTTATAAGTTACAGGGATGAAAAGTACAGCCTAAAGAAGATAGTCAGTTATATTGTAATAATTTGTATGCTGATAGATGGTAACTACACTTGTAAGTATATCATAAGTCTATAATGGTCAAATCACTATGTTGTATACCTGAAATTAATATATGTCAACTATACTTGAATAAATAAATAAAAATAGAAATACAAGTTAAAAATGAAAATGTTTTAAAGTCCCAGTAATCCAAGATGAATGTTATATTATATACTTAAAAGCTAAGTGGGTAGTTCTCATGTTAAATGTTACCACAATAGAATAAAAATTTAAAAAGTATATTATTGACTTAGAATAATCAATATTCTAAAGTATAATAAGTACTATATTAGAAGGAGCTCTTTAAATGCATGATCTGTCTGTTCAAGAGTTGAGGCCTGGTTTCAGAAATTTGGGACAAAGAAACCCTCTGAAATGCTTGAGGCATGTTTCCTGGCACTGTGTTATATCACCTTTTCGGACTCTGAAGCCAAGACTCAGAGCTTAAAGAGTGAGATGTTGATTGTCAATGTGTTACTAATAAAAAGTTAAGCCCTCAGATTTCTAAACCAGACATATTTGCAAAAACCGTTGCAATTTCTTATATTTCTTTCTGTATCGGTTATTCATCTCACACTCCTGAAAAGCAAGGCATGACTTCATTCATTATGATCTATGCTTCAGTTTGAACCATTCAGGAATATTCGTCAAGATTTGCCATTAATCAGTTAAAGATGTTCATAAACAAAGCCAATGAATAATTCATATAAAATCGAGTACATGGGCTCTAATGATGAATAATCATGAACTGATCTGGAATTTTTTAATGACTTATGAATATTTATGTCTAGATGGAACTCCTGTGCAATTCATAATTCCCCAAAAACTGTTTCCTTTTAGATTTCATCATGTACTTTTTCTGAGGATGCCTTTGGGACCATTAAGTATCTTTCCTAGAGGATTATGATACAATAAAAATTGTGAATGTAATGTCATCTGCAGACCTTACTAAACACACAAAAAATTTATTTTCACAGTCTCAATCTAGCAGATTTTTCTCAATAATATGGTCTTTCACCATATGATCTTCTTACATGTGACAGGAAGATTGCTGTGTGAAGCTCCCTTAATGAGTCAGATGTGCAATGTGAAAAAGTTAACCAAACTGAAAACCAAATGCCGGAAGTAACATTTTCCTTAAGTAGGCACTAATCTTAGGCCAGGTGTGGAATGTGCTGCTCTTCTATGAAAGTGTTCTTGTTGTGCCCTCTGGCCACTTGCACACTGGAAATTTCACAACAACTTTGGATTGAGTATTTATATGACATGAGACACTTCAGCCTAGAATTGTCATCAGCTGGCCTTTCTCAGGATGAGGAGAATTAGCAAGCAACATTTTTGGAACTCTTCAAGTGTTCTTAGTGCTTGGCAATCATTTACCAGTTAATCCTCCTTTAAGGGAGGTCAGCCCTCTGCTTGAATTTTCACATGAAGTATTTCACACAGATGTGAAATAATCTCTAAAAGGCCATTTTGCGGCAGTTGTATGGTAACAAAATAATCATCAGATACACACCTGGACAAAACTGAGCGGCAAGTAATTTATATCTTTGGTTGCCCACCTGGATGCTCCTTCTTGGTGCTGCTTCTAAGAAAATTGTAACTGTTATTACGCGTCAGGAACTTTTCTAAACACATACTGGAGTGAATTTGTTTTTCACTATAATCCTAATAAATGGGGGCTGTCATTGTCTCTATTTTACAGATGACACAACTGAGGTGTACAGTGGGTAAATTAATTGTCCAGTACATACCTAGTAATTGACACAGCTGGGATTCAAATCCATCAGGGCTCCAGATAGGGCTTGTAACCACTTTGATATGATATGTTTCCTCTGCTTCCCTGTGATGCCTCTGCTGCTCCACTTTTGCCCTAGCAATTATGATCCTCTCCCCTTGGCTTGTCGACTGCCCGCAGTTACCTGTAACATACATGTCTGCAAAATGTCCCCAACAAAACTGGTTTTATGCCCAGTTATTCACTGTTTCCCCTTCTCTGGCAAGAAACTACTAAATTATTTCTACATAATGTCTCTTCTTGATCACTGAAGTATTTTGAAAGATTAATTTAAAATACCTTGTAGGTAGATACATACAGTGTCCCTGTTAAAGGGTCACCTGTGCAGAAAAATGTGGTGAATTTTTTTTATCACTGTTTTCTCCAAAAGGTAGTAAAATTTATCAGGCCCTTTAGAAAAGTGGGAAGCTTTTACGGTTAAGCTCTGGAGGGGTTCATAGCTGACCTATCTGTACATAGTAATAACGAGGGCAAGTTTGAACCCACAAGGTAAATTGCATATTCTTTTAGAGTTTTTATCCTCTATGCCAGGACATTTTCATAAATGCAGATGTTGTAGGGTTTTTTGGGGGAGGGCAGAGGACTAGTATTCAGGAAAATTACTTTGTGGATATAAATTCCATTGATGCCACTACATTGAGTGGTTAAATTCCTCAATTTATAAGGAAAGTCAATTGTTGCTATAATGTCTATGAGGTCAGTTTCCTTTTTTTTAATGTTTTTATTTTTTGAGAGAGAGGGAATGGGGGGGGGGTAGAGACAGAGGGGGACAGAGGATCCAAAGCAGGCTCTGCAGTGACAGGCTGATAGCAGTAAGCCTGATGTGGGACTCGAACACACGAATGAGAGGTTGTGGTCTAAGCTGAAGTCAGTCGCTTAACCGACTGAGCCACCAAGGTGCCCTGAGGTCAGTTTCTTTTCATAATGAGTTTTCCATTTTGGAGAAGAAGGAGAGGTTTACAAACTATTTTGCTTTCCTTACAGTTCAGACTATTTCATACACTTTTAAGTGTTTATCTCTGGACCAAGCTTTGAGGTGCATGTACATATTTTTAAGTACTTCTCCCATTTCATCAAAAGAATATTAAGGTTTAAATAACCAGTAATTGTTCATAAATATTAATGGTACAATGGGAATTATATCTGATAGCTTCAAATAGATAATGATATATATGATACAGCAATAAAAGAAAATATGAAGGCTGTTTAAAAGGCTGAATTGGGAAAAGTAGGTCCTTAGAAACATTGCTAAAATTACTCAGAATTCTGATGTTGTCAACACCTCTTTCTTTTATACAGCCTAGCATTTTTGCCCTAAGGGAAAATGTCTAAGAGCCAATGGTCTTCTAAAAGTCTATAAAATTTCATGAAAATTACTTTACTCCTCTTCATAAATACCTTGCGTACATTTATATCCAAATAAAATAGTCTGCCTCAACAACATGGAAAACATAATTTTTATTATTAGAATAATAACAATTTTAAATGGACTGATTTTATATCCTGGATTTTTAAAAACTTGTATCTCTATCAACTTGCTAATACTTTGTATATATCTTGTACATTACAATACAGATTACTTCTTAGTAATATTATTGTGAGGAGACACTTTTCTCATTTATATTTACTTTTAAAAATTGTAATACTCCAACAAGAAAACAAAAAGGCAGCTTACTAACTGGGAGAAGATATTTGCCAATGATACATATGATAAAGTGTTAATTTCCAAAGTATATAAAGAAATCATATAACTCAATACTAAAAACATCCAATTAAAAAATGGGCAGAGGACCTGAATAGCCACTTTATTCCCCAAAGAAGACATATAGATGACCAATGGACACATGAAAAGATGCTTCAAAAAAATGAAGATACTCAACATCACTGATTATCAGGGAAATGCAAATCAAAACCACAATTAGATATGACCTCACACCATTCAGAATGACTAGTATCAAAAAGACAAGAAATAACAAAGGTAGGCAAGGGTGTGGAAAAGAAGGAACCCTCATTCACTCTTGGTGGGAATGTAAATTGGTAAAGCCAGTGTGGAAAATAGTATGGGGATTCCTCAAAAAAATCAAAATAGAAATATCATATCTAATAATTCCAGTACTGGGTATTTATCCAAAGAAAACAAAAACACTAAGTCAGAAGGTAAATGCAACCCTGTATTTATTACAGCCTTATTTACAATAGCCAAAATATGGAAGCAACCTAAGTGTATACCAAGAGATGAGCAGATAAAAGCATGTGGTGTGTGTGTACAATGAAATATTATGCAGCCATAGAAAAGGATGAGATCATGCCATTTGTGACAATGTGGACAGTTCTAGAGAGTATTATTCTAAGTGAAATAAGCCAGACTGAGAAAGACAAATACCGTATGATTTCACTCATATGTGGAAGCTAAAAAACAATGAAATGAAAAAACAAAAAGGAGAATCAGACTCATAAATACAGAAAACAAATTGATGGTTGCCAGAGGGCAGGAGATTGGGAGAATGGGCTAAATGGATGATGAGGAGTGGCGTATGCATCCCTCTAGTTGTGGAATGAATAAGTCATGGAAATAAAAGGCATAACATCAGGAATATAGTCAATGATATTGTAATAGTGTTATATGGTGACATGGTAGCCACACTTACAGTGAGTATAGCATAATGTATAAGCTTGTTGAATCATTATGATATACACTTGAAACTAATGCAATACTGTGTCAACAATACTGAAAAACAAAAGAACTCCTACAAATCAACACCAAAAAACCAACAACCCAATTTAAAAATGGGCAGAGGACCTGGATAGACATTTTTTCCATAGACATACAGATGGCCAGTGGACACTTGGAAGGATGCTCAGTATCTTTAATCATAAGGGAAATGCAAATAAAAACTACCATGAGATATTACCTCACATCCCTCAGAATTACTAGTATCAAAAAGACAAGAAATAATGTGTTGATGAATATGTGGAGAAAAGGGAAACTTTGAGGACTGGTGGTGAGGTTAATTGATGCAATCACTGTGGAAAACAGTATGGAAGTTTCTCAAAATTTAAAAATAGGAATACCATATGATCCATTAATTCCACTACTGGGAATTTACGCAAAGAAAATGAAAAACACTAAATTCAAAAAGAGGTATGCACTTCTGTTTATTGCAGCATTATTTATAATAGTGAAGATATGGAAGCAACCCAGGTGTCTGTCAAGAGATGAATGGATAAAGAAGACGTGGTGTGTATGTGTGTACATGCACGTGCACACATACTCACAATGGAATATTACTCAACCATAGAAAAGAATGAGATCTTGCCATTTGTGGCTATATAGATGGACCTAGAGGGTATTATGCTAAGTGAAACAAGTCAGACTGATGAAGACAAATACCATATGATTTCACTTGTATATGGAACTTAAGAAACAACACAAATAGTGCCAGGGAGGCAAGAGAGGAAAACCAAGAAACAGACTCAACTATAGAGAATAAACTGATGGTTACAAGAGAGGAAGTGGGGGCTACTGAATGGGTTCAGTAGATGATGGGGATTAAAGAGGACACTTGTAATGAGTGCCAGGTATTGTATATAAGTGATGTGTCATGAAATTCTACACCTGAAACTAATATTACCTTGTATGTTAACTGAAATTTAAGTAAAAACTTGAAAAAAATAGTAATAATAAAAATTAAAATTAAATTTAAAAAATGGCGCTTGCCAGAGGGGAGGTATATAGAAGATAGGTGAAATAGGTGAAGGAGATTAAGTAGGACAAACTTCCAGTTATGAAATAAGTCACAGAGATGAAAAGCACAGCATCTGGAATATAGTTAATAATGTAAAACAACCTACAACTGCTATTTTATCAAAGTAACGTATATAAGTAAAATAAGCGTCTTACATCTATTAGTTCATTTGCCATCTTTCATACTTCTTTTATTAGCTTTTTATTTTTTTAACATTTTCAGTGTTATATTTGAGAGAGAGAGAGAGAGTGAGAGCAAGCAGAGGAGGGGCAGAGAGAGGGAGACAGAGGATCTAAAGCAGGCTCCGTGGTGACAGCAGAGAGCCCAATGTGGGGCTTGAACTCGGAACCACAGGATCATGAGCTGAGCCGAAGTGGGACGCTTAACCAGCTGAGCCACTCAGGCACCCCTTTCATGCCTCTTTTAGATAGTTACCTCCATATCTCTATTTTAAGAAGGGAAACAAAAATGAGACACATGGAGGTTTATTTAGTTACAGTTAGTAAATGGCTATGTTTTGGTTATACATAGGCCTTTTAAATATAGAACTTGCGGCAGGTTATCTTACACCAACCACCTAAAAGCGGCGTTGTAATAAGTAATAATCTCTTCTTCCTCTCTGCCATCTATTTAACGGAACAGCAGATGTAAAGCAGCAACCATGTATGAGGACATCTCCAACCACATTAGCCAGTCTGGTGTACAGATCAGCAGTGCCTGCTGGGAGCTGTATTGCCCGGAACACAGCATCTGGCCCAATGGCCAGATGCCGAGTGACAAGACTGTTGAGGGAGGGTATGACTCTTTCAACAACTTCTTCAGTGAGATTGGTGCTGGCAAGCATGTGCCCAGGGAGTGTTTGTAGATTTGGAACCCACCGTCATTGAGGATGTTCTCATTGCCACCTACCACCAGCTCTTCCAGTTAATGATACCATTATTAACTATGCCTGAGGGCAGTAAAGCATTGACAAGGAACTCATTGACCTAGTCTTGGACCAAATTTGGAAACAGGTTGACGAGTGCATTGGTCTTCAAGGGTTGTTGGTTTTTCACAGATTTGAAGGAGGACATGGTTCCGGTTCACCTCCCTGCAGATAGAATGTCTCTCTTTCCATTATGACAAGGAATCCAAGGTGAAGTTCTCCATTTACCCAGTTTCCCAGGTTTCCACACCTGCAGTTGCACCCTACAGCTCAATCCTCACCACTCACAGCACCCTGGAGCACTCTGGTTATGCCTTCATGGTAGGCAATAAGGCCATGTATGACATCTGCTCTAGAAACCTCAGTATTGAGCACCCAATCTATATTAACCTGAATAGGCTGATAAGTCAAATAGTGTCCTCCATCACTGCTTCTCTTAGATTAGATTTGATGGAACCCTGAATGTTTATATAACAGAATTCCAGACCAACCTGGTGTCCTATCCCCACATCCACTTCCCTCTGGCCACATGTGCCCTGGTCTTCTCTGCTGAGAAAGCCTACTGTGAACAGCTTCCTTGGCAGAGATCACCAGTGAGTGCTTTGGGACAGCTAGGCAAATGGTGAAATATGGTAATTACATGGTTCGCTGCCTGTTGTACCATGGCAACATGGTTCCCAAATATGTCAGTGTTACCATGGCCATCTTTAATACCAAACACACCATCCAGTTTTGTGGACGGGAGCTCCAGTGGCTTCAAAGGTGGTATTAATTACCAGCCTCCCACTATGGTACCTGGTGGAGACCTGGCCAAAGTACAGTGAGAGTGTGGATGTCGAACAGTTACAGACATTGCAGAGGCCTGGGTTCACCTGGACCACAAGTTTGACCAGATGTATGCCTAGCATGTTTTTGTTCCCTGGTATGTGGATGAGACCATGGAGGAAGGAAAGTTTTCTAAGATCCATAAGGATGTGGTTGCCCTTAAGAAGAATTATGAAGAGGTTAGTGTGGATTCTGTTGAATGAGAGGATGAGGAGGAAAGAGAGGAATACTGAAGTTAAAAATGTCACAGAGGTGCTGTCTTTACATGGAAGCTTATTCTGTTTTAAACATTGAAAAGTTGTGATATGATCATTTAATTTGTAGGTAGCACTGTATGGTCTCATATACAATTACTGTTCTTTAAAGTACAACACTTGTTACAAACCTAAGCTGTCTCCATTTCTTTGATGGATTTGGATAAAGTTTTCCCTGTCTTGAAAGAAAGAGAGAAAGAGAGAGATAAAAGGAGGGAGGGAGAGAGAAATTGCTTTGGTGTAATTGACCACTTCTTTGTTTTTAATTACCCAGTGGTTCTGTAAAGCCTGTAATAAAAACACCTTTTTTGCCATCACTAGTTACTACTTTGCTTCTACCCCCATCTTCCTCTTTCTTAAAAAAAAAACTGTCTCTGCATCTCTAATATAACTTAGCTATTTCTGGATTTTTCACTGTTGGGCATTACTTCTTGACTCGTAGAAGAGGAGGATTTCACTCATACAGTTCTTCCTTCCTTTGTGACCCCACATCTATAGCCATTCCTCTAAAATACTAAGGACTGGTTAACTCCTATGACTGGTTAAGTGAAACTTCATTGTTTACATTTTTATGGTTTTGCAGATATTGCTCTCTGTTGGGCCATTGTCAGAACTCTGACACTTCATTTTTGTACTAAAGACACTAACACTTCATTGCTTGTATGAGTTTTTCTTTATCCTGGAGTTAGCTCATTCTCTTCCATTGCTTTTTTTTTTTCTATTATTTATCATTAACTCAAGAACCCAAATGTTCTGACAGAACTGTACCATTATTTTCAATATGGTCAGATACTTCATATACATCTATAAGGTTCATTATTTCTCCCTTGGTATATCCCTCTTAGACCTCTTTGTCCCCTGCTCCCATCTGGCCCATTTATTCAGAAAGCCTACTGTACATATGGCTTTGGAAAATTACCATTTCTCACCATCCTAGGAATTTTCTTCCCCTCTCTTCTCTGTCAGATCCTCTTTATCTCATGTCTTCTCTTTTTAGTGTTTATAATTTTGATGGAGTATATTCTCAAAGATCTCAGAAGTAAAAGATTTAAAGTCAAGGACAACTTGACTTTATATTGAATATACAGAGTAGAATTATTTTATCAGCACTTTAGTTTCCTAAGTTCATCTTGAGAAATAAGATGCAAATTTTATATGCAACTTTTATTCTTCTTTGAAAGTTTCTAGGATCTGAATACAGGTCTCTAGTGTTACTATGATCATGTCTGGCTTGCTGTGATTTGTTTCTTCCTGTGTTATACAATGTAATCCATGAGCCCGTGCAGTCTGGAAAACCATCTCCTTCAGATCTGAGAATTTTTTCTCCCAGTACCTTTCTTTATTATCTCTTTCTGGAACTCTTAATTGCTGGCTAAAATATTTTTATCATGAAATATTTATCTTTATCAGGGGTCAGCACACATTTTCTGCAAAGGGCCAGATATTAAATATCTTAGGGTTTGGCAGATCATAGAGTACTTGACACAACCACTCAATTCTGTTCATTAAAGTGGTCATAGATTATACCTAAATAAATGGGCGTAGTTGTGTTCCACAAAAATCTACTTACAAAAATGGTAGTGGACTGATTTGGTTAGCAGCTGGTAGTTTGCCAACTGTAATCATGACCACATCCACTTTACTGATATCAGTCATTGATTTTTATTGTATTCCGTATCATTGCTTTGGATTTCTATGCAGAATAACTCAGATTATTTGCAGCAACAAAACAAAACAAAAGTTTAGATTCTTCCTCCCCATTGGTAACACACAGTTTTTATTTATTTATTTATTTATTTGCCAGGTGTTCCAAATAAGGGACTAAATAATACTATTGGCGACAACCTTCTAATTTTAATGTGAACACATCTATTATCAGATTAGCTCTTAGTTTAAGGGGATGTCTTTTTTATTTCTATTCTATTCTATTTCTATTTCTAAATAGCTTAATTAGAAATAGTGTGATTGAATTCCCAAATGGCAATATGATTGAAATTCCCAAATGGTCATTGTGAATAGTTTTTCTAGTTACCTGGGACATAATGTAGTGATTTAATGCTAATAATTATTTAATTGACAGGCTAAATCTAGTTCTTCATTATGTTTGATTTAAGTTGCCTAGAATTTATTTACAATTTTATTTAGATTTATGATTTATATTTATTTTTTTATTACTATATAGTATTTTTATTTATAAATTTTGGTGTATAGATGTATAACTTTTGGATATATATCTGTGTGTATAAACTTGTGTATAAACTTATATTATTGATTGAATCTATGCCCTGTGCATATGGAGCCTATAGGAAAAAAAATACTAGTTCTTTTCACTCTAGGTGACCAATAATGAATATTGACTTACCAAATTACTTATATATTTTTTTGTTTTGTCAGCTCTTCTTAGGAAGCATTTGAATTTAAAGTTTACAAAGAGAGGGAAATTCAGTAACATAAAAGTAGTCTGAAAAAAACCATAAGTGGTTGCTATAAATAGGAGGTGCTGGGTAAGGCAGCAGTCAACACCTGCTATGGATAAGTTAAGGTAAATGGGCCCATAGTGCTGAATTTTACGCTGATTACCAGTTCTTATTCTTTTGTGAGGTTTGATTGTTCAGCTCTTTCATTTTTTTAACTTCCTCATATATTCATATAATAACTTTCTATTATCTGAATTAGGTTTTAGATGTCCTGGTAACTCAAAGGAACTTTAAAATGCATGCACAGATCAGGGAGACCTGGGTGGCTCAGTCAGTTAATTGTCCAACTTCAGCTCAGGTCATGATCTCACTGTCCATGGGTTTGAGCCCCGTGTCAGGCTCTGTACTGACAGCTCAGAGCCCGGAGCCTCCTTCATATTCTGTGTTTCCCTCTCTTTGCGCCTCCCCTTAGCACGTTGTGTCTCTGTCTCTCTTTCAAAAATAAATAAACATTTAAAAATTAAGAAAAAATAAAATGCATACACAGATCATATAAGGTACGATTATGTTTTTTGAAAGCTTGATTTCTTCTCTACTTGCCTGATTAGAAATCACAATTAAGTTACTTTATCCCAGAGCTTTTTTTGGATGTAATTTTTAAATTTTTCAACACTTTTTATAGTTTTTGGTTTATTCATATATTCTTTTTCTTGAGTCAATTTTATCCTTTTGTATGTTTAGAAAAATCATTAACCTATTGAGATGTCAAATTAATTAGGCTGTATGTAGACATAGTATTTCCCTAAGATCTTCTGAATCTCCTTTACATAATGTTGGAAATGTTCAACCATGTACTCTTTTAAGTGTTGTAAGGCTTGAAAATTGAGAATGACAATGGCTTTTATTGTCTCTGATAGTTAAAATATTCAGTCACCTGGAAACATTGCAAAACTCTTTTGAAGATTACCTGCTCCTATTATCTCAAACTTGAGAGTGGTTTCTCAATTGTTTCCTTGCACATATAAGTAGTACTTTGACACAGACCCAGACAGGTATTATTTAATTGGCTTAAGTACAAAGGCAATTATAGCATAAATTCACCTTGAAGACTATTAGAGAATTCTGATGTTCCTAAACAGTTGAGACATGTTTGGCAAAGTGAGCTAGGAGAGCCTTGATTTTGTTTTGTTTTGTTTTGTTTCCATGTATATTTCTGAGTCTGAATTTTTGGCACATATGGCCGTAAGAATAAAAGGAAACTGATTAAATAGAAACAATACGTTTCATTGCATTGCCCTTCTCAGACTCTTCCACATTCCCAAATACTTATATAAACTTCATTTTAGCCTAATCTTTTTGAAGACCACTTTTGAGTGTAATTAAAATTTACTTTTGCTTTATTGTATAACTTACATTAATTTCCCTTTTTTCTTAAATGGTAATCAATTGTTTGATTTAAATAGTGTGTAAGAAAATAAGCTTCTGTAATGCTGTTTCTCTATTGTACATAAATAATTACTGAATTTCAGAGGAGTAAAATGTTTCATGAAAAATTTTGTGACCTAGAGGATTATATGGCCTTGCACCCCCGCCAGGGGAGAATATTAATTATTAGATTCCCAAAGAAGAGTGACTCTTGAAGTTTTAGAATCACTGATTAACTTTGTGAGACTTTGATAATGTCCACATTGCTTAAATATTTTAGCTTACTTTGCTATCTAATCAATATTAGCTAACACTTGAGTAAATGAAAATACTCTTAGTAGTAGTTATTGCATCATATTTTAATTAATAGAAATGTCTCTGACTTTCACTATTTAGCATGATTTTATCATGATTATAAATTATATTAAGTAACATTCTTGTATTATATTTTACTAGGAGTTTTGTGTGTTTTTTAATCAGAAATGGACAGTGATTTCTATTATAAAAATTTGACATTTCTCTAAATCAAGATATTTTTCCTCCTTTGAACAATGTAAAGACTGAATCATATTCATAAATTTCCCAATAAATATTCTTAAATTTCTAGGCTAAAGAAACACAGAGATCATCATAAGGCAACCATAAAAAAATCTTTTCATCAGTGATGTATAGGATCAGCAAAGGATTAGTTTTGATGCCTTTTTACATCACTCACAGTATAAAACAAACCAACTACTAGCTCACTTGATCAAGAGAAAACAGAAGAGGTCATAAATATTTAAAATAAGAAATAATAAGGGGGACTAACCATTGAAACATAAGAAATTTAAAGAGACTACGTCAGAAATCTCTATGCAAACAGACTTGAAAGCCTAGATGAAATGGATAATTTCCTAGAGAGGGGCAGATTACCGAAATTAACCCCAATAGAGTCAGACAGCTTTAACCAATTTCCTAATAAAGAAAATTATGAAGGAACTGCCCTCGAAGCACCAGTCCCATATGATGTCATAGAGGAATTCTACCAAATCTTCAAAAATCAGATAGTCTCATTGTTCCACAAATCATTTAAAAGCAATGAAAATGAGGAAGAACTCAAATTCCTTTAAGAAAGGAAGTATGCACCAATACCTTAGGCTCCTTCTGTCTTCCCACAGTTTTCATCATTTGCCTTTGTGGCCATAAGCTTGTTGATGGAGTGGCAGTGACATGTTAGTGTGGAAGATCATATATTGCTAGCTGGTAGATTATTTTTCTCTTTTACTCAAAGTTATTTCAAAGTCTCAGCATTCTCTGTGATCAAATTATAGTGAGGGTGTAATTTGTGTAGAATGTAATTTTCCATTCTCATTGGATTGCTTGGTGGTGGTTATTACTAGATAGAGGTGCATTGACTAAATTTGGGCTCATTTTCATAGGGTATATCATGTATTGTTCCATTGTTGACATCTGTTTAGTCCTTATGTCTTTTTAATACACATACATGCTTACATATAATGAGACTTTGCTCATTTATTCCTTTTTACTTTGAATGCTACTTTTTTTTTT